>MU223966.1:1561044-1583374 GCA_018584345.1 Thuja plicata | reverse complement strand
GAGAGAGAGAGAGAGAGAGAGAGAGAGAGAGAGAGCCCTCGTAGGAGGACTATTTCTGTGGATCTAGCAGTGGTTGCAGCCAACCACATGAGAGATTTGATGAGAGGAAAGGCCATTCCTTTCTCCAGATAGGATTTTGGTTTAGAGGCAGAGACCTGGTTGATTGCATTGGATAGAGTATTCACGATGCATCCCTTTAGTAGTAATACTAAAGCAAGGTATGCCATCATGCAGTTGACTCATTTTGTGGCTATCTGGTGGAAGATAGAGGAGCAAAAGCTTGGGCTCTGCATGGACACCATTTTAGAGTGAGGTTCCTATCTGATCAGTTAGAGGAGCTATTGGCAAAGGGGAGCATTTGCCCTAGTGTTTCTCCTTGGGGTGCACATGTCCTCTTCATGAAGAAGAAGGATGGATCCTTACGCTTGTGTATCGACTACAGACAATTGAACAAGGTAACAGTAAAAAATAGGTACCCATTGCCACGTATTGATGACTTGTTTGACCAGATCAAGGGATCCAAGGTGTTCTCTAAGATTGATCTAAAGTCAGGATACCACTAGTTACAGATTAAGGACACTGATATCCATAAGATAGCTTTTCGTACACGCTATGGACATTATGAGTTCACAGTGGTTCCATTTGGGTTCACGAACGCTCCATCGGTGTTCATGTGTTTGATGAATGGAGTGTTTTGAGAGTACCTAGATCACTTCGTGCTCATCTTCCTGGATGATATTTTGATCTATTCTAGATCCATGGAGGAGCATGAAGAGCATCTTCGGCAGGTTCTGGAGTGTCTTAGAAAGAATCAACTTTATGCCATTCCAGCAAAGTGCAATTTCTTCCAGACTGAGGTTCAGTATCTTGGTCACATCATTTTAGGAGAAGGTATCTCTGTAGATCCTTTGAATATTCAGGTGATTGTGGATTGGCTAGCACCCACTAGTGTGTCTGAGGTGCGCAGTTTCATGGGTCTTGTGGGATACTACCATAGATTCATGCAGAAGTTCTCTAGGGTGGCTCATCCTATTACTTCTCTTCAGTAGAAAGGGTAGAAGTTTGTATGGACAAAGAAGTGTGAGGAGGATTTCTAGAGTCTCAAGGTGTGTTTGACCAGTGCACCTATCCTAGCTGTGCGTGATCCAATGGGGGATTTTTTGTATGCACTGATGCATCATTAGAGAGTATTGGGGCAGTTCTCATGCAAGATGGGCGAGTGATTTCCTATGAGTCTCGCAAACTCAAGGATCACAAGCTCAACTACCCTACTCATGATCTGGAACTAGTGGTGGTTGTCCATGCTTTAGTACAATGGAGGCATTTTCTTTTGGGACACCAATTTGAGCTTCATAGCGATCATTGTAGCCTTCAGTATATCTTTACCCAGCCTAATATGAATGCTAGACAGAGAAGGTGGATGGAATTCCTTTGCGAATATGACTTTGAGATAAAGTATATTCAGGGGAAGGAGAACATGGTTGCTAATGCATTGAGTCACAAGCGACAAGCATTTCTAGCATTGACTCTGAGCGTGGATTTGAGGAGTAGGATACTCCAGTCACTTCCTAGAGATACATTGTATCAGGAGGTGAAAGATGAGATAGAGTCAGGGAGACCATTAGAGAGAAAATTCTCTGGTTATGTTTTGGAGATAGATGGTCTTCTGCATCATTTGGGCTGGATCTATGTACCACCATTGGATGATTTGTGTACGTTAGTGTTATTCGAGGCTCACTGTGCACCCTATTCAGCACATCCTGGTGTCAAGAAGATGCACGTAGATCTTTGACAGCTCTATCATTGGGCTGGAATGAAGAGGGAGATTGCAGGCTTTGTGGCTAGATGTTTAGAGTGTCAGAGGGTCAAGGCAGATCACCAGCATCCAGCAGGGCTTCTTCAGCCTAATCTCATTCCATCATGGAAGTGGGACATCATATCTATGGATTTCATAGTTGGATTTCCTATGACACCTCGCAGACATGATGCTATTATGGTTACTGTTGATCGGTTGACCAAGGTGGCTCATTTCTCACTGATGAGATCATCTTACATAGCAACTTTTGTGGCCTGAGTCTTCATGCAGGACATTGTGAGACTTCATGGAATTCCTCTCTGTATTATATCGAATCGAGATCCTATTTTTACCTCAGCCTTTTGGACATCTTTACAGCATGATTTAGGTGCTCAGCTAAATTTCAGTTCAATGTATCATCCTGAGACTAATGGTCAAACAGAGTGGGTGAACCAGGTTCTAGAGGACATGTTGAGGATGTATGTCATGGACAGGCAGACTCACTAGGAGGAATACTTGTACCTAGTGGATTTTGCGTATAATAATGGTTATCATAGTTCCGTTTCCATGGCACCTTTTCAAGCATTGTATGGTCATCCTTGCCGTACACCTTTGAGTTGGGACAGATTGGAGGACCGTATTCTTCTTGGTCCTGAGATGCTTCGTGACATGGAGTAGCAGGTAGTGAGGATTCGTGAGCATTTAGTGACTGCATAGGATAGATAGAAGAAGTATGCAGATGCTCATAGGGTGGATAGGTAGTTCATATTTGGAGATAGAGTGTTCCTAAGAGTGTGCCCACAGAAGAGTCTGATCCGTTATGGAAAGGGTTCAAAGTTGGCACCTCATTTTGTGGGACCTTTTGAGATCCTAGAGAGGATAGGACTAGTTTCTTATCGACTTGCTTTGCCACCTAGCCTTTCATGCATCCATGATGTTTTTCATGTTTCAGTTCTTAGGAGATGTATACCTGAAATTATGCATGTACTTGATTGGAATGCATTACAGGTCAAGGATGGGCAGCTGGCTTTGGAGCCAATACGTATTCTAGAGCAGCGGGGTGTGACCCTCATGGGTCACACCATAGAACAGGTAAGGGTCCAATGGGACCCAAATGATGAGTCTTCAGTGACTTGGGAGGATGTAGCTATATTACAGGGTTTATACCCCTACTTGTTTACAGGCTTTCAGGAGTAAGCCTAATCCTAGGGGGGGTGGATGTAATACCCACTCATGTTTTGCTTTTAGTTTGTGATGTTGTACTCTTTTAGGCATTGGTTTCAATTGATTGGCCAGATTATTTTAGGCTACTTTCATGAGAGCTATTATTCTTTCAGTTGATGGTGACTATTATTTATGATGTTATGGTTATTATCAGGATGTGATGATTTATGTTTTGATTATATTGTACTTACCCCATGCTTGCATGTGTATGGTTATCATGTTTATGTATCTGTTTGCATGTTGTTGTGGTAGAGGATGGAGACGTAGTTACTTGCTTCGGTGAGATCCACACGTTCGGCCAATCCCTATCATTGATTGCTATATTATATTATGTATGTACATGTGTGTTCTTTTGGTGATAGGATTGCAGGTACATGGCATCTTCCCTAAATTGGTAGGAGTGAGCGTGCCCATAAATATTCATCTCAATGGTAAAGAGGGGAGGTAACATACAGATCCAAAACCCTAACCTAAGCCTAATTATCCTAATGTAGGATGAGTTTCAGTATGACTACCTTATCCGGATTTGTCTAGGTTGACAGAATTTGAATACCCTCTCTCTTAAGTTTGTGTGTGTATTGCTTGATTATGTTTTCAAGGTGATTTTTGGATTATTGAGTGATTTTCCATGTTTAGTGAATTAATGGATTATAGTTGAATTAATTGTTTAATTATATATTAAGTTTATTTTAAATAATTAATTAAATTGAAATATTTGAATATTTTGATTTAATTAGATATTTAATTGAAAACTATATTGTATGTGCTTATATGATTAATTAAATAATTAAATATTTGGTTGCATGCATTATTGTGACATAAATATTTAATCTATTTAATTAAATATTTTATTAATTACATGTGCATAATTGTGTTGAAAAAGTATTTCAAATTCAAAAGATCTTAACTTGTAATTAGGAGTCTAATTTGAGTTGTGGCAATAAAGCATATTTTATTTAATTAATTTGGATTTACTTTCAATTTTCAAGTTGAGTTAAACTAGGCATTGACTTGGGAGTTGTCATTCACCTTTGCATGTTTTGGGGAATTTGAATCTCTTTAGGGGGAATTGGTCATTCATTCTTTGATAACAGGCTTTTGAGAATTGGAGAGCTCTTGGTGATTTTGGGGTTTTTGAAGAATTGTGGATTGTTGTGGATCTTGGTTGCTTCAAAGTTTCAGGATATTCTGTTGCTTGTGTGTGTGTGTGTGTTCGGATCTACATTGTGCCAAGATCGGTGGTTGAATTGGGCTTGAGGGTTTCAGATCTACTTTCATCCTCCAAGCTACATTCTTCCATTTCTTGCATTGGATTAAAGGTAGGTTTCATTTTCCTTGGATGGATTCAATTTCGTAGATCAGAGGTTTTATGTGATGTTTTAGTTCATGTTCCTTAAAATTGGTCTTTAAATGGCTTATGAATGTTTTCTATGTTTTCAGGTGTTGCTAGAAACCCTAGATCTATATTTCTATCATTTTCTATAATCTTAGCATCGTAGGGTTATGCTGTTGAAATTTTGGGAAGAAATTCCCTCTAGATCTCTTAGAAAATGAGAAAATTAAACTCTTGATATAGTTTATACTATAGAAGAAAATTAAATTTATGATTAATGGATGTGTCGTTGTTTTTGGGGTTTAAGAGGAACTTGGATCTATCATTTTTGTGAATATGTATCTCTTGGTATGGAACAGTTATGCTGTCAAAATTTCGTATTTAGATCTCTTAAAAAACTCTTAGAAAATGAAAAATTAATCGATTCTTTAGTCTTAACTATAGAAGAAATAAAAATAAATGAGTTCCTATGTATTTCATTTCAAAAAAAATTAAATCCTATGAAAAAATGCACCTCCCTGTTTTAATACAGACTTGTGAATTATTTTCACAGTAAAGTAAAAAAAATATTGGTAAAAAAATAAATAAAACCAAAGTAAAAAAAAAAAAGAAAGGAAAAACTTTATTCTTATTCCATAATTCGGAATTTCTCTATTTTAAAAAAAAAAAAATTTAAAAGAGCACCGTATTCTATTTTTTGAAAGTTTAAAAAAAAAAAAAATTAAACATTGACTTTGGGGGGGAAGTGGGACCCCATCCCCACTTCCCAACCCCAACGCCTATGGAAGCACGCGCAGCCTAAGGCTGTCGGCGGATGTACCGCCTAGCCGACCGGGCCCTAGGGTGTTGGCAGCTATTAAGTAGGTAAGGGGGGGGAGCCCGCGGCGGACCCGCTCCCCCCCATAATGTTTGTTTTAAAATTTGTTAATTTCGCTTGGTTTTTAATTAATATATATATTAAATCCTTTTTTTTTTAATATGAATTTTTAACTTAGTTTTGTTGGTAACATAAATTTTAATTACCATATTTTTTTAATATTAATTCTTAATTAGTATTTTAGTGTTAGTTTTAAATTAGTGTGTTTAAATTATGACTTTTAATATGTTGTTAATAGTTTTAATTTAACAAAATCAATTTTATTAATATGATTAATTTTAAATTGACATAGGGATTATAGTTTTGTTTTAGTTAATACATGGTTATTAATTTAAATTAATATAGAGGTATTGATTTTGAATTAATAGACCTACCATTATTAATTAAATTGTTTTAATGGATACGAATCCCTCGAATAGTATGTATTAGAAATATCACTGAATGGCTCGTGTATATAGTGTAGTTAATTTTTATTCAATGAAATCTACCATATATTAAAGTCATAATGTAATTAAAGTACATCCCTAGTTAGGTTGATTCAACTAATGAATGGTTATTTTAATTAGCCCATTTAGATGCTAGGGGTAGTTCGAATGGGTCTTATTTTGATGTCATTTATTGTGTTAAATTTAATCGTAGAACTGGATTTATTAATGGATGATAAATGAGTTTATTTTACACATGTGGGTGGTTTAAATAAATGGAAATGTTATCCATGTATGTTCATTTTTCAGTCCTTCAGGACGTTTTGGTTTCTATGCATCTTATGGATCTCTTGTGCTTGTATATGTTGTTATCGGGGACAATAGATGACCTAGGATGTTTACAGAGGCAGGGGGTGTAATTATATTTTTGTTACTTCATGGCGTGTGTGTTGTCAGATATTACCCTAAACTGACCATGATGACCCTTTCGATTATGTACCTGTGTGTGTGCCTATATGTGACCATTCCTGATTGTGTGGGATACTGGATTTCAGGTACACTAGGGTTGCGACCTATGCTAGATCTGTTAGGATCTTTGAGCCTAGGGTAGGTTACCTAAATGTGTAGTAGGGGGTGGCTTGCAATAATTTCCGTGTCCGTAAGAGACTACTGGGTTGCTCATTGTGGAGTTTCTTTAATAAGTGATAACTAAAGACATTTTTAGAATATAAAATGGATTAATAAGATGTATCCTCACCCATGCTTGAGTGCTAGTATAGGCTAAGATGGTTTTGGAGAAGATGTTAGTTTCCCTGCGAGGTATCTGACATAATTAGTGGGCCTTGTCAGTATGAGAGGACATTAGCTTCGTGTATGGTCACTTAGGTGCCGAAATCCATTGTGATTATCTGGGCTAAACTTAAGGGTAGACGTACATGATGACACCTTCCTTTACACATGCTATATTTCCTATGTTGTCAGTTGCCTCTGGATTAGTGAGTCTTACCTTTTATGATGATTAGTACACCGAATTAGAGAGCTATTAGGATTCCTTTCTTAGTGGTTATGCCTTTTTGGTTTTGGATATCCGATTGGGATCTGTTGTTATCTCCTCAGCACGGTGGGGTGGACCTTTGTGGTTCCACACGGATAGGTGGTAGTGATTCTTTATCCATTGAGATTCGACGTCCTTGTACCAGGTGCTTGATGATTTCTTTGCGGAGGAGCTCTTTATGTTCCTTCATCATTTATTATGTAATTTCATTATTGTAATCTTGTATTGGAGTATCGCATGTGATACCTAATCTGGAAATTGTAATAGTAAGCAGTTTAGAGTGATTACCACATACCCTGCGACATGTGCAGTGGATGTGAGTTTATGGTAGTTTCATGGTTATCCATGAGGATTGTAATTATGATTATGTAAGTTGTACTTGTTACATTTAATCAGATGGAATCTTTTGTTATATTGTTAGTTGTGTTTTTCTTTAAGTGATTCAACGTCATGGGACCCTTGAGTCGTGTAATCTATGTGAGTGTAAGACATGTGTATAAATGGTAATCGCTTTCACATGAATGTATGTTTCTTTATGTTAACTTTAAAAAAAAATATTCAGCACACATAGTGACATGTTTTAGGTTAATCTCTCTTGGGTTCCCTGGTGGGGCGTTACACAACATCACTTTTTTCACTCAGCAATTTCAATGGTGCTTGGCATTGAACAACTTTGCTTGTCACAAGAAACTTTGCTCGGCACAAGCAACTTTGCTCAGCACAAGCCAAACTTGCTCGGCACAGAACAACCAGAAAAACTATCTTTGAAAGATAAACAACTAATTACTTTGCCAGAGTGCCAACTGATAAAGTACCCTTTTATTTGCCTTAACTCAACCATTCACTTGGTCTTCTTGTTAAATATTCTTCATCAATAATAGATATGGTACTCAAACAGATAACAATAGTCTCACCAGTTAAGGTTTGAGAGCAATGACAAAACAACAATTGCTTGCATTATCACTTTCCAACACGATATGCACAAATTAGAGTGTTAGAAAGAGCTTCATAAGCTTTTGAAAGCTAGTGAAATATGGCAGGTGCAATTCCAAATTCCATAGAGATTGTAAATGTCCTCCCCACACATTTTATGGTGGAGCTTTTTTTTTTTTTGTATTCAAAAATTTGCGCAAGGATTGGGAATGAAGGAGAGCGTTGCAAAGATTTCAAGAAAATGAAATTGGCAGATTGTGATTGCCAAGTCCCTGCACAAGCAAGAAGGAAATATTGTGTCAGGAGGAGTTTAAAATTTTCATGCAAATGCATATTTGTAAGTGTAAGAATACAGAAGGAACATTGACAGAGTATATGTTAGTAATAACTGAGGGGGGGGGGGGGGAATCAGTGGCCNGTTAGTAATAACTGAGGGGGGGGGGGGTGAATCAGTGGCCTCAAAAATTAATCAGTGTCTGCAAAATCTAGCTCTTTCCTCAGCTTGTTGATCAGGACTGAATGAAGACTTTCTTCTCCTTCAAATTTTCTTTAGCATCTTTCCTCTTCTCTTGTTCACCCCACAATTCATAATGAATTGGGTTTGTCTCTATATAGACATCATTTCCCCTTTTCTTGGCTTTCTTGATTCTTGGCGTGTTCCACAATTCTTGCCAATAGATTTAAAGAAAAATCTTGATTTATCTCAAAGAGATCTTCTTGCCAACTGGAAAAATCAGCTTTAAATCACTTACTTATCTTCGGCTTTATCTGGATGATTAAAACAATGATAAGTATCCATTAACTCTATCTTTAGCTTCTTGGCAACTAAGCATTTTGTCATTTTCTAAACTCTATGTTTTGTCGGTCAACACTTTAGTTAGTCATCGATGATAACTGATTGTTTCATCAGTGTGACTTTAGTTGTCATCAGTATCTTCTTCCTTGTCTTTTCTCTTGAGCAACACTAAAATTATTTCCGTCGGTTTACTCTATGTTTTGCTTGTCGGGCAACACTGTAACCCTGCTCGTCGGTAATGTTGTGCATTAGCTTGTTGGGTAACACTGTGACTCTGCTCTTTTTACTCTGACTATCGGTGTGCACTCCTTTGCTGTATGCAATCACTTAGTGAATGTTTGACTTGTATGCATTACTTGATAGCATAGCCTTGTTTCATCAGTTCTTTGAAGTCTTTGGCAGTATTTTCATGACCAGAAAAATTACATCAAGTTGACATAAATGACAATACAATACATTAACTGATTTAATGCCTTGCATGATCATCAACTTAATATCTTCAAACTTCCAATCAGTTACATTTCATCAATCTCTCCCTTTGGCATTGATGGAAACATACTACATTATCATACTATACTATTGCTAATACAATATGAAATATCAAGCTTTTCTAATGTAACTAATACAAATGTCTGGCTATCGGTAAGCTCAAATAGCTTAGATTTGATTTTTGCATCTTTTTGTCTTTCAATCCCTTTACTAGATGGATGTAGAATCTTTCTTTCTCTGATGTGATGTGTTCTCCTTCTGTGTCAAACTCTCTCCCTTTTACTGTTCTTCTCCCTTGTCAGTAATTCTCTTCCTTTGTGTGGATTCTCCCTTTGTGACTTCTTCTCTCCCTATGGATACTGTGATGAATATGATCTCTCCTTGAGTTGATAATGGATATAATCTTTGTATGATAATGATATATCTCTCTCCCTTTGACAGAAATGCCAAACATGTTTTTCAAACAAATATTTGACAGTGATGCCAAATTGATCCTTTCTATCCATAATATATTCCTTGAATTTCCCATTCCATCGGTAACAAATCTGGTGCTTGGTGTAGATATATACCTTTATGTGTATAGATTTATCTTTGAAGTCCATCTCTCTGCTTGCATCAACATGAATGATATTCTGATAATATGTAGGTTGATGCAGCCTTCTAGCCAGCTTACTGACCAGTAGACAAGGGTCTGACCCCTAGTCTCTTTCTCAAGTATTCAAATGCATCCTTGGTTAGTGGCTTGGTGAAGATATTGGCCAATTTTTCCTTTCATAGAACATACTCAAGTATCACCTCCTTTGCCTGAACTTGTTCTCTTAAATAATTATACTTGATGGCAATATGCTTTGTTTTATCATGCATGACTGGATTCTTGGAAATGTGTATTGCACTTGTATTATCACAATAGATAATTACTGGTTCTAAAATATTCATATGCATACCTTCTAGTAATTGTTTGATCCATGCAATATTTCATCAGTTTGCAGTAGCAGCAACATACTCTGCCTCTGCAATATATTGAGAGATGCATCCTTGCTTCTTGCTGATCCATGTGACAATTCTATCACCCATAAAGAATTCTCCTCTAGTTGTTCTCTTTCGGTCATCAAGATTTCCAGCCCAATAAGCGTCGGTAAATACCTTAAGTTAAAATTTGCCTTCTTTTCTATACCATAAGCCATATTCCTTGGTGTTCTTTAGATATCTTAGGATTCTTTTCATAGTAGTCATATGTGATTCTCTGGGATTAGCAAAAAATCTAGCAACTATTCCTATTGCATGTGCAATATCTGGTCTAGTATGTACAACATACATGAGTTTTCCAATCATAGATCTGTACAAAGTCTGATTTACCTCTGATGACTTTTCCTCCTTTTTCATCTTACATCCAGTTTCCATTGGTGTTCCAATTGGTTTGGACTCTTCCATTTTGAATATTTTTAGTACTTCTTTGATGTACTTGGATTTTGTAATGAAAATACCTTCATCTTGTTGCATGATCTATAGACCAAGAAAGAACTTGATCTCTCCAAACATAGACATCTCAAACTCTTTGCTCATTTCATTTGCAAATGATTTTTATAGCATGTCATTTCCTTCAAATATGATGTCATCAACAAATATCTTAGCAATCAAAATGTTAGCATCAGTATCTTCCTTCAAATAAAGATTATTGTTTTCACTAGTCCTTAAAAATCCAATACTTATAAGATAGGAATGAAGTCTTTCATACCAGGCTTGGGGTGCTTGTTTCAATCCATACAGGGCTTTGTGAAGTCTACATACCATATCCCTCTTGTCTGGATCAATAAACCCTTCTGGTTGTTCAATGTATACCTCTTCTTCAAGTATTCCATTTAGGAATGTAGACTTGACATCCATTTGATATACCTTGAATCCTTTATATGCAGCATAAGAAAGTAATATTCTTACTCCTTCTAGCCTAGCAATGGGTGCAAAGGTTTCTCCATAGTCAATTCCTTCTTCTTATGCATACCCCTTGCATACTAGTCTTGCTTTATTTCTTGTGACTTCTCCATTCTCATTCAGCTTATTCTTGAATATCCATTTTGTATCGATGACATTCTTGTCATCTGGTCTCGGTACAAGTGTCCATGTCTTTTTTTCTCTATCTTCTCAATTTTTTCATTCATAGCACTTATCCATTCATCATTATCTAGTGTAGCATTGACAGATTTGGGCTCATAATCACAAATAAGACATCTTATATTTAGAGAATTACTTCTAGTTCTCATACCAGCCTTCTTGTCTCCAATGATCTAGTCATGTGCATGGTTCCTTCTGACATATCTTGCAAGTATAGGTTCAACTCTTTGTCTATCATCTTGATCATCAGTTTGTTCATCATTCTGTTCTCCGTCACTTTGTGCATCATCTTGAGCAATATTTTGATTGTCGATATTTGTAGCCTGATGCTCGGGTGTAATGATCTGTTACTCAAGAGATCTACATTGTTGGTCGGGTAGAATTTTAGGTTCCTCATTCTAACTAAACCTATTGTATTCCTCTTGTTCTTTAGTGCTTTCATTTTCATTCTTCTCTGCAAATTAATCTATCTTTACATTTGCACTTTCAACAATTTTGTTATAGGCTTTATTAGACTTTATAAGCCTTAATCTTGATAGAATACCCTAGAAAGATTCCTTCATTACTCTTGGACTCAAGTTTTCCATTTCTATCATCTTTTAAAATATAACATTGACTGCCAAAAAATTTGAAAAAACTTACATTGAGTGTGCATCCATACCATAGCTCATAAGGTGTGTTTTTGGTGTCTTTGTTCAATTGTACTTTGTTCAATGTATAAATATTAATACTGACAGCTTCCCTCTAGAATATTTGGGTGATGCCTTTCTCTATCATCAGTGTCCTTGCACAATCAACTATGGATCTATTCCTTATTTCAGCAATTTCATTTTTCTGTGGTGTTCTCGGTGCAGAGACCTGTCTTTTAATTCCATGCTCATTAAAAAAGTTACTGAATTCATCTGAAATAAATTCTCCTCCTCTATCTGATCTTAATCATTTTAGCTCCTTACCACTTTTCTTCTCAAACATTTCCTTATACCATTTAAACATCTTAAATGCTTCTGATTTATGTTTTAGAAACATGTCTGTCATCATTCTAGAGTAATCATCAACAAAGAGAATAAAATATCTATCTCCATAATAACTCTTTGTCCTCATAGGTCCAAACAAATCAGTATGGAATAATTCTAGAATTGCATCAGATGTATGGATTTTGCTTTTAAAATGAGACTTTGTCATTTTACCTTTTTGACAATTCTTACACATGATGTTGTCGGGCTTGGTCATCGTCGGTAAGCCTCTGACATTTCTCTTTTTTCTAATCTTTACCATGTTGTCAAATTTCACATGACACAATATTTTGTGCCAAAACCATATTTCTTCATTTTTAGCAATCAAACAAGTGGTTTCGGTATCATTCAAATAGAATAAGTTACATTTTGTCTACTCACCGGTACCAATCAGATTTCCTGATTTATTGAAGATCTTTGCCTTCTTATTTTCGAATGCTACTTCCTGACCTGAATTATTCACCTGAGAAACACTCAATAGATTATAATTCAATCCATTTACCCAATAATCATATTCACATTTTATCTGGTTATTCAACATTATGTTTCCTCTACCTTCAACTTGACAAGGTGTGTCATTACCCATTCTTACTGAACCACCTTTATAGTATTCAAAAGTTTCAAACTTTTGCTTATCACCGGTCATGTGATGAGTGCAGCCACTATCTATGATCCAAACATTATTTTTACTAACTTTATATATGAGAGCTATTTCTGCATACCTTTCTTCATCATCATCTAAATAATCTTTTACTGCTACAAACACCATCTCGATGTCTTCCTCAGATTCGATGTCAGTGTCTTCATCTTTGCACTTTTCTAGGTAACTGACCTTCTTTCTTTTGTCCTTGTAGTCTCGGGTATCTCTTCTTTCTGATTGTCAGTAGCTTCTGTAATCACCTCTGTCAGACTTATTTTCAAATGATTTGTCATTACTTTTGTCATCTTTTCTTCTGTTAATACATCTTGCAGAAAAGTGTCCAATCTCTTTGCAATTAAAACAAACAAGTGGTAATTTACCTTTGTATTTAGCTTTACCTCTCTGCATTCTTCTAGCCATAAGTGCTTCAATTTCATCAAGATCATCTACTTCACTTTCACTATCAGTATCTTTTCTCATAGTGTTTTTATGACTTGATTTACTTATTCTCATAGAAGTTTTGAATGCAGACTCTATATTTGGTAAGACACTATTATCAAAATTGTTCATCTCAAATGAAATTAGTCTTCCAATCAAACTGTCTAGAGTAACATTTCTATTTTCTACTACTCTCATTTCTTGAATGGAAGATACTCTAATACAATAAGTAGGCAGTAAGGTTCTTAGAATTTTACTTACCATTGTATCTTCTTCTAGTACACCTCCAACTCCTTGGATAGCATTGACTACCTATTTGATTCTTGTATTGTACTGAGTGATGTTTTCACCTTCTTTTATTTTGAGATCATCAAACTTTCCTCTAAGGCTTTTTTCCTTGGCTCTCAAAACATTCTTGTCACAACCATGTACAAGCATCAATTTGTCCCACATCTACTTTGCAGGTTTTGACATCTTCAAATTTAGCATTGGAGAGTGAGGAAGAAAGCTCTATCATCATGAAATTGTGCTCATGCTTCTCTCTCAATTGTTTAACTGTTGGTTCTCCTATGGGAAACACATATTCATCATCTAAGTATTGAGTAACATCATTACCAATACCTGACAAGTGGAGTCTTATTCTGCTTTTCCATGAAGCAAAATTATCTTTGTTCAACTTAGGCACATCTTGTCTGTTCATCTTGTGATCTTTAGCTTAGGTCTTGAAACCTTCCTTTCTAATAACACAAGCTCTAATACCAATTGTTAGTAATAACTGATAGGGGGGGTGAATCAGTGGCCTCAAAAATTAATCCTTAAATCAACCCTTTAAACTTATAACCACAATTTATGTCTCAAGTTATCTTCTGTCCTACAAGATGTATGCCTTGAAATAATTTAATCAATTTTCTACTTGTCAGAATGCTTTGTTAATCTCTCTTCTTTATGATTACCAATAAGCAGTAAACTATTTATCGAAACACAATAAATATGCAGAGTATACCGACCAATCCATAATTAACTATGTAAGATACAAAATAGTAAAGAAATGAATCATACACACATAACACATGGATTTTTAACATGGAAACCTTGTTAAGGGAAAGACCACTGAGACCGGTACCCCAAATTTTCACTCTTCTGAAGTGAGCTCTGTTAGGAGCCAACACTGTTAAAGGTTACAAACACACTGTTAGGTGTGACTTTGTTAGAGGATTTAGAAATAGTTTTTAAACTAGTATCTAGAATCTAATGCTACCATCCTTGATCAAACACTCACTTGGCCTGTCAATAGGTATTGGGCATATCCAATGCTACTTTTGTGATCAAACTTTTTGATACTCCTTGGGATGTATCTCAATTGTAAAATACTTTTAAGCCCTGCTCGGTTAGGAGGCTTATATGCTTCAATGGTTAAACTGAAACACTAATGATCTGTTCATACATACAACTCAATTATACATTTTTAGATCTATTGTAAGTCCATTACCTCTCTACTCAATATAATCACTTATACCTTTGCTCCACAATGTTCTGCTCTGTGATTCTTTTCTCACTGTTTGTCAGTGTCTACAGAATCTAGCTCTTTCCTCAGCTTGTTGATCAGAACTGAATGAAGACTTTCTTCTCCTTCAAATTTTCTTTAGCATCTTTCCTCTTCTCTTGTTTACCCTACAATTCATAATGAATTGGGTTTGTCTCTATATAGACATGATTTCCCCTTTTCTTGGCTTTCTTGATTCTTGGCGTGTTCCACAGTTCTCGCCAATAGATTTAAACAAACTCCTGATTTATCTCAAAGAGATCTTGTTTCCAACTAGATAAATCAGCTTTAAATCACTTACTTATTTCTGGCTTTATCTGGATGATTAAAACAATGATAAGTATCTGTTAATTCTATCTTTAGCTTCTTGACAGGTAAGCATTTTGTCATTTTCTGAACTCTTTGTTCTGTCAGTCAACACTTTAGTTAGTAATCGATGATAACTGAATGTTCCTTTAGTGTGACTTCAGTTGTCATCGAGATCTCCATCCTTGTCTTTTCCGTCGGGCAACACTAATTTTTTTTTCGTCGGGTTACTTTGTGTTTTGCTCGTCGGACAACATTGTAACTCTACTCATCGGTAATGTTGTGCAATAGCTCATCGAGTAACACTATGACTCTGCTCTTTTTACTCTGACCGTCAGTATGCACTTCATCGGTGTATGCAGTCACTTAGTGAATACTTGACTTATATTCATTACTTGATAGCATAGCCTTGTTTCATCGGTTCTTTGAAGTCTTTGGCAGTATTTTAATGACCATACAGATTACATCAAGTTGACATAAATGAAAATACAGTACATTAACTGATTTATGCCTTGCATGATCATCAACTTAATATCTTCAAACATTAAATCAATTACATGTCATCAGTATAGAGGGAGGGTGTTGCAGAAAAAATATCAAAACAAATACATTATGGTAGGTGAAATAAGGAAAATTTTGTGCATTACCAAGTAGAAGAGCAGTGCATTTAATTTAAAAAGAAAAGTTTGCACATGAATTAGATTAAAGAACATAAAAACATATGCAAAAAGTGTTGGAGTATGGAAGAGGATGCCACATAGGAGACAAAAGTGTAGGCTATGTAATGATTGAAGGATGTGTGCGCAAGGCATGGTGGGTGGAGCTAAGCATACATAGGGGGGATTTAAGGAAGCTTGTGCATTATATTGAGGCAAAGGTGTTTCACATGACAGAGGTGGAAATTTTTATAGAATAGAAACCATGGAGGGCCTGTGCATGGAAAAGGCCTTTAAAACTTTCAAGGCTAATGCAATTTGGCAAGTGTAAAACCAAGTTCTACAACCAAGCAAAGCCTATGCAATATATTATGGATTTTACGCATGGAATAAGGGATTAGAAAACTTCAATAAAAATGTAGTTGGAAGGTGCAACAAAATTCCACAACCTTTGGAACATTTCCCATTGCAATTTTTTAAATTTTGAGGCTTTAAAAATAGAGCATGTCATCCATGAGGCTACACAACAAGTTTTGAATTTGGAGAAGACTTATTGCTTTGTCCCACATGCACAGTGGGTTGGTTTTTTAAAGAATTTTTATATGCCCGCACTTATATTAGTGATTGAAGTAAAGAGCTAGAAAGCTTGTGGGTTTTTGATCTCAGATGGAGGAATGCCATGCTGGCCAGGGGTAATTACTAAACATTTTTTGGCACGCGAGAAAAGAGGAAAGCTTTAAAATTGTAAAAATTTAGTCCCACATTGACTGGGAAAGGGTGAACTTGAATGTTTATATATAATAGCGCTTGCAATTTAATATGAAGACAAGACTAGAGGACTCTTGGAGACCATTCACGTGCGCAAGAGATGCCTTAGTATACATGGCCAGACAGTGGTCACTTCAGTGACAAACAAATTTTGGCGGGGCCCGCATAGGTGACAAGTGTGATAGGTGGTGCATTGTTGTGCAGGTGACAAGTGTGATAGGTGGCGCATTGTCATGCAGTCGCGAAGCATGGAGGTGATCAAGGAGTTAACTTGCGAGTGTGTGAGGGTGGTTAGTCATGCAATCGCGACTGTTAAGAGATGATGACAAATAGTGTCGCGAGTGCGTGACATAAATCCTAGTGGTTAGTCATGTAGCCCTGATGGTTAAGAAGAGCTAGTCATATAGTGACACATGGCACAATCTAGTTGTTGATTTGCATAAAGGAAGGAGTATTGTACAGAATAGAAAAGTAAACATTGCTTAGGGATGAGGTTGAAGTATTTTGCAGTTGTAGAGTTGTAGATTTTAGAGGATATGATCGATCAGATCAGATTTTTTCAGTTGGAGGAAAAAGATGACAAGGTAGAACATATTGAAGAGAAGGGGACAAGTGGCAATGTCCAACCGATGCTGGTGTTTTTCCTTTCTCTACTTATTCTTTCTTCTCTGTTGAGACAGGGGTTGGAGTTCTAAAAATTGTTCTTCCATTCCATGTAAATAGTGTGTGTTATAGGTTGCAGATGTAGTGTGTTCTTGTAATAGTTTTCTTTATGAATAAGTGGTAAGATCAGTTGGTGTAGGTTAATTGTTGTCATCATGGATTTTTCTCCAATTTTGAGCATTTAGATAATTTGAATTGAATGTATTCAAGATCTTCAAATTGTCTCTGCAATCTCTTTGCAGTTGTTTTGTTTCAGCATAGATCTCTTTCAAGGAAAGGGCTAAGTTTCTTTTCCTAAGCATTAATGGTCTCAAGTGACTGTTTTTAGAATCATACAAGTTAGAAATATCAAGGATATGAAAATTTGTCTTCACACCTACCGTGTGTATTGGAATACTCGTTCATCGATCTCTTCCAAGGGAAGGGTTAAATACTGCGAGCAATTATTTGTGAACTTGAATATAAGAATTAGAATCATAAGTATAAATTTATGATGATATAAGTAGATTTGTTAATGCAAGCTATTGACATATTGAAAACTCACTGGTTGGGTTTGTTGTTCATATGGATTCTATTATGGTTAAATGTTTGACTTTGTAGCCCGTGATAGAGGCACCAATCTATGTGGATGTGAATTATTTTCAAAAGAAATCTCAAATCATTACAAATTCCTTTAAATTCATGTTTATTTATGTGAAGATAAGCTATCTAGTTCTCAACACACTTAATTCAGGTGGGAGCTTGTATAAGATTTGTAGAGTTTTAAATGCCTATTACCTACAAGTCTGAGAATTGTCCACAATTGTGTGTCTGCATAGTGTTGTGTAGAAAGAGGTTTATTATATGTGAAGATTTATGTTATTATGAAAACCCTCCTAAGCGTGTGGAACTAGAAGTGAAGGAGGATTATTTGATCCTCATTAATTAGCCTTTTCCTTGCTAGAATTAGGAAAAATTGCTAACAAGACCGACGCGGCTTTAGCTAGTCTAGAAAATGGCTAATGCCTCAAATGTATCATCTCTTTGTATTTTTTGGTTTCTTTATTATTTTTATTTTTTTCCTCTTCATTATCTTCTATGATAGTAATTTTAACTCCCTTATTCTATAATTCCTTTTGGGTCTTCTTTCTAGAATTAGAGGACCCTGGTAAATCGATAGTAGGTTTATACTTCTAAGGAGTGATTTTAAGAAGCACATTTCCCTAAGGGGAAGGAGGAAAATAAAGCCAAGATTTGAAAGAATTCCTAAGAGACGATTTGTCAACATTTTACCTATTAGGTGCATTCTTAATAAGATGCATACCAAAAATTATTTAGTTTTTATGTTAAATTCAAATTTAACCCTATGATTTGTTGTCATTTAGACTTGATTTGTAACAAACACCTAAAGTTATCTATTAAAAATTAAAATAAATGTCCTTCATTTACAATCATAAGAGTTTTCCATCATGAGAGCACTATTCCTCCAAAGAAAAATCAAAATAACTAATTATTAGATAGGTTATTTGTGAGATCTTTACTCTAGGGAAAAACAAAATTCTGAAAATTGTTAGCCCTTTCGACTATTTTTTATTTTTTGATCATGCAGATCTGTACGACTCAAATGTTACCTTCTTCTCTATTTTTTCCCTCTATCTCTATTATTTTTTTCCTTATCCTTATCTCTATTTTTTTTAAATATTAACTTCACTTTTGTTCTGATGAGGATAAGATCTTTTCACTCGTAAGTTTCTAATTTGAAAGAAAAATTCATCTAATAAGCTATCTGTACATGCATATACATCTTACAATGAGTGTTTTCATTGAATTAATCTTATCTTCAAGCTATGTACTTGGTGTATATTTTTGCAATAGAAACCATGATTGTGTTTGCAATTGGTTGTGTTGTCTGCTTCAAAATTACATGTGTATTGAGTAACAATGGTAGTCATATTTTTTTGTTTTGTTATCTAGCAAGCTGTTTTCTCTACAATTAGTGGATCATATTGTCTTTCTTCGCAAAAATTTATCAATAATTAGCATCGATCATGGTGGATTAAGTTTTATCTATGTAATTTTTTGGAATTGTAAAATATTCAATTGTTCCATTTTTTAAGAAAATTTATGCAAATGGATGTTGCCCAATTTTTTGGAACTACATAATCTTCCATTGTTCAATTTTTTAAAGAAAAATTATGCAGATGGATGATGCCTCCATATGCATCATTCTTACCTTCACAAGGAAATGATTTTTGTTAAAAGTTTGGCTCTTTTGGTTATTGATATAGCTATAACAATTGTAGTTATATTTTGACTAAGTAGTTAGTACAAGATTTCTTTATTATTGTCATTGTTATTTCATAGATTCCTTAATTAGAACTCACCTAAGTTATTTATCATAACTATATATTGAAATAAATCCTTCAAATATTTGTTTAATTGGATATAGCAAAGATAAATTTTATTTAATCCAGTGGTACTGCAATACATTATATTATCATTATAGATGTTCAATCATATAGATTGTAAGTATGAATTAGTTGAAAAACTTAAATAAATATTTTTCTATTAACTTTTTCATCTTCCTAAATCTTTTTTTTTTAAATCAAATAACCCCTCAAATAACTTGTTTAATTAGATATGTCAAAGATAAACTTTATTCAACATAGTGATAATCCAACACATTATATTCAAATTGTGGACATTCCATTCTTATGTATAATTAGTATAAATTGATTGAAAATTTGAAATGACTATTTTTCTATTAGATTTTTGCATAGATGCTTTTATGGATAAAAATACTTAAATATTTATTTATGAAAAAAATTGAAATTGAACATGCTATTTTTTTATTTAAAAAAATTATATATTTTAAAAATACTATAGAAATATCAAAAATATTCAAAATAAAAGACAAAAAAGAAAACTAGCCACATGGAATAAATAGTCAAAGATAAATCAAACCATAATATAAAAATTATTAAAGTATGTTAGACTTAAGGCAGAGCACACAACTGAGAGGGGGTGAATCAGTTGTGTCGCAATATCATTAACCTTTAACCAACTTATGAACCTTAATCTCAGATCTGAATGATAAACATGAAAGCAAGATCATAACACATAAATCAACATATAACACCAATATTATTTATGTGCACTCAGGCACACTGCCTAGAGCTCACTAATCAAATGCAACAAGGATCTCAATCCCAAGGAAGGCTCACTACCTTACAACAATCTCTAATTATAAATCATAGAGGACATAATATCCAAACTCATGAACTAACAAACATCTCAGATATGTCAAAATAGCTCCAATGAAGTGCAATAATCTCTGCCTCAATTACATATTCCACTCATACCTCATCACACAACATTTGCACTCTTTCCCTTCCACACACACACACCTTTGCTACCAGAAAAGATTACATATCTTTATTGTATATGGTGAAATGATTATCACTAGTAGATTCTCACTTCACCAATACATTTGAAATTAGGATACCCTCACCTATAGGATAGATCTAGCAAGTACAATCAAGTAAGGAAAGATACAAGCACGAGATCTATGTTTTATAGGTTTGGATTTCCATAATTCTAAAGTAGAATATGAGAGGAGAGAAAGATGTATAAATCTTATCTATGAAAGAAGATAAAATAAAGCGAGACTAGAATGGGTGCACATGGAAATGAGAGAAGGAGAATGAATTTGCTGACTGATTTTCTATCTTTCAAGGTCCCCGAATGACCTGATTTCTGAACTTGGCACTCTACAACTTGCAACACAGAATTCTAAAATTTTCTATTCTGTCTAAAGAATACGTCAAAATTGGTTTGACCTATACTGAGGTATAGGGTGAAGGTTTGACCTATACTCAATATTCTCAAAGTTAGAAACAGGGAGTTGATCTAGGCATCTCTTCTGACCATCTTTCTGACTCTGTAACTGGATTATACACTCTGCATGTCAGGATATATGTTGAAGGTTAGGCCTATACCTGATATTGTCATAATTTGGAACAAAAAATGGATCTGGAGAGTTCTTCCATATGGGTTCCCAAATCTGTAACTAAATATGTACTCTAAAGCCTGCAAATCTAGAAAGTGTGTGTGTGGTTGGCTATATATGGGTATGCCTTAGTTAAGCCCCTATTTGGTTATTTCCACCACCATAAATAGTTGTTATAAAATGTAGACCGAGGATAATGATATGAGAAAGGGATTGCCAACACAACACAATTAATATTAAGACCAAGCAATTTAATCAAATTGAGGCCAACTTGGATGCTAAGCTGGCAATTGTGATGACATTAAGTTTTTCCATTAGTATACTTAAAGGGAAAAACATGATAAAGGTCATCGGTATAAGCATAACTAGCGGATAGCAAGCATACCCAACGAGATGACAATTTCTATCATAAAAATGTTGTATAGAATTGTCTGAAAAACACTGACAAGAGTCAAACCGACAACAAGCATTACTGACGATACATTTTTGAGATCGCCAACAAAGAAGAAAAGGCATACCCGATGAATAGTTCAATTAAGGGACACTGATGGAGTACAAAACTGACAGAACTGACAAAGAAGCCCAACCATCAGAACCAACAGTTAGTTATAGAACCCAAAAAAAGTGGATCTGACCTTACACGTAAAATAAAACATTGTAATTCTATTTATAGAGTTTTATTTATTTTAAAGCTTTAATTGAGGGTCAAGCAAGAAAATTGTGAATGTTTTAAAGCATCCTAATAGATCTAAAACATATCTAACTAAAGATCAAGGTCAATTTGTAAACCTTGGATCTAGAGTTAATTTGAAAAATGTGAATCAAGAATAGAGCTAGAAACTAGTATAAATAGATGTTCAATCATTTGTAATTTAAGAGACTTGTAATCAATTGATAAATGATAGCAGCCATGGAGAGCATCTTAATAGTAGAAGAGAATTCATGCAAAGTATAGAAATAGATCAAATTAGTTATCAAGAACATAGAAAGGTTATTGACGAGCAGAGACAAGGTATCACTCAATCACTCAAGGTGATTACATTTACATTGTAAGATTTACAGGATCTGTTATCAACAATTAGAGATTGCATTCACTAGCAGATCAACATTTATATTGTAGTTGCATTCTAACAAGTGCATCACAAATAAAATACTTTTGTAGAAGGTGGACTTAATAGTTCTTTGATAAATCTCTTAACAGAGTGCACACCTAACGGTGTTGCTAAAGCTTCAAATGAAGTAGATCCTAACAGGTCTCCACTCTAATACTCTTAATAGGG
>MU223966.1:1527695-1553176 GCA_018584345.1 Thuja plicata | reverse complement strand
TTCACATACATATAGAAAGATGAACAGATAGATAGGAATATAAAAATCTGATGACACAAAGGTTAATGGGCCAACCACATAAAAAGTTTTAGAGGTACTGATTCACCCCTCCCCTCTTAGTACATCAGTCCAACAATTCCAACAAATTAATGATTTAGAGGTAAAAGATAAAGTTTTTTATTTAATCAAACGGTTATGAAAATTCAATGAAGATTAGACGACAGAGATTGAAATGTGTTTTTAACACAACTGCCAAAGAAGGATCAAGCGGGAAACTCAACAATGAAGATTAAGCAGAAAGATTTGAAGGATGAAAATTAAATGATACATGATGTCTATATAAGAGAAAAGAGATTAATTTTGAATCACATCATACATGCACCTAAAGTACATACATGCAAATTTTATGAATGACTGATCAAACTGGTTAAAGACAGATCCAAGCGTTATTCAGCAGACATAACCGAGCGACAAATAAAAGATGATTACCGAGCATAACAAGTATGAAGTATGAGATGAAATGAAGAAGTACAAATTGATCATAGGTATTATGTACTTAGAATAGATCTAAATATCTACAAATCAGAGTTGTATTTGAATCAAATCATTACTGTATAAGTTTAACCATTGTTACAGATAAATCTCTTAACCGAGTAGGACAGTGAAGTCTTTATTATAACATTCAGAGAATGTTGAGTGTTTTCTTGTTGACCCCATAGTGAATGCATGGTCAAGAGAGAACTGTTAGTTTTAAATCCTCTAAAAAGCTCACATTTAATAGTGTGCATTGTAACCTTTAACAGGGATGGCTCTTCACTGAGCTCACTTCAAAAGAGTGAAAATATTTTGGGTTACCGATCCCAGGTGGTTTTTCCCTTAGCAGGGTTTCCACGTTAAAAATCTATGCATCAATGTGCATAAATTTTGTGGATTGTTATTTTACTTTACAATTTAATTTATTGACCTAGATCGGTAATCACAGTATTAATTTATTGACACTCAGTAAACACTATTGATAAAATTTTAAGTTTATAGAATAATTTTTCACCGAGATGAGTTGATTTAAATGATTGAATTTGTTTTGGTATACATCTAGAGAAATTTGGGACTATAGGATAATTTGTGAGGAAACTGATTCTAACTGATTCACCCCTCCCCCCTCTTAGTTATTCTAAAAATTAGTATCAGAGCATACAATGCTTAGAAAAAAGTTTTGAAGGACTTAAGATAAAGATAACAAGATGTATAAGAGAGACACACCTAAGCTGAACAAGGATAACTTCTCGACATGGAAAAGTAGAATGAGACTATATTTATCAAGGATCTCAGACAACATTGCATATTTTCCAGACAATGAATTGATTCTACTTACTGGACCTTTGACAGTAAATTAGATGAAAGAAAAACATGAACATAACCTTATCATGGTGGATATTGCTTCTTTAATCATAGATTCTGGATTTGAGGACATCAAGACATGTACAAGTACTGAGCAGATGTGGGATCAGCTTACACTAGTTAATGGAGGATATGCAAATGTACTGAGAGCCAAAGCTAAAATCTTGGTGGAAAGTTTGATGACATGAGAATGAAGGAGAAAACATTACATAGTACAGTAACCAACTTAAAGAATTTGTAAATGCTATTTGAGGATCTGGTGGAACCATTGATGAAGATACAATTGTGGGTAAGATTCTTAGAACTCTATTGCCTATTTATTCTATAAGAGTCTCTGCAATACATGAGATGAGAGCTACACCTAGAAATAACATTACTATTGATAGTCTTGTTGGAAGATTCATTTATTTTGAGCTTAATAAATTTAACAATAGTATTGTACCATCTATGGAATCCTCATTTATGTCTACTTTGAAAATTGGTAAATATAGTAGGAAACACATAATCAGAAATAATATTGACAGTGATAGTGATGACAAGGAACTAGATGAGCTTGAAGATTTAATGGTTAGAAGATTGCACAAAGGTAAAGGAAGATGTAATGCCCCACCAGGGAACCCAGGAGAACTTAACCTAAACATGACACTAAGTTCATGGAATAATTTTTTTTAATATTTAAAAACAATATTAATAACAATGTGGAAGCAACACAATGAAGTACATGACATACATGAAATACAACTCATACATAGATAACATTCCTCGAGGGTTCCTTGATGTAGAATTACTTAAACATAATAATCTATGATTAAAAAATGTAAAGAACTAACATAAAGGTTACATAATCTGAAATGAATTACATACATCCCATAATGAAGGATTACATATACATCTAATACCATAAGGTATACTACCTAATCAACATCCACTGCACAAGTCGCAGTGTATGTAGTAATACATAATAAACAATACAATGCATCCTCCAAAGGATGATAACCAATATATACATATGGTACAAAACACAACTCAAGTAACTGAGCAAGTCTCCAAAAGACTATGAAGCTGAAACTGCAACAAGGAACATCCAAGCATGAAGAAGAATCCGTCGAAATCTCAATGGTAATAAGAATCACTACCACCCAACCACGTGGAACCAAAGGTCCACTCCCACTGTGCTGAGGAGATAGTAACAGGCCCATCACACGGGATATATAACAAGAATGAAAACAAGGTACACATGACCTCATACTCAAATGCAAAGGAAGCTCCTAGAAGCACTCTAAACTATAACAAGGAATACTAAACAACACCAGAGGTAACTGACACACGTAGGATAACCTAAGTTGTATATAGGAAGGTGTCATCATGTATGTCTAACCCTTGAGTTAAGTCCTGACAATCCCTTAATAGATTCCGGCACCCAAGTGACCATACACAGAATTAATGACCTTTCAAACAGACCAGATCACTAATGATGCCCGAACCCACACCTCAAAAGGGGACAGGAATCATCTCATCCTCCATCTTATCCTATACTAGCACTAAAGCATGGGTGAGGCGTTAATCTTATTATTTTAATACTAGGTCAGCCTAACTAGATTAATTATGTTATCACTTGTTACCAATACTTACAATAAGCAAATCCTGACAGCCACTTGTGGGCTCCGGTACTTATTGCAAGCCACCTCCTACTATACAACTAGGTAACCTACCCCAGGTTCACAAAATATTATCATAAGGATAATTCATAATTCAAATTGCATCTTGTACATTCAGGTGCACATAGGTTCTCAATAACCACCAAACATCCACAATGTCCTCACAGGACCAAACAATACATCAAAGCTGAATTAGGTTGGGTTTAGGAAATCAGGACTATGACATCATCATAAATCACAAATTGACTTCATAAAAGATACCATGCAGAAAATACAATCCCAAAACCTCTAGTTTTAAGTCCTAGGGTCATCTAACCCAACAAATACCCGAAAGCATGATAACAAGATCGATAGGGTCACATGGTCAATTTAGGGTAATAACATGAACACACACGCCATAAGGTAACAAAAATGATAGACACTTCCCCCCAGCCTTTGTATACATCCTAGGTCATCTAATGCCCCCACAATAACACATATAAACATAAGAGAACCATAATGACACATAGAAACAAAACGTCTCAAAAGACTGAAAAATGAACTATATCCGTGTAACTACTTATAGATAACTCATACATAATCTCCATGTAATTAATAACTTAATCTAAAATAGTTAAGGTTATTTGCATCAAATCCATTTAAACCACCTCTAGTAATTAAATAATCAAATCAAGATAACCATTAATTAAATCAAATTACTTTATCCAATTCCACAGTCTTGAGTTACCTCATAATCACATAATTAAAACAACTTGATCAACTTAAATTAAACAACTACATTTTAACTCAAGTAATCAATAAAACATATTAATAAAATTAATTATACTAATAATCAATATATTAATTTAAGATTAATAACACCTACTAACTTAAATTAATAATTATTACATTAAAATATAATTAACAATTAATATATTAAATTAAAAACTATATATATAAAATGTGTTAATTTAATAGCTAACTTGATATTTTAATAAATTACAAATATTAAAAAAACCTTAATTAATAAATTTAATCATAAACAAAATTTATTTTAAATAACAATAAAATATAACTAAATTAATTTAAAACTAATAAAAAAAATATAATATTAAAAATTAGTTTTAAAAAACAACCACCACATAATTTAAATGGGGGAGGGCCCATGCGGTACCCTCACCCCTGCGCATTAAGCGTTGACCACCGCAGGTGGTGGTGGGGACCGGCGGTCCTGTCACCCACCTGCCATACAGCGGGTGGTGTGACAGCCGCCTCCCCTTTTATAGGGAGTGGCGCATGCCACGGGAAGTGGGGATGGGGTTCCACCTCCCCACTAAATAATAAATTCTTTTTTTTTTTAATTCTTTTTTTCTTTAAAATCCGCTAACACTGCGGTTCATTTCAAATTTTATTTTTTTTATTTTATTTTATTTTTAAATTAATTTTTAATAATAGCATTTCCCTTTTTAAAGCAAGTCTATTTATTTATTTTATTTTTGAATCTGAAAATGGAAAAACAAAGGGTAAGGGTATTTTATTTATTTTTTTAACTTCTGGGTGAATTTATTCACCAGACTGTACTTTTCCAGTGAACTTTTTTTTTTCCCAACTTATTTAATTTTTCCAATGAAATTACATAGAAACCAAATATTTAATTTTTTCCCTATAGTTAGGACTATAGGCAGGATTGATTTTTTGTTTTCTAGGAGTTCTAGAGGAGATCTTTTCACGAAATTTCGGCAGCATAAGGGTACTATGCTAAGAAATATAAAAAATATGAAAATGATAGCTCTGGGATTTTAATAAACACCCAAAACATATAAACAATAATAAGTTATTTAAATGCAAAATACCAAACATGCATCCATCTAATCATTGAAAAACTCTAGATTTCTTTGCAAAATTGACAAAAAAATATGGAGAACGAAACCAACCTTATTTCCATTGCAAGAATGAAAGAATGTGTCTTTGAAGATGAGAACAAATCTAAAACCCTTCAAGCACAATTCGACCACAGATCTGGAAACCACAAAGATTCGAGCACACAAACACACAAGCAGGAAAACCCAAAATCTTCAAAGCAATAAGCAACCACAACAATCCACAATCCTTCAAAAATCTCAAATCACGAAGAGCTCTCCAAATCCAAAAACTTGTTATGAGGGAAATGAGAGGAGAATCCCCCTAATGAGGATCAACTTCCCCTAATCAAGCAATCCCTAATGACAACTCATTCAGTTAACTCCTAAAAGGACTCTACCCAAAATTGAAAGAAAATAACAATTAATTAATTAAAATATCTAATTACTTGCACAACTCAACTTTGAATCCTAAAATCAAGTTGAGATCTCTTGAGTTTGAAAATACTTTTTCAACCAAATCTTGCACATGTAATTAATAAAATATTAATTTAAATAACTTAAATATGTAAAGCACAATAATCCATGCAACTTAATATTTAATTATTTAATTAAGCATAAAAGAATATACACTCTAATTTTCAATTAAATATTAATATTCAATAATTGCACTTTAATTAACTATTCAATTAAACATAGGTATTTAATTTAATTTTCAACTAATTAAATACCCTATATTTAATAATTAATTGCAATAATATTTAATTAAATAAATAACATAATATAACACACACATAATCACATCAAGCACCTAAAATCGAAAACAAGCAAAAATCAAACATGCACTAGGAAAGGGATACACTAATTCCTATTAACTATACGAATTTGGTAAGGTAGCCAAGATGGGTACTTGTCCACTAACTAGGACAATTAGGTTTAGGATAGTATTTGGACCTGAAAACTATCTCCCCTCACTTACCATTGAGATTAATGTGATAGGGCACGCTCACTCCTGCCAATTCAGGGAAGACGTTGCCCGGTACCTGCAAACTTGTCATCACAAAGATGAACATACATGCATATATCATATAGAAAACAATGGTTGAGACTAGGTTATTGTGTGGATCTCACCAAAGCAAGTAAGTACGACTATGTCCTATACCATACCAAGCACATCAAATAGTAATGAAAACATACAATTATCAATGTGCATATAAATCTAAGGTCAGTATTGTTAGAACACCATAATCGAAATGAAATCCTAACATATACATAAGCATCATAAAATAAACCTAAATCACATATACACAGAAGATACAACATGATGATAATGGATCAATAACATACTTAAACATATACATAAATATCCTCAAGATCAACTGAAATAACCACACATACATCAAAATGCCTAAAAGAGATCAGAAACTGACACAGACAGACAAACTAAGGGGTAGGTATTACATCCTCCTCCCCTAAAACTAGGCTTACTCTTGGAATTCGATACTAAACAAGTAAAGAATCAAAAGGATTCACATCGTAGTGCTACTCCCCCTATTAGTAAGGATCAACAAGAAGGTACACCCAATTCATAAATACCAAAAGAAGATACCAATCACAACAATCACTCATTGACACTTTAAGAAAGAACTAATGCAAGTCAACTTAACTAAGTTTTACGATATGCATAACGAATCACGAAGAGTAAAATAACTCAAATTTAAGCATAAACCAGAAATCACCTCAATCATTTATTCATCATCTAAAATTTTCTAAATAAATATATATCTTTAATGCTTTCAAAAATAATGAAAAACATACATACTAAGCTTAATATAGAAGACACATATCCATGTTCATATCAAATATAAATTTAAATAGTTCATGCAACCTTACCTAATGCAACACTCATGTAAACACATAAATTACATAATGCATTTCGTTCCACATACAATTACAGTGCAATCTCTGCAATGTAGTCCCTTATACATACTATTAGAGGTCCACAAAGAACATGATAGAAACAATACTTATCACAAAACATGGTCAACATTCACAACATTCAGAATAGCCACCGTACAAGTCCAAGGAAAACCCAAGTGAACTTCCAAAGTTCAACATTAAATCAAAAGGGGTGCGTACCATTCCAACAATAAATCAAATGTGACTAATGCCACAAAATAGACAATGAAAAGACATCTGGGTGACTAATCCGGTTATAAGAAAATTCAAAAGAAATTAATGTTGACCACATACAACACAACAAGATATCAATCAACCAAAAATTAATAACCAAAATAAGAAAAATATTTCACTTGACAAGGTGACTAGGGTTAGCCACACTCAAGGGAGTAGTCGCTTCATGACATCCAAGATCTTTCACATTAGATGTGTTAGAGTATGCACACAATCACTCAAGGAAAAAAATTGTTATACTTCTAACATCATCCTTATGCAACCTCATGCAATTATGAATTCTAGTTTATTACTAGCATTAATATCTAATCAATCATTTGCAAATTACTACAAATAGGTTAAGAGTTACAAGAATTCTACTAAGGATGCAATGCACAATTTACTTGGGGACTTAGGTCTTTTACTGAATTTGATCTATAACATTAAGGTACTGCTCCAAATTTATTAATGCACCCCTAAAGGACAATATAAATATTTCTAAGTAATGCACAATGTATTGAACAAACCAAAATTTACTTTCCAATTTCATAATCAACCATACTCCATCAGAGTTGATTACAACACTCACACAATACAGTTCATATAATTCAAACAAAGTCAATTCAATACAACATGAAAGTCTAATCATACATGATCAATAAAATCACACTCAAGACACTAAGAAATAGGTCACTCAAGAACCACAAATCATTCAAGGGAAGGAAAACAAGCAACAAGGAGTTCTTCAAAATAGGACTCCATCACCACCACATATTACATACAACATACATCAACTATCATGCTATAACAGATGAGACAATCAAATGACCATCACCAAGTCTTCATACAATCCAAAGAAAACCAAAAGAAGCAATCCATCTGCTCACTATAAAAAAATTCCTATAGATGATTACGAACTTCACAAGCATCGATAAAACTAGTGACCCTAGAGTTTCAATCATAGATCCTAGCACAAATCAAGCCTCAGTAGGTATCCACCTATAGCAACAAAGACTAAACATCACTCCCAAATCAAGTGGGAAGAACCACACACAAGAATAAGAGATCATGAACAATAACTCTCAAGACATGAGGAGACAAGTGCTAACATGCACTACTAACCATTCTAATGGGCACACAATTTTCCCAGAGCTCCCAGTGTAGAAACGTGTGCTCTGATAGAAGATATAAAGGTAAACTGCCTTTGATAAGCTTTAACTGTAAACAGATTTTCCATTTCATTGTAAGATGCCCTAACAAAAAGAATGATGATAGAAATGATAGATCTAATGACAGAAAGGATGACTGAGACTACAGAAGCAACCGACAGTATGATAGAAGAGATAACTGAGATTATAAAGATAAAGGTAAGAAAGCTTGTTACATTGTTGAAGATAAAGTTAATGACAGTAGTTCTGATAGTGATGAAGATATTGAGATAGTGTTTGTAGCATTAAAAGATTATTCAGATGAAGATGAAAGGTATGTAGTGTGTGTGTTAAAATGTGCACCTGTTATCTGCAACACAACACTTCAATAGGACATTACATTAGCGAAAAAGGGGTTAGATGAGCATATAAATCCACTAAAATCGACCTATTTCTTTCTAACTAGGAAGAGTATGAAAAACAACATAATAACCCTCAAATTATGCTTCTTTCAGTGATATATACATCCTAGCATGAAATATTTGAGTTAAAATGAGAAAAATATCTAAATAACATGCATTCTAGCTCTAAAAAGCATGAAAATAACAATGCATAAACATGAGAAACTAAATGAAATATGAGTCTATATGAATCCTAGTAGCATAAAAATGCATTTTCAATATAAGGTAAGGGCTTATTTGTACTTAAAAAATCCTTCTATTTATAGAAGAATGAGGAGAGAGAGGGGGGACAAGGTGCATTAATGGAGTTGAAAAACTTATTAATGGTGTGTAAGAGCAATAAATTTCTTGGGCATTCGATAGGCATGGTGGAGACATGGGCTTAAGGAATCTTCATTAATGAGGCATTAATGAGATCCTTAAAGAATCATGGGAAGGGTGTAAGAGGGTGGCTTGAGAAACTGGACTTGAGGAAGGAATCTTGAGATTCTTTGACTTTCTCAAGTGGCTGGAGTCCTTAATCATTCCTTAATGGAAAGTGACAACATTAGGAGGTGGGTTAGGATAGAATTAGGATTAGAATTAGATTAGCATGGGGGAATAGGTTGGGATGGGTTAGAACCCAGGGTAGAAGTGGTTGATATAGGTTAGATTGGGGTTTAGGGGAAAATAAATGAAATGAATTATTTGACATAATTCATTTAAATATATAGGATTTAATTATTTAAGCATTTTATTACTTTTCAATAATTAAGGTGACTATAGCCATTTTAATTAAATTAATTAGGCTAGGGGAATGGGTTTATTTGCAAGTGAGAAATTGATTTAGGGTTTATTTAATTCCTAGAAAATTAATCATTTTATCCATGTATTTAATTGATTTTGATTTGGGCTAAAAGTTAATAATTTAGTGATTTGATCACTTTTAGGAGATTAAATTGATTTCAAAAGAATTATGCCAAATAGTAATAGGGTCGCTTGAACATCAATGGGGGTATGATCACACTTAGGAAAAATAGGGTCTATAGTTGAAGTAGACCAAATCGAGGTGGTTACATTTGCCCCTCTTTGAATTAATGTGCGAGCAGTGCATCGATTAAAAGAAAGTTTTTGATTTTGACTTAAGAAAGATTGAGAATTCCATTCTTGGTTGTCGAATGAAATGTTCATGAGATCAGTCTTACACTTGATTGAACTAAACTGATATAATTGACTTTGAACTTGGTTGTCGTACAATGGTCAATAAAAGATCTTAAAGATACCAATTCTGAACTTGGTTGTCGTCCAAAGATTGATAATATTGATTCCGAACTTGGTTGTCGTTTGAAATTTAGTATGAAGCTGCCAGGAGCTTAGTAAGAATATTTTAAAATGAGGAAACATAAGATATCCAACTTATGAGAACCAAAGATTTCTATCCAAAAATTCTGACTTAGTCAAGGAAACTGTAGTGCCCCTAGTTTTTTTGATAACAAAGTCATTTTAATGTTGTTTCGAGCAAAAAATTAATTGATGATAGTGTGATCATGCCCTCTCGGGAATGAAATTGAAGGAGAGAAAAGAAATCCCTCTGTTGAAATAATGTATCACTTACAGGAAGTGGGTTGGGCAAGAATGAAGTAGAAGAAGGAAGAAGTGGGCGTGGGTTTTTGAGAAAAACACACGAAAACCAAGTTAATTACATGAAAATTTCAGTGGTGAGATTGATAAAATAATGGCAAACCAAGGTTTATGATGACATGTGCAATTTTGACAAATTTTCAGAACAAAAGGAGCAATTCTGCATTTTTAGGAGGTGTCACAAAAATGTTACTATATTGCATAGAACACTCTAGGTACCTTCAATTTGGTTCCCAATTGATCAAAAGGAGAACATAAATGGATTTTTAGGTGCCTAGGAGGAGTTTTGGAACCCTTAAATAGCTCAAAAGACCAATATAAGCCTCAAAAATTACCATTTTACTATTCATTTTTACTTTTATCCATAGAAAATTTTGAGAGCTTTCCAGAGAAGATGGTGGTCCCCATGAGGAAGCATCATTTCAAGATGAGCCATCGACACCAGTGCCTAGCCGACTACCCACCTCCGGTAAGTGCTCGTAAAACTACCTCGTGAAGTTTGTAAATTTGATTTTTACACATTTTTGTAGCTTTTACAACCATTTCAATTTTGGGTTGCATCCGGGATTTTGGATCACGCCCTGTCAAACCCACATCGTATCTGGTATTTCCCAGATCATGTCATGTTTTACCATATTTCTGTATCGCATCCAGGATACTCTGGATCGCATCCCATTTCTCTTTTTTACACTTAGTTTTGGGTCAAAATTTTAGTTTCGTTGCACCCTGCCAATTTAGGATCATACCCCGCATTTTGGATCACATCCTGATTTCTAGGATCACATTTAGTAAAAGAGATTGCATCTTGATTTCCAGAATCGCATCCCATTTTTGGACTTAGAAATTTATTCATTATGAATTGTGTGTCTGTCGTGGATCTGTAATCACTTAGCTGATTTATATTTCTACGCTTGTAGCTTAGATAGAATACTAAGTTATCTCATACTTGTCAAAACATGTTGATTTTGAGGTAGTCGCCTTTCGAGGCACATATCCAGGACGTGTGCTCATGTGTTCTAGAGTTTTGACGGTCGATGAGCAGGAGATAGTAGTTCGTTGTGGATTATGATCATTGATGGGTTTACCCAATATAGGGGTAAATCGAGGGTTGTTGACTGCTCTTGTCAAGAGATGGCACTCAGAGCACAACACCTTCCATCTCCCAACCGGGGAGATGAAAGTTACTCTGAAGGATGTATGACGCATACTCCGTGTTCCCATTATGGGCTGCGAGGTGCGCTTTGAGTCTACATCTGCTATGGCAATTGGTGTAGCTTTCTGATACTTTCAGGATGATACTATTGACCACAGATACTTGTCTTGGGATTACATAGTGGATCATTATGATCAACTATCTATATACATGGCAGGCTTGATTGGTGGCATTTTGATGCCAGACAAAAGATAGCATGGGTTTATGGTTAGTTGGGTAGACATGCTCAAGAAAATGGTTATCCAGAGATGGAGATTTGTATGGGGCAGCTGCATTCTAGCCCATATGTACCATGAGCTTCATGAGATCATGTACCACTACACCTGGAGCATGACTGTGCGTATCTTGATTCTTCAGATCTGGGCCTGGGAGCATATCCCTATTACATGCCCGATAGTAGATAGGCAACGGGCACCTGAGTTCCCATATGTATATATGTATGTAGATCTTATTCAGAAGCCCCATATGGGCAAGGTAGAGTACTGGCATAGACTCTTCGATGATATGACAAAGGTCATATGGTGACCATATTTAGACTGCGAGGAGTGGACTTCAGATGCTAGGAAGGTGCCTTTTTTGTTCCAGAGCTGGTATCTCATTGGACAGACCAGATATATTGTAGAGCGGTTCGCACACACCTGAGTCCTCAGACAGTATGGTCTTCGGTAGGCTAGGACATAGGATATTACAGCATATGCATGGATCTAAGATGAGACACCACTATGGAGTGTCCAACTTAGGTACGAGACAACTCATCAAGAGATCCGAGACATGGTTAGAGTAGACTGGGACCTTCACCTTGATGTTGCTGATGTAGGTGTTTCTGATGGGTATGCTACAGAGATGCTTCAGTATCCGTTTCCATGTTTCACAGTGCCGGAGGAGCCCATTCCTTGCATCAAGGAGTCGATTGATTATGATCTGGATGAGTGTCCTTCTAGAGGGAGGGGAGGAGTAGAGAGAGATAGGGGCAGAGGCTGACATGGAGGGAGGGATGGAGGTCGAGATGGTGGGAGAGATGGGATATGGCCTCCTCCAGATGATTGTGATGATGGGGGTGATGAAAAGGGTGGAGGTGCTTTGGATGGCCATGCAGAGGTTGCCAGCGGTAGTGGAGAGGGTCGGTGCACCTGATTTAGATTTTTTTCTCCTAGGATAGATCCAGGGCTATTATTGACAGGAGAGAAGCAAAGGCGGAGATAGCCTGATCAGTCACAAGATACATCTTCAGGACAGGATACCGGTAGGGATTTAGGTAGGGACGGAGATCCCTTAGCTTAGTGTGAGTAGGAGCGAGAGTAGCTCAGGGTGTAGTTTATTGCTTTAGAGGCTAGAGTTAGCATTTCAAATGCATTGCTGGCTGATAGGGATAGACAGCTAGAGAGGCTTAGGGTAGAGCAGGACAGGCAGGGTGACATGCTCAGAGTAGAGAGAGATGCACAGGCTCGAACTGCATTCCATCAGGCTTAGAGTGCCACATATTATTATGCTCTATACCATGCTGCAGTTCCAGAGGGATAGAGAGTGGTATCTTTTTCACACCTAGCGCAGCAGTCTGAGGGAGTGATGCCTCCTCCTCCTCCATTTGCACCTCCTCCTCCTCCTCCAGATCAGGGAGAGGGTGGGAGCCAGAGCTTAGATATTTTGTCTCATTTTGTATATCTGAGTTCATATTGTATATTTGGATCCTTCTAAGATCCTCTTTTCATACATGGCATACATATATATATATCTGATTCATTATGTCCTTCTAATACTCTTTATGTGGATTTGTTCTATGCTTTGATTTGTACCATGTTTTGAGATATATATCTGATGTCGTTGATTCTGTTCCTAACATTTTATATGAGTTCCATCTACTTTGATAGATTTATTTGCACATGTGATGATATCTTGGTCTCTTGATGAGTTAGATTTTTAGATGATGACATTATTTTTGTGGATTTATTATTGATATAAATATGTTTCAAATGATACTATGTGAATATGAAAATGTATGTTTTTTATTTTTCTCTTATGCAAGTAAAATGTATGGATGCACTTAGGATGTAGAAATGAAATGCACAAATGCCTTTTTTTTGTATTTTCTTTCTTTCTATTTTTATGAATTCAAAATGTATGCTATGAATGTGCAAAGATATAAATAGCAGTGATAGTAAATTAATTAACTTGGATTTAGAAGAAGAAAATAGAAATCATTTTTGAGCACCAATTTCTTATGCTTATTAACTTCTTTCACAAATGCATCATGCAATTTTTAAATGCAGCTATATGTAGACTCTTAGGACTTGTCACTGATTTGCAAATATTGTAGCTTTTTATCATCATTGGGCACTTTCTGGAATCGATACCACCTGATAGTAAAACCATCACTAATACCCACTGATATTATGAAATTATGAATACTATGTTTTATTGAAATGTCATAAATAGACTTAGGCATCAAGGCATAGAAGACAGGATAACACAATAGTCACCTTCCTTTTTAATATATCAGATTCTTTGTAAGGAAAGATATTGGACCTGCAATGACCTTGAAAATTCATATCCTTGGGTACATTATGCTTCGTATACCTTAGCAAGAATCTGAGTCAGAAAATAGACAAGGAAATTGTTTCAACCTCACCGTAGTTTACACATAACAAAGATCGAGATATATGCGGCTATCCACTCATGATGGAAGCTCTTACCATAAACATCCAAGTTAGGTGAAATTTATAGGATTACCTGGAATAGTCACCATATGCAAAAAACCAAGAAAACATTATGCCCCCTATCCTTGCGACTCTTTGTCTTTGCGCAGACATCATGGAGTAACTCAAAAGGTATAACAACATCAATTGAGAATCAATAAAAATTCATAACTGCTTAGATGCCCCTAGTTAAACATCATCAGGATATAAAAGAGTTATGATTAATCCAAGACCAAACTATGTTTAAGTAATACTATTGATTCATTTTTTAAGCACAATATAGATTCATCAATAAAAAAGTTTGGAATTCAAGAAAATATGGCATCCATTTTCTTGTATACAATCTTGTCATTGTTTGGAATCCAATGTAGGTCTTAAGAACATCGTTCATGTTAGTGCAATATTTGTGTCATCCTTGTTTTGTAAAATTGATAGTGGGAGTGAAAGTATCCAAGAGTATCATATCACAAGACAAACCATCCTACGAACACTTAGCAGATTCAACCTATCAGACTGGCAAAGATGCCCCCAATGCAGAATAACTTGATCCTAAGACAGAAATGCAGACAAATCCCAAGCGAGGATAAGATAGTTGTTTAGGAAATGAAGTCAGCGTTTTAGCACAGGTGTAATCGTGAAGGCTTAGTATCAGTGATGCTTTGATAGATGGAGTGAAAAACACAAGTGATGCCTGATTGCCAGGTTTTCACCACTTGGAAAGATCTTTTCTTTCTTTTTGCTACCAAGATGCCTGTTTGACCAGGTTGTCATCAAGGCACTTTTCTCTTTTTCAATTTTTTTGCTATTTTTTCTTTTTTTGAATGTTTTTTTAGTATCAAGGCGCCTATTTACTAGGTTTTCACCAAGGATACCCTTTCTTCAGGACCTTTTCCACTATTTTTGGATTTCTTCAGGATCAATTTTCTGAATGTTTTTGGTATTTTCTGAGAACTATTTCACTGTACAGGCTCTGCTAGCTGAACATCAAGCGTAGAACCGCTTTAAATGTAGAGTGTTGATAGGATTTGGAAGAACATCTCCCTTAGGTGTAGCTAGTTGATAAGCTCCAGTCCCAAAAGTAGCAGTGATAACATAAGGTCCTAACCAATTAGGTTCAAACTTTCCTTTCTACTCTCTGTTAGGCTCATTTTTAGGATTCTCTTTTAAGATGAGATCTCCCACTTCAAATTTGTGTGGTCTGACCTTCTTATTTTATCCTTTGGACATATGTGCTTCATACACCTTTAGATGGTCGAATGCCTATTTTATGTGCTCATCTAGTAGGTCCAAAGAATTCACCCTATCAATGCGGTATTGCTCATCAGTAACAAGACCGTGTAAAGATATCTGCAAAGATGGGATTTCAACCTCAATAGGTAGTACTACTTCAGCACCATAGACTAGAGAAAATGGTGTGGCTCCAGTTGGTGTTCTTATGCTTTTTCTGTAGGCCCATAGTGTTGGATTTAGTTGTAGATGCCAGTCTTTGCCAAACTTACTTATAGGTCGGTGTAGGATTTTGAGAATATTCTTATTAGATACCTTAGTCTGTCCATTACCTTGAGGACAATAGATTGAGGAGAAATGTTGAGTGATGTGGAACTATTCACAAAGGTCATGAATGTCTTGATTTTTAAAGTGGCCCCCATTGTCTATTACAATTGAAGAGGGTATCCCATATCTATAGATAATGTAGTTCAGAATGAACATAGCCACCTGTTTGCTAGTGGCTTTGATTAGTGACACAGCCTCAACCCACTTCGTAAAATACTCAGTGGCCGTAGTGATAAACTTGTGCCCATTTGAAGATTTAGGATATATTTGTCCAACCAAGTCAAAGTCCCATTGCTGAAATAGCCAATGTGTAATGAAAGGTATAAGTTCTCGGGCAGGAGCATGGATGAGATTTCCATGTGTCTGGCATTTATGACATGTTTTTGAGAAGTGAATAGCATCTTTTTCCATGGTAGGCCAGTAATAGCCAACTCTGAGAAGATTCTTAGCTAATGAAAAGTCATTCGAGTGTGATCCACATACACCTTCATGGACTTCTTTTAATGCGAGATCAGACTCTTTAAGTTCTAAACATCTAAGAAGCATACCATCTAGACCTTGTCGATATAAGTTATTAGTTATGAGAACATAACGTGATGTTGTCCTAATCAGGGCTCTCTTCTCATTTCTAGATAGATTAGTAGGAATGTCTTGGTCAGTGAGATAGGAAATGATATTGGCATACCAAGATTGGTCTAGGGTGTTTAAAGCGTAGATTACTTGGTATTCAGGGGTATCAAAGGCAGGATAGGAGATTTCTTCCACCAAGAAGTCATAGCAGAATTGATGTTATTCCAGTTGTAACATGGATGCCAATGTAGCCATAGCATCTACAGCTTTTTTCTCTATTCTGGGTATCTGTCGGAATGTGATGAAGACAAAGTACTTCTTCAAGGAATCAACCAGTTGTCTATAGGGCATCAACTTTTTATCTTTTGTCTGGAAGCTCCATTGACTTGATTGATGATGAGATGGGAATCACCATACATGTGTAACTCTACAATTTTCCATTCCATGGAAAGCTTAAGACTGTTGACCAGTGCCTCATATTCTAAAATGTTGTTCATGCATGGGAACATCAATTTGTAGGACTTTGGTATCTTGTAACCTTGAGGTGTTATGAACAACACCCCTGCTCTAGAGCCTTTCTATGTGAAAAAACTGTCAAAATATATCTTCCATGGATGCTCAGTTAGATGCATGATTGTCTCGTCAGGGAATTCGATCTGTAAAGGTTTAGTATCTTGAAGCGGTGAATCAGCTAGTTGGTCAGTGAGGAATTATCCTTTAATATCTCTTCTATCCACATACTCAATGTCAAATTCACTTAGAATGAGGACCCATTTTTGTAAGCATCATATTAATGTTGTTTTTCTTAAAATTTACTTTAGAGGATCAATCTTAGCAATGAGCCTTACTTTATGTGAGAGTATGTAGTGTCTTAACTCTTTTTATGCGAAGACGAATGCTAAGCATGCTTTCTCAATAATGTTGTAATTGAGCTCAAAGGAGACTAGTGTTCTACTGATATAGTAGATAGCTCTTTCTTTCTTTGTTTCATCCTCTTGTGCTAGAAATACTCCTAGTGATGTAGCTATAGCTGAAATGTAGAGAAGTAATGGTTTTCCATGAATAGGTTCCATAAGAACAGGAGTAGCTAGGTACTCTTTTAGTTCTCTGAAGTTTGCTTCACAATGTTCATCCCATTTGAAGGTAACCCCTTTATGTAGGAATTCTGTAAAGGGTTGTGCTCTGTCCGCAAGTTGTAACATGAATCTCCTGATTGATTGAAGTCTCCCTTGTAATGTCCTCATTTGACTGATGTTGCATGGAGGAGTCATCTCTAGGATAGATTTCACCTTTGTTGGATCTACCTCAATTCCCTTTTTATAAACTATAAACCCTAAGAGATTTCTTGATTGGACGCCAAAGGCACACTTTTTTGGATTGAGCCAGAGTTGAAATTGCTCCATTCGATCCAAGATCTATCTCAAGTTAGCAATGTGAGTGCTCCTTTCTTTAGATTTGGCTAAGGTGTCATCCACGTAATCTTCCATGTTTTTATGCATCAAATCGTGGAATATAGTATTCATTGCTCTTTTATATGTTGTGTCAGCATTGTTTAACCCAAATGGCATGATTTTCTAGCAAAAGGTGCCCCATGCACATGTAAATGCAATTTTCTCTTGATCCTCAGGGGAAATTTTGATTTGATTATAGCCTGAGAATCCATCCTTTAATGAATACATATGGTAGCCTTCTATGAGGTCTATGATCATTTCAATGTTATGTAGTGGGAAGTCATCTTTCAAACATGCTTTGTTTAAGTCTCTGAAGTCTGTATAGATTGTGATAGATTTATAAGATTTAGACATGGGGACCACATTGGAGATCCATCCTGCGTAGGCAATGACACTGATAAATCCATCTTTCAACAATTTCTCTAGCTCTACTTTTACTAGTAATGCAACATGAGGATGCATCTTTATAAGTTTTTGTTTCACGGGCTTGATCCCGAGAGCTATAGAGAAGTGGTGCATGATTAGATTAGGATCTAGTCTAGGCATATCCATATAAGACCATGCAAAGTTGATCTTCTTTTCTCTCAAGAACTTTGTAAACTGTACTTCTCCTCTTCTAACAAATATTGTGCAAGGTGTACTATTTGAGGTTTTTCAATGGTGCCCAAATTAACTGGCTGTGTTGGTTCTATCAAAACTGAAGACCTTTTCTGAAAGTGTTTGGGGAGGATATCAAGAATCTCATCCTTTGGTACCTCTAAGAGGTTTTCACCATTGGATATATCTTTTATTTTTTCTTTTTTAGAATCTGACACTGCCACAATGTGGTTTTCACCGTCAGTCCTATTTTTCTTTTTAATTTTCAATTGTTGACTAAGAAACTTGATATCCTCCTTTGACATGTTCTCGCTCCTTGCACTAGTGGAAGAAGGATAAGGTTCACAAGAATTTAGATAACAAGCCAAGGTGTAGTCATTGGGAAAGTTGAGGATAGGCGTAGGATCTATACTAGTCCAATCAATTAGGCCTAGGTGTATCAAAGACAAGGAATCAGACTCTGGGAAGGACAACTTCATGTTAGTATCAAGACCATTAATCTATGTGACATGTTCTGTTAAGTTAATTTCTTCAATGTTTATATCAATAAGAGTTAGATCATCATAAAAAGGGTCATTGTTAGTCATATGTGGATCAAACTCTAGTGACTCATTAGTAGAACTATTATCTTCATCTATCCATAAAAGGAGGCTTCTTTCTTGTTTCCTTAGAAATTCTTCTAGATTTAGAAAAGCACCAGTCTCTCCATCCCTGACAGGGAGAAGGAACTCTTCTTCTACTTTAGTATTATTAGTTTCATTGGGAGTAGTGTTAGAATGTTCATGAGGAGCTAAGAGAGCCAAAAACATGTGAATTGTATCTATTTCAATATCTTCAATGGTGACATATAGCTCATCCCATTCATAATCATGAGAGTCAGTGACTTCATCATCAGATCTGTTTAAGTATTCAGCAATAGTTATCTGGTGTACCTGGTTAGCTATCTGTGGATCAAAGTGTGGTAGATCAAGAATATGTGAAACTGTGACCAATTTCCCCTAGTTAGGTTGTAAATCTTTTTTTCAGGGTGTGCTTTCTATAGTTGTTGCTATCAAGGGTATCTTTGAATTATCTATTATTGAGTTTCCTACCTCTTGAATTGGAGGTTGTGCTAACAAAGGGGTGTGAAGATCTTGTGGTACCTCAAAGCTGGGTACATAGAGCTCTCCTTGGTAGTTGGGATTCTCTGTGCCAACATGTAATAACCGTTCATAGGACCACTACTCTAGTTCATCTATTTCATCACTCCCTTTGTCTGAGGCTGGGTTGTCTTTTGAAGCAGGTTTGTCAGATTTAGTATTAAACCCAGTCTTGTTTTGTCTCTGATATTCCAGAACTCCATGGGTATAGGCTCAATAAGACCTCTTCCTATGTCGTTTAGAGGTCCCTTTCCTTTGTATCCCATCTTCTTGAGGAAATCATATCCCTTTCCATACTGTTCTAGAGATATCTCTACATGTTTGACCTTAGCTTTCATTGGTTCTCCTTTGTAAAGCTAGTCCAAGACTGCATGTTCTTCTGTGTTATCTAAAGATGTGGATGCCTTTACCATGCCCGTTTCTTTGTATATTTCTGCCTCCTTGGATGCAGTAGGTGTGAATATCGAGGAAGGTTTTCCATAGGATCTTGGTGATTTTGGAAGTTCTGTCAGTGACGGAGTCAGTTCTAGCTTGTACTCTCCCATACATGTTTCTTTAAGCTTTAAGGTTTTGCCAAAACTCTTCATAACCATGTCCTTGGTAGTTTCAGGAGAAATCGCATCCATAGCCTCTTTTTTATGCGGGATCATACTACCTACTTTGATATTATTACAAGTATAGTTAGCATCCACAGGAATTGTCACTTCCACCCCATTATGTGGGAAATTTATACACTGGTGGTAAGTAGATGACACAGCTTGCATTTTATGAATCCATGGTCTCCCCAATAGGATATTGTAGGCTAGAGGTAGATCCATAACTTGACATACAACATTCCTCTCAATTGGTCTAACTCCAATAGGCAGAACAATAAGTCCTTTAGAGGATCTTTCTTCCTTATCATAAGCTTTGATAGTTATTTTGCTTCTAGAGTCAATGGTCTGTTCTAAAAGACCCAACTTTTTGATGAGATTAAGGGTACAAATATTTAATCCTATGCCTCCATCTATCAACATGCGTCTAACATGGGATTTATGAATGAGAACTTCGATATGGAGGGGTTGATTATGTGGATGTGTCAATGACTTATCATCCTCTTCAGAAAAGGAGAGGTAATGTAGCACTAAGATATGATTGACCATCGCTTGGAATTTGTCTATATCAATATCCTTTGGGATGTTAGCAACATGTACAGCTTGTTCTAGGATTTCACTATGTACTGTGGATATTTTGACCAACTCAAAAATGGAAATTTTGGCAGAGGTTCATTGCAATTGGTCTACCAAGTCATAATTTTCTCCAGGAATAGTTACCATGTGTTTTGTTGTTGGTTTAGGGATAGTAATGATAGGAACCTTGGACGTTGATGCTAGTTTCAGGGAAGAATTGGGTCCTTTGATCGTGACCTATGCTTGGCTCTGAGTTACTGCATTTGAGTGGAATGAAACACCTTTGATTGTGACCACATTGATTGATTCTGTTTTAGCATCTAGAATATTGATCACATTATCATTGTTGGAGTAGGTGTAGTTTTCTTCATTACCTTTCGCTTTAGATGTTTCCCCTTTGTCATAATTAGGGAATGGTTTATTGAATGTTGTATGATCTTCATTGGTAGTGTGTCCATCCACTTTGATCTTACCACCTTCAATGATGTCTTGAATGACATGCTTAAGCTTAAGGCAATTATTAGTTTTGTGTCCTTTATTCTTGTGAAAGACACAGTAGGAGTTATCATCCCACCATCTGGGTTTGACCATTGGTTCCCACGGTTTGGAATCTGGGATAGTAAGAACTTTGTTATCTAGAAGTGTCTTCAAAATAGTCTCGAGAGGCTCTCCCAAAGGATTAAATGTTCTTTGAGGTTTTGAAGTCCATGTCCGACCCTTGCTATTATCAGTGTTTGCTTTAGGTATGTGCATTGTTACCTTGGAATCCTTGCTTGCTTGCATACTGTTAGTGAGATTGAATACCTCATGTTTAGGGCCAACATTGGATGCGTCTACTACGCCATCATTAACAACATTCTTGTTATGTTTCCACCATTTAGGTTTGGAGTTGGAGTTGTTAGGTTTTTTTTCATTTTGGAGAGTGATCTCCCCCTTTCTGAACATAACTTCTTTGATACAAAGTGTGTTTTTAATCATCCTATTGAAACTAGGGGAATCTTGCATTTGTAATATGTAGTTCAATTCTGGTACCAAGTTATTGACAAAGATTTCCATCTTCTCTGATTTAGGGATAGCTCTTGAGTACCGTGCAAATATTTTCCTCCATCTTTGAAGGAAGTGTGTATTATGTAAATGATTCGCCGGTCTTTTGTTTAGTATTACATAGGTCACATCATGTCGGATGTTGTAGGAGTAATGTTGGATAAATCATTGAATCAACTCCTCAAAATTTTTGACCTTAGGGTTCAGTTTTGAGAACCACTCCATGGCGTTGCCTCCTAGACTTCCTGGAAAGAGTCGCATGAGGCATGTAGGTTCATGCATGTATACGATGCTTAGAGAACAAAATTCTCTGACGTGATGATGTGGGTCAGTCTCCCCTATATACTTGTCATATTTTGGTCTCACTATCTTAGGAGGAAACGGGGACCATAGTGATACTCTTGTCAAAAGGAAATGGGGAAATGATGTCCAAAGAGTATTTTGTTTTGGGTTTATCTTTCTCCTGTTTGAGAGTCACGAGCTCTATTTGCATCAAAATGAGTTGTTTTGTGAGAATGGATATAGGAGTTGGTACCTCCTTTCCTTTGAGCTTTTCCACGTCATAATTTAGGGTAATTTTACGTCAGTGGATGCCAAATGGAGGAAGTATTTCTTTTTATCCTCACCAATTATATTTTCCATCGTCTTTTGGAATTTCTTTCTTTGCTTGAGTTTATTGTACTCCTCTTTAGTGATGTCTTCTTCACTACCTAACTCAAATAAAGGACGGTCAAACTTGGGTTCTTCTTCTTCATCGGTATCTTTGGGATTTTGGTGTTTTCCATTGTTATAGTCCTCAAAAGCCTCAATCCATCTGCGAGTGTCACTATCCATTTGTGGAGAGTCTAGATCAAGTAGGGAACTGTGAGATGTTTCTCCTTGAAAGTGCAGTGATTTAGGAGGCACTTTCAATCCTTTAGAGGTGTACTTATTGCATCTTGTGTTAACCATGAAGTTGTGTCTCAACTTTCGTCAACGTTTCCCAAGAGTGTCAGGTAGTATCTTGAATATTTCAAGTGAGTGTGTCTAGGTGGAAGTATCATTTGAGTTTTGTGGAAGTAAATGATTCCAGCATCAGAGGGTTAGAATTCCCTAATAGTGAGCTAGGAACCAAGTGTTTGTAAGAAGTAGATAGACTACATGTATTGAGACAGATTATGAGAAACTGACAGGATATGTAAGGTGGACATTTGAAAAAGTATTCTAATTTAATAATAGGGAGACTAGAAAAGACAATAGGGACAGACTAAAGAGCAAAAAGGGTATCTAAATCAACTACAACTTTCTAATAAATTATCCTACAAGTGCCCACTACCCTAGATGTGAGCTCTCAGACGCGAGCCTAGAAATACTGGATGTGATTTATTGATGACCCTAGTTGCGAGAATAAATACCAGATGTGACACTGTGCTGACTAAATGCGAGCTAGTGATACCAGATGCGAGCTTAAATACTGGATATGATTCAGGAAATCTAGGATGCAATTTTCTAATGTTTTTGTTAGATATGATCAGTTTTGGAAATGCGTGAAGTTTGTCTGATCGTAGTTTTGTGGTCTGAGATTTGTTAGTGAATGAAAACACATGTGTCTGAAGGTTTGAATATTGTTTCTTGTTTGAAGGAGTTTATCTTTTTAGTGATTTTTTAGACACATCAAGAAAACGTTGCATTGTTAAAGGAATAGACACTTTTTGCCCTATTTTCTAGGCAGAGGATGAAAATCCTTTCTCGTTGACTTAGGTACAGACTCAAATGCTAATCAGAATACAACCATCACCAAGCACACAATGGCTCTAGTGATGATGTTGTATTAGCTGACTCTAAATGCAAGTGAGGGCATGATATGACGAGTGTCTTGGGGCAATTAATTTTTGCCTTGCACAAAGATTATCACCCTTTCGGAGGTGAATCAATAATTCTTTCAGTTGAAATGTTGTATATTATTGGGCAATCCGTTTGAAACCGTTCCCCATAGAATTGCACAGGGAAAAATTTAGATGTATAGCCCTATGAGTACCTAAATATATATAGTCTCGCAAGAAAGATTCAAGAGCCTCTGCTCTACACATACCCAAGCATGTTCAAAGAATGAAGTCAAAATTCTATGAACAAAACTGGCTCCGTCTTCTAAGGCTTTGGCCTACGAGGAAGCAATTATTTATAGTGAGTTGGAAGAGTTGGCATAAAAACTGTCCTCACTTGGGTCATTCCCAGGAGATTTTTTCCTTAACCAACAGGCCCTCTACTATTAAATATGTGTACAAAGGATTGGCAAGTGTAGGACGTCTAGATTTCTGATTCTTCCGAATAAGAAGAGCATACTCTCCTAATCCAAGTCATTTTCTCCCAAAAAAAAAATCAAGCAAACAGTTCATTCCTTCAAGCAATATTGTGCTTGATTTAAGATGTTCCTATTTAATGAAAATAGGATGCTTGAAAATAGATTTTCCTTGTTCATTTAACCACAATATTTAATGAGTAGCTTGTTCAATTTTTGATCCCCAAAATTAGACAATGTATTTGTTCAATTAGCCCACAATATTAAGTACTTTGTTTTTGTTCAATTACTGATCCAAAATAAATTATACGATGTGATTGGCTTGGTTCAGTTAACTCCAAATTCCTTTCAACTCCTAAACTGATGTATGAGTTTTTGATTTTCCTCAAGAGGAAAAGAGCATAGTCCTCAAGTCAGTTTATTAGAAGATTAGAAAATGTTTCTTAGTGTTTAAAGCATGTAAATAGAGGTCAAGATGGGGGTTGGGAAACTTAAAAAACCATGTTAGTAACCTTCATTCAACTTCCAATAAAATCCTTTGATGGCAACCTGCAAACACTCGTTAATCTATTTAAAAGACCAAAGAAGTCAAGCACGCAAACATTAGTGGTTAGGCAATGAAGTTCATTAGAATTTTAACCAGATGTGACTTTCCTTACCAGATGTGACTGAATGTTCCCTAGATGCGATCCTAAACTGAAAGCGATCCAAGAAATCCTGGATGTGAGCCTCGTTTTCTGCGGTGCGAGGGTGTATCCCGGATGCGAGCCAGAATGACCAGAAATGATTCTGGACCTGAAAACTGGGAAGGTAAATAGATCAAAATGAGGTCAAAATGAGGCCAAATCTAGAATCGAGCCCCACGGTGGGTGCTAGAAATGTGTGTGTTAAAATGTGCACCTATTATCTACAACACGACACTTCAATAGGACATTACATTAGTGAAAAAGGGGTTAGATAAGCATATAAATCCACTAAAATTGACCTATTGCTTTCTAACTAGGAAGAGTATGCAAAAACAACATAATAGCCCTTAGATTATGCCTCTTTCAGTGACATATACATCCTAGCATGAAATATTTGAGTTAAAATGAGAAAAATATCTAAATAACATGCAATCTAGCTCTATAAAGCATGAAACTAACAATGCGTAAACATGAGAAACTAAATGAAATATGAGTCTATATGAATCCTAGCAGCATAACAATGCATTTTCAATATAAGGTAAGGGCTTATTTGTGCTTAAAAATGCCTTCTATTTATAGAAGAATGAGGAGAGAGAGGGGGGACAAGGTGCATTAATGGAGTTGAAAAACTCATTAATGGTGTGTAAGAACAATAAATGCCTTGGGAATTCAATAGGCATGGTGGAGACATGGGCTTAAGGAATCTTCATTAATGAGGCATTAATGAGAGCCTTAAAGAAGCATGGGAAGGGTGTAAGAGGGTGGCTTGAGAAAGTGGACTTGAGGAAGGAA
>MU223966.1:1485696-1507684 GCA_018584345.1 Thuja plicata | reverse complement strand
TGAGCCTTGTAAAGGATACCCCATGTGAGCCAGTTCAAAGTCAAGAGGCTGAGAATGAGGACACTGCTGCTCATTCAGTACCAGACAATAGAGAAATAGCTGTGGAAGAACATCACCAGTTGAGGCACCAAGTTTTTGAGCAATTTAAATTTGCTGAGCAAGGAGTATCAGATTCGTTTGCTGAGCTGCCTATGTTTATTGACCAGGATAATGAGCACACTTTATTGGCTGTAGAGAAGGAGACTAATCATCAAAAGGAAATTGTCATGTTTGTCTTTAATGAGTTACCCCTATTTGTGGAACAAGAGGAGAGTACTGATATTCGCAACATATCCATCCACACTTTCTAGCAGAAGGACATCAATGATGGGGCTACACTTGAAAAAGTATCCACTCAAGATATGGAGGGTGACGAGATCTTAGCAGAGGAGTGTTGTGATAGTATTATCAAAGATTTCTGTGAAAATCTTATTTTCTGAAATTTCAGAGTGTGAGCCTATTGAAGAGAGCCCTATTTTGGGATTCACTCCTAAGGATCTTGTGCCTAAGCTGAAGTTTGAGCCACGTGCTGAGAATCTTTCACCGGTTGATAGCTTGGATAATATATTGGAGGTCCTGACGGAAGATGGTGGGCCTCTAACTGAGAAGGAGGAATTGGCATGGAAAGCAATTATGCAAGGAAGTCAGTATGAACAGCAACAAGGAGCTAGTAGAGTAAGCCCTAAGTTTGTCATCTCTAGAGGCTACCCCATCAGGCATTTGGCAAGAATGGAGGCCAATAATGAAGTAGTTTTCCAAGCAACTAAACATGATTCTCCATTAAAAGGTGAAGCTGAGGATGCATTTGCAGCTGAGTCAGGGCACTTTCAACTCATTCCTCCAGTCCTGGGTAACAGAGCATTTGATCAATTAGATGAGGTAAGTGCATTCGCCTATATCTTTCAATTCATGGTGTATCAACTTTTGGGTCATCTGCCTATGTTTCATGTATTCTTTGCTGCTATTGAGTATGTTTTCCTATGCAAGCTGAGGAGAAAAGGAAGATATTTCTCAAAACCTGTAAATGGATTTGTTTGACCAGGCTTCTATGCCAGTTAAACTAGGGTAGGTTAGGTAGTTTTTTTTTCCTCTAAGTGCTGGTTGCATAGTCGGTTGGTAGTTAGTTTGCTTTCCGTATGGTCAGAAGTAATAAGGAGAAAGCAATGTTGGAATTCATCATACTGGTATAAAGAGAGGATCTATAATAGAAGATAGGAGTATACTCCACTATCTCATATCATAAACATTTCCTTCATACAAATATCATGAGCTACAACAATGTTTTCAGTTGGCAGTTTTCCAGTTAGTTAGTTTGGTTTCAATTTTCTAGTTTTCAAAGGTTCTCAGAGGGGTTCTCAGTCATTCAGAGGCTACAAGTGAGTGCCATATTTTCCTATCACAACTCATGCATCCATATTTAGTCAGTACAGAAGGTTTGATTAGTTTTGCAAGTAGATTTCAGGTTGCCAGTATGTTTTCTTAATGACTCTGTGCCCAATGGATAGTTCAGGCAGCTGGTTTTTATGTCTAGCAGGCAGACATTAAGCAGAAGTCGCCAAAGATGTTTCTCATTTTTTCTACTGATTGCATCATAGAAAAGATGAAACATATCGGGCACAGCTAGCAGCAAATGAATCACAATCAAAGCCTTCAGTCATGGCACTTCTTTTTCGCAGTTACTTTTTCATTTCACTTAAGGCATGTGTTTTAAATGAAATCGCCTTGTCGCGATATCCTGAGCGAATATTCCATATGTCTCCCTGACTTTGCATTTTCTTTATGTCGCGAGGTCTCAAAATGGTTCGGCATATTCCCTCAGTGTTCTAAGACTTAGCGAATTCTTCATGTCGGGTAGTCGCGGGATAATCATGTTATAAGCCTTTATACAGATGGGACCCACTGCTCAGTCGGGTGATCGCGGCAGATTCTTAACAGTTATGAAAGTGTTCTCAGACTTCGCGATTACTTCTTGTCGCATTATCGCCAGATCAATCAAAGTTGAAAGTAAAGTCAAGCATGTTACCGATTTTCGGTACCAATGTCCTTGGCGGATTTCTACCTGCAAAGGTATTTTTCCGCAAAGGCTTGCAGAATTCTACCTGGGAGGGTGATTTTCCGAAAAGGCAAAAAAGTGAAGGTTTTTTACATAAGGCGAAATTCTACCTGCGATGGTTTTTTTTTTGCAAAGGCTTGCGGGTTTTGCACCTCTCAGGTGATTTTCTGAAGAGGCGGAAAAGGAGCGCTGTGGTGGACCCCGCAATTGGTTTTCGAAGCACTTTTCCAATTTTCTGAAACCAAAAGGACTTAGGCAGAGAATTGAATTTTTGATTCTCCGTGGCAGATTTCTACCTGCGAGGGTGATTTTCTGAAAAGGGAAAAAGAGAAGTTTTTACATGTTGCAGAGTTCGCACCCATAGAGAGATTTTTCAAAAGCAAGGAATTTCCCCCCTGTTTCCTATTTTTCCACAAGTCCACGGAGCATGGAAGAGAAAGAGCTCACGAGTATGCGATGAGCAAAGGGAGAGGCTCATCGTGCAGTTGCTGATCAATGAAGTATGAAGGGAGATTAGCTTGCAAGCTAGCGACTAAGAAAAAAAGTAGACATAGTCACACACTCGCAGTCAGAAGTGAAAATTGAAGTAAAAGCTGAGCGATTATGCGACTGAGACAGAATATGCAATGAAGAAAATGGATGTCGCGCAGTCGCTCATAATCCAAATGTCAGTTAAAATAGCCAGTGACTGTGCAATGAAGGAATAGATGAAAAGTAAGATGCATTGGCGCTCAGTCGCAGAAACTCAGGCGAAAATAAAAAAAAATCTCGTGAGCTTGCGACTGAGGAAAGGAAAGACAGCATCACTCACTCGCGTAGAGGATAGAAACAGAGCATGAAAGACTACGAGTATGCGACTGACATGAAATGAAGTTTAAAGAAGGCTCGTCACTCACTCATAGAAATCAAAATTAAGACAGTCAAGGGGAAGGATCGGATTTTTTCAGAAACATAGAGATCAGATTGTTCTCAGACGATCTAAATCAGATATCTTACAGGTGGAGAGATCAGATTTTTAAGAAAGGATCAAAAGTTGCAGTTGTTAAAGTCTGCAGAAGAGTTATTGCATTTTAGAGATTTTTGTGACTCTTCTAGAGGGATAAGACTACTTCTTTAAGGGAGTATTGATGATGGTATGAATTTTGGGTCACCAACTGGTATTTTTGCAGACTTTTGAAGAGTTAGATGGCGGCTGGATAGGCCAAATCTGATCCAGAAGTTATTACTCTCAGAATGCATTTGGCTTTGAAATGTATAAATATGAGTCGAGGACTCATTGTTAAGGAGTTCTTCTTCCCTTTGGCTTGAGGTTTTGTAACTTGATCTAAGTTCTTGATAGAGGCAAAGAGAATTTGTAACTCATTGTGAGAAATAATATGCAAAGCTTGAAGTTCTTGGAACCAATTTATTGAATTATGTCAGCCTTGTCTCTTTTCTGCTTGTTTGTATGCGTTGTAGATGGTTGATGGGTTAATTGTGAATGATTTTATTTCCTTTTAATCATGTCCCTTTGTAGCATCTACTTGCAGAAGAGTATGTTTGCTTGCAGGTTGTAGCTAGTGTCTTAGTGTGAACTGTTAACATTGAAGTCTTTCCTCTTAACAGTTTAATCATGACCTTGTTATGAAACATTAATGCATGCCTATACAAGAGATTTTTGTTTTACCTCCAATTCAAGATTAGTTGACCCAGGACTTAATCCTGTGCGTGTTATGTTTTCATGTCAAATTTGGTGGATCACCTTAGTTTAGGTTTCATTTCAGCTATTTACGTTTCATGCAATCTTTCTATCCCTTTTCCCCATCAATTTTCAATCTTTCAAGAAGCAAACAGGTGATCATCAGATAGGAAGCCGGCCTAGAATCTAGAGATTCATTCCAGCCATAGGTTACCCACAACCTTGAAATGTTTCCATGTTTCTCCAAAAGGTTAAGTTTTTGTAAGCTTAACAGGGTGCACTTTTGAGAGCTAACAAGAATACCAGTGAAATTAACATTTCTAAGAATCCATTCATGCATGCTAAGACTATGCATATTGCTATCAAGTATCATTATCTAAGAGAACAAGTGAAAGCAAAGGAAGTGGCACTGCAATATGTTCAATCAAAGGAACATTTAGCTGATATATTCACCAAGCCATTACCGAAGGATACATTTGATTACCTAAGACAGAGACTAGGGGTCCAACCCTTCTCTATCAATCAGTAAGCTGACTAGGAGGTTGCATCAACCTATACCAAATCTGAAGATCAGTCATGTTGATTCAAACACTAAGATGGATAGCAACAGATACATCTGTACATAGTAAGGTACAAATCTACACCAAAAATTAGAACAGTGTATTGCTGATAGATAGGGAAATTCAAGGAATATATTATGCAAAGGGATGGAACATAATAAAGATGATTATTATTTTTAGAATTGTTGTCAAAGGGAGAGATGATTCCATTATCATTTAAAGGGAGAGATGGTCTCATTGTCTTAAAGGGAGAGATTATTTCATCATCATAAGGGAGAGATTATCTCATTGATCAGAAAAGATTATATCATTATCCATGAAGAGAAGTTCCTGAGAATCATAAAGAAGAGTTAATCAATATTTTAAGGGAGAGAAATTGATTACATATGAAATATCCATCTAAGGGAGAGAAGTAAAAAAGGGAGAGAGTTCAGACAAAGAGAAATATTGATGTCAAAAGAAAAATAGATTATCAAGAAGAGGAACAGTCAAGGCAGTGCACATATCAGAGAAGACATATCAGATGATACATCTATCCAGAGAAGGGATTGAAGATTGAAGACAACCATTCTGCATGAAACAAGTCCAAGCTATTTTTAATCTTATCGAGAGCCAGAAATTTTTAATAGTTACATTAGGAAAGCTTGATGAAACTGTATATTTCATATTGTATTAGTGATAGTATAGTATGAAAATATAGTATGTTGTCATCAATGCCGAAGGGAGAGATTGATGGCATGTAACTGATTGAATGTTTGAAAATGTTAAGTTGATCACCAAAATGTAGAAGGCTAATGCAAGACATTAAATCAGTTAATGGATTGTATTGTCATTAATGTTAACTTGATATAATCTAATCGGTTATAATCAAAGTGTCAAAGACTTTAGAGAATCAAAGAGAAAAAAATTATGCCTTTATTAATGCATAAAATACAAGCATTCACAATGTGACTTCAAACATCGATGGTCAGTGGACACCGACAGATAGAGATCACCAAAAGTCAAGTCATAGTGACGCTCGAGAAAGAACATCGACAGACAGAGATCACCAAAATTCAAGTCACAGTGATGCTCAAGAAAGAACACTGATGATCATTACTAATGAGAAGAATCAAAAGCATAACCTACGGCCAAAAACATAGCGTAAACTGATGGAGAAGCTTGACGAGAACTGGAGTGTTGACCGAAGCTATCAAAGAGTTAAACACCAAAATTAACTTGAGTTTAGAAATGACAAAATATCTAGCTGGAAAAGCTAAATATGGAGTTAATTGGTAGTTATCTTTGTTTTCATCGACAAGATAAAGCCAGAGATAAGTAAGGGATTTAAAGTTGTTTTTTCCAGTTGGCAAGAAGATCTCTGCGAGATAAAACATGAGTGTTTCTTTAAATCTAATTGGAAAAAATTGTGGATCACGCCAAGATCAATAAAATAAATAACCTAACAATGGTGATATCATGTCTATAAAGATACAACTCAATTCATTATGAATTTTGTGGGTGAATGAATAAAAAGAGGATGCTAAAGAGAAACTGATGAAGAGCAACTTCATACAGCCCTGATCAATCAAGCTAAGGAAAGAGCTAAAGTTTTTTGCGGATACTGAGCAACAGAGCACAAAACCACCAAGCAAAAACAAAGTGGAGCAAAGGTATAAACCAGGATATATTGATCAGAATAGTTTTATGAGATTACAATAGATCTGAAAAATCTACAAGTATAAGTTGTATATGTGAACAGATCATATTGTTTCAGTTTAACCATTGATTCAGAAAGTCTCTTAACTAAGCGAGATTTAAAGATCCTTTCTATAATGAGATACATTCAAAGGAGTATCAAAAAGTTTGATCATGAAGATAGTGTTGGTAAATAGATTTTTCTTCTTTGTTATAACTCTAAAATACCCAAATATTGAAGAAGCAATCGAATACAACAGTTGGGAAATTGTAATTGCAAACTAATTTCCCTCTAAATTTAAAGGTACAGCTCCCTTATATGAATTATTTTCAGTGAATTTTAATCTTTCCTAATCTAACAGGGGTATGTTCTTAACCCAAGAATAGAAGAGGTATACCAAACTAAACCTAGACAGGAAATAGCTCAGGCAGGATAAATTCAACTCTAAATCTAGTTGATTATGAGATTTCATCAATTAGATTAACTCCCAAAACTGGTAATGCATGAACGACTACTGAAAATGAAGATGCAAGACTAAATATTAAAGATGAAATGACAATGAATTGATCTATATCACATAAATGTTTCCCAAACTTAGGATAACAACATATTTTCCCTTAATTAACTGTATGAAATCATAATACAGAACTTTGGTTCGAATACAGATTGCAAATCTAACTTCAAGGAAACATTTGAATTTAATAGAAAGATAAATGAAATGCAATGGAATAGTTAAAGCAATGGTATTCAGATGCACATAATTGACTCTGCAAAATGCTATCTTTCACACCAAAATTTAGTCAACCTTTGTATTAACTTTCAGTATAGTACATATAGAGTTTGAGTCTTGACCATTACAAAAAGAGTAACCAAAACGGTTCAACTTATTTTAAGCAGGAATGATAAACAAAGGTTTATCTATTACAATATCATAAAAATTTGGTACAAAGGGGGAATCTATTTAAGTTTCAGTTTCATTCCCTTTGCCTAATTTATCCCTATAGGTGGTGATAGTTGGAATAACTTAGATGAGCTCTTCGTGCCTGTTGACATAGACATTGGTATATTGGATCAGCCACCTGGAATGTTCCTTGGCCAAACTCTTAATTGCATTTGTCTGATCTTTCAATTCTTTCATGGCTTTATAGATACATCCACTCAATTGCTTGATTTCTGGCACCTTGTCCAAATGGGTGGAAGACTGCTCTAACAGCTTATCCACATAATCAGAAAATGATTTCTGCATATTAGCCAATCCTATCATTTCTTTTCCTTGTCCACTCGTCTATGATTCTATGTGCAGACCTTGAATAATATTAAATTCTTTACTCTATTCCTCCTTGATCTTAACATATACTTTTTGTAACCCTGTCTCAGCCTGAATGATCATCTTGATTTTAAACTCTAGACTTTGAAGCCACTTGATTAGAGGTTCATCTCCTTTTTGAAGAATCTTGGCTTTCAATGCCTCCTTGGTCTTCATCTTTACTTCCACATGGAGCATCACTATGCATTCTTGAAACTTCACTCACTCAAATTAGAGAGTCTACAAATTCTTCTCAATATTGCTCCTTTCTATTTCTAGTCTTAAGAGAGCATTACCCAATTTCTCAACAACTGCCAATCCTTCATATTTGAGTCCCTCAACCCATCCCTTTCTAATCTATGCAAAGTGCCTATCTTCTTGAAATTTGGCTATTATGGCTTGATTCTTCATGGCATTGGGATTGAAAGTGGTCTAAGTACTTGGAATACTAGCAACTAGAGTGACCAACTTTCAGATGAAATTAGTCAGTTCACTGACTTCGACATTAAGTTGTACCTTAGCCATTTTAATTTCTTCCATCTCTCTTCAATCACTACATTAGTGGACTTCCACCAATCCACCTTGGTATCATGCTGAGCTAAACCCATTTCAAATGACTATAACTGAAAATCTGAGGCATTCATATCTTCAAATCTGCCTTCTTTTGTAGGCTTGGCCACTTCCATAGTGAAATTCCCAGTCTCGGGATCCCGGCCCAATGTGGGTAGTATTTTCACTTTCTTAGCTTTTGTTGTAGCGGCTCTGGGTTGCAAGGCTCAAGATAAAGTATCTTTGCTGGGAGCTCCTTCTTCTACCCTCTTTCTTTTGCGCTCCAGAGTGTTCTCTATCTATGACTCGGTGCTGGTGACCTTGGTGGCAGAAACCAACTCCTCTATAAATAGTTTCCTAATAACTGGAGGAGTAGAATTTGGTCTTAAAGCAAATGGATTTATAGAGGTAGGGGAAGAGGACACCAATCTAATGACTTGAGTAGCCTCTTGTTGCTTCTCAACCCTCTCATCTGATTCTATAGCTGAGGCATTGGAGGTATCTTCACCCACCTCTACTACGACAGGGGACTCTCACCTTGGGGTATCTTGGGTTGAAGTGTTGATCGGTGCATCTACAATGACTACTTTAGCTGACTGCTCAGGTCCTACACCTTTGGTGGGTTCTTCTGTCAACCCAATATCTAGAAGCAGACCTTCTCCACAAGTCTTCTTTGGTTGAACTTCTTTTTTAGGAGGTTCATTTCCTCCCCCGGCTAGCTGAGATGAACCTTTGGTCGTAGTTGGGAGTATCACTAAATAATTTTTTTCAATGTTTGAAGTATCTTTTATTGGGGTCCTTTGAGTAGGAGGCTTCCTTTCCAACCTCTTCCTTCTTCCCGCAGTCCATTAAACCCATTGCTCCTTCCTTTTTTAAATGCCACTCATTAGAGTCTGCAAGTCACCAATGGCTTGATCTAGCATGGGCTCAGAACTGATAGGAGTGAGCTTTATCTTCTCCAGATATTTATTGTCATACATGTGATTGTCATCATCTTCTAACCCCTCCACTGCTATGTTAACTTTGAGCTTTTTGATTTGTTCAATAGTTAACCTGGCGTATAATCGCTCTCTACTCTCCAAATCATCTCTGCAATTGGCCCAGTAGTCTTAGATATCATATACATGATGGATAGCTTGGCTCATTTGCAGGTTGTCATGAGAATAATTAACAAGATCATACTGTGGCCTCAGAACATCATAGGTTTCTAATGAAAACCTCTTTGAGAATGTCTTTAGAACATTCTTCGCCTCAGACCAAGGTGCACAACTGTAAGCTTTGATAGTCATGGGGAAGTTATAGCCTTTCTTCCTGGCATCAGCGTAGACCAAATTCACTTGAAGTGATTATCTCATCACCTCCACCAGCACAATCATATCAGTAGGATATCTAGGTAGCTTCAAAGGGAAGTCATCAAATCCTGCAAGATGAATGTATGAGAAATCCCCAAACTGAATGAAATAACATCCAAACTGGCTGATAAAAGCCATGGCCTTGGGAAAGAATCTCCTTTCTGGGCAACCTTGTAGCTCCCTACATAGTCTCATTGTAAATGCATCATTAACTTGGAGGTACTCAGCATAACTGTTGTGCAATTGCAAAGAAGGGGAAAATTTGTAGCTCTTAACATCATTAGGAAATTCCTCTAATCTAGGGAGTCCTGGCCAAATTTGGATCATGGCCAATATATACATTAAAAAATTAGACATATAGAATTCATGTTGATGTTTATCTCTATCTAGGGCATTGGCCAAATTTTTAGTTACCATAAATGCCCAATCAATAAAATGGTGTTGAGAACATATCACCTGTACCAAGAAGAAATGATGATCTACGAAATTGAGCACCTCACTCTCACCTCTGATCCTATGGAGTAGCGCTAGGATGTCTATGATTTACGGCTTCAGGTTAGTGCCATATAGTGTTTTGGGAAGCTTCCCTTTGGTTCTTCTAGGCTCTTGAAACCATGCCTTCATTATCTCCTTCTTCCAAACTAATTTCTTTGCTATATATTCAGTCACCGCCCGACTGTATGTCATTTCTGAATACTCAGCTTGCTCTGGGATGCGAAGCGAGTTCTGAACCAATTCTCTATTGATAGAGAGTAGCACCGTGTCATCAGGAAAGAGGATTTGTATGGTGTCTGGGTTGTATCAAGCTATGCATTCTTGGATCAGTTCTAGGGCCTAGACGGCTATGGGAAAACTAGCGGTCTCGAATAACCCACTCTCCTTCAACTTCTTAGTGATAGGGTGCATTTGATCAGCTTTCAATCTATCCTGAAAGTTTTGCATGTCAAAGAACTTCAAAGACATGTCTGTAATATTATGCCAGTCAGAGATGATGTTGTTCATTCTTTCGAATCCCATAAATCTGGAAGCCATGCTTTGAATGATTTGATTTAGGAATTAAGAATATCTCTCAGGAATGCAGGGGCAAAGAATAATCAATATCAGAGGCTTCAAATTCAAACAATTTGTCAAACAAATGGTAGCTCCTATTTGTAACCTTCAACTAATTTTATAACTTTGAATTCTTACCGTTTAACAGTTGACTTCCCACACCACATGAATGATAAGACCCAAGCATTAATGGAAAAGTCTGTTAGGAAGTAAAACGGCTTTATTTGGATTAATTACTTTTCTCTTACGGGCCGTTGAGAAATGTCTTTTCAATTTAGTAACTGTAATGGTAACTTTCCTGAGGTAGCAGAAAATTACTTTTCCACTTCTCCTTTGGGTGGAGAAATGCCTTTGGAGTGCTCTTTGTTTAAAAATATGCCGAAAGAGAATTTTAGCCTATTGAGATGCTAAAATTATGTTTGTTGATTTTGGTAGCTTTCTTCATGCATTGTGTCACTTATGAGATTGGTTTCCCTTTGAAAATCCTTCATTTTAATGGTTTGGCAAAAAATGTACCCCATAGGTCAAAACCCAGCTGTTGGAGTAGTGGAGAAGCCATTTTCCGCTTTTTCGCCAGCAAGCTTACATCTTAGATTTCTCTCCATTTAATCATTCCTTTTGGCCTATAGAGATGTATTCTAAATGCAATAGTCTTTCTAAGAAAAAATCATCCACTTTAAAATTGTACTGACTGCTGAGACATCATGGAATAGTCATCTATGGAAAACTCACCCTGCTAGTGATTTTCCGCCAGTGGAGAAGCCTGAAACCAATTTTCCGCCAATGGAGAAATATAAAGTATTCAAGCTACAAACTCCAAAATTACAGAAGATAAATGTTAGAAGTATTTGAATTGTGACCTTTATCAAATTTGGGATCTTAAACCTACCCAATTAAGCACAACTTCAGATACAAATCCCCCCGGCTTGCAAGGAGAAGTGAAATTGGGAAAATCCGATAAAGGTCTCCTAGCCTAAGGGGAAAGTTAGAATTTGACTCTAGAAAATCACAACACTTTCAAAACCACTACTATCAACTAAATGTCCACTTTTGGCTAAAGGTATGCAGACCAAAAGTGGGGCAATAGATATCATGAGATGTCAGATACCTATAGACAGGCCAAGTGAGTGTTTGATCAAGGAAGGTCGCATAGAGATGCCTGATATCAAGTGACAGACTAAAATTTTAAATCCTCTAACAAGGTCACACCTAATAGTGTGTTTGTAACCTTTAACAGGGTTGGCTCTTCACCGAGCTCACTTCAGAAGAGTGAAAATTTTGGGTTACCGGTCCAAAGTGGTTTTTTCCTTAACAGGGTTTCCACATTAAAAATCCATGTGTCAATTTGTTTATGAGTCATTAGTTTAGTGTTTTTCATTGCACATAACTTAACTAGATTGATCGGTATGCTCTAGATAATTTATTGTCTTTTGGTAAATTAACAGACTGCTATTCAGTAAACATACAGTAGAAGGTTTAACAAAGCATTCTGAGTAGTAGTAATTTGATAAAAGTATTTGGAGGCATTCATCTTATAGGATTGAAGATATCTAGAGGCTTAATATTGTGGTACTAAGTTTTTGGGTTGATTATTGGAATATTTTTTAGGCCACTAATTTACACCCCCCCCCACCCCTCAGTTATTCCTAATAGTGCTTTACTTGTCCTTTGAGAAATGGTTTTAAAGATAAGCTTTAAAAATAAATATAAAACTTAAATGTTTTATATGACGTGTAACTCAGATCCACATTTCTCAGAATTAAAGTTGTCTCTCAGTAGAATGGTGCTTAGTTTGCTTTGTAGTCTTTCCTCGGTGATGTCTCTATAGACATTCTACTTCTCAGTTTTCTCTGTAGATTGACTGTTGGTGTTCACTATGAACTTGTCTGTCGGGTTCCTTTGTGAACTTGTCTATCAGTTTACACTTTGATCATTCTATCAGTGATAATGCACTTAGCATTTTCGGTGACCTCTATGAACTACTGTGTCGGGTTGCACTATAAACCTATCTTTTGGTGATCATGTTACCGATGGTTCAAAAACTATTTCCTTTGTATACTGATGGAAAAATATGATCATCAATCTCCCCTTTTGACATTAGTATCAAAAACTGATATCTACAAAACTAAAATGTTTAGTATATACACCATGTATTTTACCTTGTCAATATGACTCCCCCTATGTGCATGCCTTGGTATAGTATATGTACATGTATATATACTTGCCTTTATACATATATTTATACATATATTTCCCCCTTTCACCTTATCAGACCAAATCATTTCCCCTTTTATCATATCAATTCCCCCCTTTTTTATAATAATGACAAAGGTGTCATACTTACAATTTGTCAAAAATGTGGGAATGAGATTTTTGAATGTCCTCTATTTTCTTTTCCCACTTTTCTTTGATATGCTGAAGGGTCATGATTTCCAAGGTGATTCTTGCATGCATATAATATATGCTTTCTGTCATAGACATTTCCGGGGTGGCAATCAATTGTCTTACCGAAGTCATATGTTGTTGCAGTAATGTTAGATTTGGTAGAAGTGGAGCCTGGAGCTCAGTTACCTCATCTCTAAATTTGGATTCTTCCTCTAGAATCTCAAGCCTCAACCTTTTTTCTTCCATAATATTTTGATAATGCAAATTGAATGCATTATCATTGGTTGTGAGACCTTATGCACTAGCATTAAGATCAGCATCTATCTTTGCAATGTTTTCACTACTCTCCTTAGTGAATTGCCCTATGGTGCATAACTTTTGAACTAAGGTTATAACTTCTAAAATAATTGGTTCCAATGTATTTACCAGTTTAGATAGCTTTACATTGTTCTCTGTGACTTCTTGGCTGATTTTCTCTGTTAGCTTGTATTGGTACTTCTGCTCTGCATGTTCTTCTATTGCTTTATCTGTATCTACATTCTGTGATGTGATGGCTTCAGTAAGAATGGCTAATTGATCAAGTATAGGAGCATTTTGATCAATTTTAGTATTAGGTACAATCTACAATATTATATCCTTTGTATTTTCTAGTACCTGTGTGTCCTTGGTCTCCTTTTTGAGCTTATCTTGTATATCTTTCCTTTTACAAATTTCTACATACTTTGTAAGTGACTCTGGATCCAATGTCCTAGGATCATAGTTTGGTATTTCAATGATGTCATCCAAGGTGACTGGATTTGTAATATTCTTCTTATTTTTCTTTTCAATTGTGGTGGAGGCAGTTGTATGTAGTACCATAGCTAGATCCTTTTCTTTCTCTGATGTACTTGGTGAAGGCTTTAGGGGTATTGTGCCTTTTACCTATTGCTTGGTATTAACCTTTTGTTTGGTAGTGGATGTCTCCACATCAACCTCAGTTTTATTGGCATCTTCTCCTTTGGTATCCTTTGGTGTGGCATCACCTTTTTCTTCACGTGCATCTTTCTGCTCTCCATCTGTTACTTTTTGTTCATCAGTGGTGCTTTTTGGCTCCTCTTCACCTTTATCCTCAGGTATGCTTGCATCAAGGTCGGGTGACTTCTCCTTTTCAGAAATGATATTGATTTCTCATATCAATAATGGTATTTTTCTTGGTATATTAACCTGTGTAGCATCTGTTGATGTGTCCTATTCCTTGGGTTGCTTGGTGGCACCAGTGACATATTCATCTACCTTTACCTCATCGGAAGAATCTCTAGTGATATCTATTATTGTCACATCTTGGATTGTGACATTTGTTGTGTCCTTTAATGACTTAAAAATATGAGGTACATTATCCATGGCCTTGCTTTCCTGTGTTGTTAATTCAACTAGATTGACATCCTCAGCTTCATTTATTAAGATGTGTTTAGGGCTCAGTGTTGCCTCTTTTTCTTCATTGTGAGGCTTCTTGGTAAGTGTTAATACTTTCTTGGGGCTTGTATCCTCTTTAGGTAGATTGAGTATTTTTCTCCAATTATCCTCACTTTCTTTGTCAAACTCTGTTAAGCTTCCCTGTATTACTTTGTAGGCTCTCAATTTTTCTGAGAACTTCTTTGAGTGCATCTTCATCATTTCATCAATTTCTTCCATCTTTGACTCGGGTGGCATAATTTACACTAGGGATCTTTCCCTTATTTTTCTTTCAGAATAACCTTTGTGATAACCTGTCATTAAGTTCTTGTGGCATCATCTTATCAAACTGTACATGTATATATTTGAATACACACATTGTCTTGATGATGGCTTCTTCTATCTTATTCTGATCCTCGGGATTCAGAGTTAGCCATTGTCTAATCTTAGGATCATATATTCTACCTGACTTGATGATTGATGTAGCAACCTCATCAATTGTGGTAGGAATTTTGTTCTTTTTAGGTTGTTCATCTTGTTCAGTATCTTCTTTATCTTCCTTTCTTCGGATTAATCTCCTTCTCCTCTTTGGTTCTAATGTTTTCCCGGTTTGAGGCTTTCTTTTATAATTCCTCACTTGTCCTTTCTTAATCAGTGGTGAGTCTGCTATTATGGTTTGACTCCTTATTCTTGATGCACTAGTTTTCCTTGGTTTCTTTGGGGGTGGTGCATCAGACTCTATTTATTCAGAGTCACTCAATTTTTCTCCTTAAATGACGGTTGACTTTCCCTCGGTGGCTTCTTGTTATTATGTTTCTTCATAGTTTACCGACAACTTCTCCTCAAGTGTCTTTACCATTTTGGTCTTCTTTCTATCGATCTTCTTTACTACTAGGCATGTTTTGATTCTGGCCTTAGCTTCTTCATAGGTGCCAAATCTTGGTAATGATTTGTCCAGTGGTTCATTCAATAATTCTTCAATAGCATTTGTGGCCTAGTCTAAGTTTATTTCATAATCAAGAGCTACTAACTATGATGTCCTCAGTACAACTAGTTTGATCAAAGTTGTATCGGTGTCCACCATGAAACAAATATCATCTTTATATTGATCCACCAGTTGTTCTGGTATCCTCATCCTTTTTGCATTTTTTCCTTGAATCTGGTGAAATATTCATCCATGACTGATGTAAATTTTTCCCCTAGTGACTTAATGAATTCACTAATTTGTATTGTCACTAGTCGAGTAGTGCCCCAATTGACATTACCGACATATGGGAAGAAGTCTTGAAATTAGAAGAATATACACATGACGAGTGAACCAAACTTACATGAATTAGATTTTCTGATCTAATGGTCCTCATGTTCTCCTCCAATTACTTCAATAGAATCTTGGATAGATCCAGTTGTAGACCCTTCTTGATAATTTTATGGGCAGTGTTAACTACTCCGCATGCAATGTTATTCAGTCTTCTCACTTGGAATACCTTGTATCCCAGCACACATGCACCAAATTTTAGTTTTGGATCAGTGATGGAACTTACCTTCAATCCTCTTCCATCCCATACTGCACCTGTCATGTTTTCTATGTCGAGGCGAGGAGGATGTTTGAGTGCTTTTGCCTTGTCGGTTACTAGATAACCAGTCACTGCATGTATTACATCCTTGGTAATCAGTTTTGGCTCATCCAACCACATCTTTTGGTCATGTACCCAGCTAAGAACTATCTGGATCCACTTGGTCTTGAACTCTTTCAGGAACATTAGGGCATTTGTCAGCCCTTTCACCTCTATATGATTATGTTCATCTTTGATGTTTTCGTCTATGCAAAGCTTCTTGTAAGCTTCCTCAACTTCCAGATCTTTGATTTCTGCAACTTTGCAGTGGATATACGCTCGGGCATCCTCGATTAGAAAAACCCTATGTGGTATTCTTGAAAATGCTCCAGCATTGTCGGGTTGTGAAGAAATCTCTGGGCAGAATTTGCACTTAGGCTCTTCACATGTAGTTTTATTGATTAGGTTGACCTTTTATCTTTGGCATTCTTGATCTTGGAAACGCGATATGTGGTTTCCATTATTTCTAGAAATTGGGGTTTTTCCCATAAACAAACTATGAGCTTGGTGAGTCTTAGTTACTCACTTGATCTATTTTAGATGTTGTGGATCTGTCTGAATATCATGAATGTTCTTGTTAGTTGCTTCTACAATCTATTCATTGTTATTTTCTCTATTCTCTTCTCTTTTCTCTGCTCTTCCCTGTTAATCTCTTTGTGATTGAATGATCTTTCTATCATCTTTTATAGATGATGCCCTAAGTGGTGTAATAAATTCTTTTACCCACTTCTCAGTGTTTGAGGATAGAGTCGCTCGAGGAACATACTAACTTCATTCTTGGTAAGAATGCGATGCTCGGGGTAGGTGTCAACTCTATTGACCTTTCACATGTTTACCGATGGTGATCGGTATTGGCTGAAGACTGATTGTCTTTTACATGATTTCTGACGATGCTCAGTTTACATTAACAAATTAGCTTTTACATGTATACTGACGATTCATGGTATGCATTGACCGATGAGATTGGATTCAAAAATTTATAATAATTAATACCATAGTGCATCTTTATTTAATGGAATTGATGTAGAATATAACCTGGTATAGTTCAGTTCCATAGTTTTTCTACTTAGATGGGGTTGGTGATATCACCAGATCCATTGGATAAGGTGTCACCAATTGTCTTGCTTGGTCCAGCATAATCAATGTTTATAAATTTCCTCCAAATTTTATTTCTCATCTTCCTAATATCTTCAATGGTATTATCGTTGGAAAAAGTGCTTGTCTCTGTCACTCAGTCTCTGAAATCCTTTCTTAGATGACCGACCCCATGACAGTGTAAGCATGTCATTCTAGGGTTAGTCCAGCTTCTAGACTTTCTTATTCATTTTCTCATGCATTTTGCAGCTATGTGTCCATTTCTACCACATGTTGTGTATTTTTTCCATGTGTTATAATTCAAAACATATGAGTTACCGACTCATTTTGGTTGATAAGAATTTTCTTGTTCTTTTGGCTTTCATGCTTGCTTTTTCTTTTCTCTGCATTCAATAGATGTGTGCCCATGCATTTTGCAAGTAGGACAATATTTTTCCATGTAGGTTTCCTTCTTTGGTTGTTTCACCTTAGATCTGCATCCATCTTCTTTGTTTCCTTTCTTGTTATAGTTATAAAAATTTCCTATGAATGTAGATGTGGATTTAGGAATACCTCTAGCTTTGCTCCTGCAAACATTTGATGTGTGGCTTGGTTTTCCATAGTGATTGTATGACTACTTCCTTGGTCTTGTATTTGTGTAGAAATCTTTTTGATCATCTTGATACGATGATTCTCCATGCTCGGAATACCCTAGACTGGTATTGTTTTTGAATCTTCTTTGTCCATCCAGAAAATCATCCATTCTTTTTTTACTTTCATCTTTCTTGATCATATCATTGTGTTTTTGTTGAATCCTTACTTCATGCTTCAATCTTTCATTTTATTCTCTTAGCTCACCAATAGCTTCCAATTTCTTATTGAGTTCTATGCTCACTCAATTTTCCTCCTGACTCATAAGAACAATTTTATTGGTGATCTCATGATGATGTTCATTAAGTCTTTGTATTTTTTATTCTCTCTATTGTAGCTTTTCAGTGATCTTCCTCATGTCATCAATAGCTAGTGTTCTTCCTTTTTCAGCTTGTCTAGAATTACTCATAACATCAATCATCCTTACCATATGTGTCTCTTGGCTGATTTGCAGTGATTTCACTTGTCTAGCTAGATGTTGATTGATTTCATTCAGACTTGTAATGCTTCCTTCAAGATGTGTCTGATGTATTGCTAGATGTAGATCATGTTGACTCAAACAAATCAGGTATCTTTTCTTTATGATAGTCTATTTTATTACAGCGAGATGACATAACCTTTATTTCATCCAATAGCTCTCTCATGTTGATTCTAGCTTCTTTTTATTTCTCATAGAAGATCTGTGTCTGCAATTTCTAATTTTCAATATTCTTTTCTAGCTTATACCTTTCCATTGTATGATCTTTTCTCTCAAGTGATTTAAAATTTTCCAAATAAGATATCTAGCTCTGATACCAATTGTTGGAATAATGGAATGGTGTGTACTGAGAGGGGAGGGGTGTATCAGTACCCTTAAAAAATTTATCAATTAACCCTTAATCCTTTAGTTATCAATTCCTTGCATTACCAACCATATGAGCTATTCTATCTTTATGCATGTAATATCAAATCATAAACTTAATTTGCATGTAAACATTCATAGAAACATTCATGAAATATAATAACACATGACACAAGAATTGGTAACGCAGAAAACCCCTGTTAGAAGGTAAAAATTGTGGTGGGGATGAAACCCACAAAGCTTCACTATCTGCAGAATGGAAGGTGTCGGTTAAGGCTTACAAGTTTGATCACTCTCTGATGATCTTACCCTATAAGGAGTAACATGTTTAGACTGGTTAAGGTCTACTCTGTTAAAATATTTAGCAACACTGTTTAGTGCGCACTCGGTTAAGAGATTTACAAAAGGATTGTTAAATCCACCTTCTTAAAGGATTTCTTCTATTTGCTACACTTGTTACTATGTAGTCAAAAATACTTATTGACCTGATTATGTGCAATATTCAATTGTTGAGTATAGATCCTTTAAATTTTATATTATGATGTATCACCTATAGTGATTGATTAATACCTCTATTCTACTTGGTAGCCTTGAATCTTGTTCTTTAAAACTGATTTCATCTTTTGTTTTCCTTCTGCATGAAACTCGGTATCTGATCCATAGATGTCTATTGTGGCTATAATCATCATCACATCAGTCTGTTCTGATTGATTACACATCTATTTATACAATGAATTGACCTAAATAGGTTTCACACTTAACTATGAAAACTCTATGATCAAAGATTTACAACTTTACCTTGATCTCCTAGTTTGCATGTTTTCAATCAATTAGAATGATTAAAACAATTACAGGTGCTTTACTTGTCCCTCAAAAAATGGTTTTAAAGATAATCTTTAAAGCTAAATATAAAACTTAAGTGTTTTATCTGACGTGTAACTTAGATCCACATTTCTCAAAATTAAAGTTGTCTCTCAGTAGATTGGTGCTCGGGTTGCTCTGTAGTCTTTCCTTGGTGATTTCTCTGTAGACATTTTTCTTCCCAGTTTTCTTTGTAGACTGAATGTCGGTGTTCACTGTGAACTTGTCTATCGATTTACACTATGATCATTTTTTTGGTGATGGTGTACTTAGTATTTTCGGTGACCTCTGTGAGCTATTGTGTCAGGTTGCACTGTAAACCTGTCTTTTGGTGATCATGTTATTGACGGTTCAAAAAATGTTTCCTTTGTACACTAATGGAAAAATATGATCATCAGAGAGAAGAAGTAAGCATATTTTTTTACACGCTGAACTGAGTACAACTGAAGAAAGATTCAAACAAAACACCTTATGAGCTATGGTATGGGTGTACACCAAATGTAAGTTACTTTATAATATTTGGTAGTAGGTGTTACATTCTGAAAGATGATCAAAATGGTAAATTTGATTCAAAAAGTGATGAAGGAAAATTTCTTGGATATTCTACTAAGAGTAAAGCTTACAAATGTTTGAACAAGACAACTAACAAAATCATTGAGAGTGCAAATGTGAAAGTTGATGAATTTGTTGAGCTAAATGATGAGGATAGGATGAAATAACCAAAGGATTATAGTAAAAAAATTTACTGGGAAGAACCCGATACTATACAGATGCAGATGCCTAATGTTATCATGCAACAGGGTAATGTCACTGGGAAACAGGTAGCACAGACCGAGAATCAGGAAAATGCTGAAACAGAAGATCATGAACCAAGAGACAATGAACCTACAGTAGAAGATGGTGAAGGACATAGATTTGAACATGTACTTTCTATAAATGTTAGAAGACACCATCCATGGGATCAGATCATTGGAGATAAAAGAGAAAGCATAATGACAAGAAGTAAGTTCTGAGATGACAGTTTAATTTGTGAATTTGAGCCCAAGAATGTTAGAGATGCATTAGAAAATGAAGAATGGTTTAATTCTATGAATGAGGAAATTGAGCAGATACAGAAAAATAAGACATGGACATTAGTACCGATACCGAAAGATAAAAATATCATTGGCACCGAATGGATTTTCATAAACAAACTGAATGAAGATGGGAATGTAACCATAAATAAAGCAAGATTGGTTGGCAAAGGGTATGCACAAGAAGAAGGAATTTACTATGGAGAAAATTTTGCACTAGTTGTTAGAGTTGAAGGAGTAGGATGTGAGGCCTCACCCTAGACCCATCATAGCCTTTCCATTAACTTTATGATAGACCTAGTAATTGTCTTAAGTTATGATTAATTAAGAAGATTTTTACCCTCATGACAAGGTTCAATTACAGTAGATATGAATACATTACATTTTATGATGCTATCTATACTCATAATGTTAACCCTGTGATACATTAGGACTGATATTTTGATGATTGTTGTAGTTGATACTATGTTGTCACAATTCAAATATAAATATATGCTGAAATGAGTTGTTTAGGGAAAATGATTAACCACAATTTGAATTATTGTTGCGATGTGAAATTTTGTGAAGGTCGAGAGGTTAGGTGGTGAAGTATATTGACGAATCTTCAGGACATTATTATGAGAATTGCTTGATGATTTGGTTACTTGATAAATGATTTCAAATTGACAAATTAAAGCTTATGTAAATTGGTTAAAATTACATCATGATTTATATGGATCTGGAATGGTTAGTGTAACATTTGAGTTAATGAGATTATGTTCCCCTGATTCAATTTACATTGTTCATTTGAAAGTAATGATTAAAGTGACAATTAAAATTATGATGAAGGATTATAGAGACTAAAATAATGTACCTTATGCGATAAATAATTTAATGTTAATGTTGATTCTGCATCTTGAATTTTGATGATTATACTTCTTGAGGTTACTAATGTTTAAATTGAGTGTGCAGGAATAATGGCCATAGAAATTGTTTTGGAGAATCATGACTAACCCCTATGTGAATCCTATAAAGCCAAGGTTGCGTCTATTGAAGAGACAAAACCTCGTTGTAATGTATTTTCTTTTGTGTGGTGTAGGTTGTGTATTTTATCTGCATTTGCATTCATTTAAATTATGAGATTTACAAGTGGACTTGCCAAGTGTGTTGCGATGTGTTATGTAGTGCCAATTGGCACACTTGTAAAAATGTTGTGTCATGGCATGTCCACTTGGAAAGCTTGAGGACCCACCTTTCCCACTAGGTACCTAGCTCTATTTCCTATAAGGACCACTTGGTTTGTGAGCCCAAGGTGGGGTCATATCCATTGAAATTCGTATGTAATCTTAACTGGGGTTTTTGAGGGGTTATATCGCCACCTAGGGTTGAGTTTAGCCTATTTTTGACTAGCCCACTTCTTATACCTATGGGTTAGGGGAATTTTTGACCATAGGATACCTTATTTAGGCCTTGGGAAGCCTCTAAAAAGTTACTTTTCCAAGATGGCCGAAAATCTTAATGGGAAGCATGCCTTGGGAAGATCACTTTCATTGGGAGGATAAACCTTGTCTACTTTTCATGCCACTATCCTCAGAATACCCTTGTTCTTGTAATGTGTGAGGGTTTGGGAAGAGTGACCAATAGGAACTCACACTTCTTCCAAGGATTGGAAGAATGGGAGGATTTGCATTTTAGAGGGGAAATTGGAGAGATCTCTCTCAATCACCCACTCTCTAATTTTAGAGACTACTAAGGAATTTAGGAGAGAAGGAAGGAGAAACAAAAGGGAAGGGCTCTACTTCAGTTTTCATTTTC
>MU223966.1:1462068-1475568 GCA_018584345.1 Thuja plicata | reverse complement strand
TCTAATAAGTATTAGATTCATGAGGACTAGTGAAAATAGTAATCTTTATTTGAAAGAAGATACTAATGCTAACACTTTGATTGCTGAAATATTTGTTGATGACATCATATTTGGAGGCAATGATATGTTATGAAAATCATTTTCTGATGAGATGAGAAAGGAATTTGAGATGTCTATGTTTGGAGAGATCAAGTTCTTTCTTGGTCTATAGATCATTCAACAAAGTGAAGGTATTTTCATTACACAGTCCAAATACATCAAAGAAGTCCTAAAAAATATTCAAGATGAAATATTCCAAACCTGTTGGAACATTGATGGATACTGGATGCAAATTAACAAAAGAAGACAAGACAACAGAGGTAAATCAGACTCTATATAGATCAATGATAGGGAAACTCATGTATGTTGTACACACTAGACCAGATATTGCACATGCAGTAGGGATTGTTGCTATATTTTTTGCTAACCCCAAGGAATCACATATAACTACTATGAAAATAATTCTAAGATATCAAAAGAATACTAAGGAATTTGGCTTATGGTATAGAAGAGAAGGCAAATTTGAACTAAAAATGTTTATCGACGCTGATTGGGCTAGAAATCTTGATGACTGGAAGAGCACAACTGGAGGAGAATTCTTTATGGGTGACAGACTTGTCACGTGGATTAGCAAGAAGCAAGGATGCATCTCTCAATCTACTGCAGAAGCTGAATATGTTGTTTCTGCTGCAAACTGCTCAAACATTGCATGGATCAACCAATTTCTGGAAGGTATGCATATGAAGATCATAGAACCAGTAGTTATCTATTGTGATAACACCAGTGAAATAAATATTTCCAAGAATCCAGTCATGCATGCCAAGACTAAACACATTGCCATCAAGTATCATTATCTAAGAGAACGAGTTCAAGAAAAGGAGGTGATACTTGAATATGTGCAATCAAAAGACCAATTGGCTGGTATCTTCACCAAGCCACTGCCCAAGGATACATTTGAGTACCTGAGAAAAAGACTATGGGTCAAACCCATGTCTAACAGTCAGTAAAAGGACTGGATGCTGCATCAGCCATAAATTATCAGAATATCAATCATGATTGATGCAAGCAGAAGCTAAACTTCAAAGCTACATCTATATATAAAAAGGTATATATTAGAACCAAGCACCAAAGAAAACTGTTATATTGATGATGGATAAGGGAAATTCAAGGAATATATTATGGAAAGAAGAAATTGGTTGATAGAGTGCCAAATATTTGTAAAATATTTGTTTGGCATTAATGTCAAAGGGAGAGAATGTATTCATATTATCATCAGATACTATTCATTATCAGATTACTCAAAACAGGAGAGATCATAACCAAAGGGAGATAATTGGTATAAAAATTTCAAACATCAGAAGAAGACATCAAAGAAGCAAAACAGTCAAAGAGGACACAACACATCAGAAGAAGAAAAAGAAAAGCTACAAGAATCAAATCTAAGCTTACACAGAGCTTACCGACGGTCAGACATTTTATCGGTTATCAAAACAAACTGTTTGGTAATTTGATGAATCTCAACAATTGTATTTCATATTGTATTAGCAATAGTATAGTATGATAATATAGCATGTTGCCATCAATGCCAAAGGGAGAGATTGATGACATGTAATTGATTAAATGTTTGACTATATTAAGTTGAAGATGATGCAAGACATTAAATCAGTTAATGGTTTGTATTGTCATTGATGTCAACTTGATATCATCTGTATGTTTATGCCAAAGACTTTAGAGAATCAATGGAATAAAGGTTATGCTTTCAGCAATGCATAAAAGTCAAGTATTCACTAAGTGACAGACTACACCGACGGAGTGCACACCATCGGTAAATACAGAGATAAAATAATAGTGTTTCCCAATGAAGCATAATCAAAGGATGCCCGATGAGCTAACAATAGTGTTTCCCGACAATAAAGATCCAATGATGCCTGACAGATGGAGATCCTGAAGCTAACTAAAGTTACACTGATGGAACTGGCAATTGTCACCGGCGATGAACTGCAAAATTGACCGACGGAATAGAGAGATCAGAAAATGACAAAATATCTAGCTGGCAGAGCTAAAGGATAGACTTAACTGGTTGTTTTATTTTTTTTATTCGACCACAGTTAAGCAATTGATTTGTACAGTTGGCAAGAAGATAACTACGAGATAAATCAAGAGTTAAAGCCATAAATCAATTTGGCTAGATTGTTTTTCACGCCAAGAATCAAGAATCAAGAACCATGAATTAAGGAACATCATGTCTATTTAAGATACAAGCATAATTCATTCCCATAAGCAATCAGATACACGGGGGAGTGAACTGATAGAAGATGCTAAAGAGAAACTGATGAAGGAAAACTTCATGCAGTCCTGATCAATCGAGCTAAGGGAGAGCTAAAGAATTCTGCAGATACCAACGAACAGAAAAGCACAGCATCACAAAGCAGAAAGATTTAAGTACAAAGGAATTGAATTGATACATTGATCAGAAAGACATTGTAAGTAAATAGAACTGAAAATCTGTAATTCAGTTGCATTAGAAATAGGTCATTTTGTTTCAGTTTAACCATTGAACATTAAGTCTCCTAACAGAAAAAGAATTAACAGTCTTTTATAATTGAGGTATATCCTAATAGATTACCAGAAGGTTGACTCATGATAGTAGCATTGGTCATACCTAAATCCTATTGACAGTCTAAGAAGGAGGTTGATTCAAGGATGGTAGTAAGATTAGCATAAAGCCTATTGACAGTCATGAGACTGATTCAAGGATGGTAGCATAGATGCCAAATACTAAGTGACAACCTATGTATAAAAATCCTCTAACAAGGTCATACTTAACCGTGTGTTTGTAACCTTTAATAGGGTTGGCTCCTAATAGGGCTCACTTTAGAAGAGTGAAAATTTTGGGTACCGGTCCCAGTGGTTTTTCCCTTAACAGGGTTTCCACGTTAAATATCCTTGTGTTATATGTGTATGGTTCATTACTTTATTGTTTTACATTCTACATATGCATTTATGGATTGATTGGTATACTTTGCATATTTACTGAGTATCGATAAATACAGTTCACTTCTTATCGGTTATCAAGGAGAATAAGGACAGACAAGGTAAACCGACAGACAGTTATTTGTTTCAAGTATTTCAAAGGCATACATCTTGTAGGGACTTAATAATTTGAGAAGTATTGATTGGTGGATTAAAATTTAAATTGGATAAATTTTTGAGGCCACTGATTCACCCCCCCCTCTCAGTTATTACTAACAAGATGAGTTTCTAAGTTTTGATCATGCATCATTGCTTTAGCTAATTCTACTATCGTCCTGTTCTTTCTCTCTGCAACCCCATTTTGTTGTGGGTTGTATGGAATAGTGAACTTCCTCTTGATCCCAACATGTTTACAAAAACATTGAAATATCTCTGACGTATGTTCTTTACCATTGTTTGTTCTTAATATTTTAATACTCTTACCTGATAGGTTTTCTACTAGAGCTTTAAATTCTTTGAATTTCATAATAATTTATTTTAACTCTTTACATTTTAGAAAATATATCCAAGTCTTCCTAGAGTAGTCATCTACAAAAATAATGTAATATAAATATCCTCTGATGGAGGGAACAGACATGGGGCCACAAAGGTCAGAGTGAATGAGTTCTAATGCATCTTTGGTTTTACTTTCACTATGATGAAAAGTGTTTTTAGTATTCTTTCCTAATGCACATCCTTTACAGGCTCCTATATGTTCATACTTGAGTTTAGGTAGACCTGTAACCATTTTTTCTAATGAGGTTAAACCATGAAAGTGCTAGTGACCTAGTCTTTTGTGTCATAATTCACTTTCATTTTATGTATGAATTAGGGCATGAGGAGAAGAGGTACATAATTTGTAGAGGGTTCCATCTCTAACTCCAATGGTGTGAGCATTCTTTATATTTGAGTTCTTAGGCCAAGCTAAGATCTTTCCATCCATGGATGTGATTTTATATCCCTTGTCCTCTAGTGCTGAAATGGAAACTAAGTTTCTTTTTATGACAGGTACAAATAGAACACCAGTAAGTTGTAGGAATATCCCGAATTCAAGATATATGGTGCAGGTCCCAATACGCATTATTGGATAATCAGCATCATCTCCAATAGTAACTTCTTGTTTAGAACATTCTTCAATGGAGTCTAGATGCTCTTTAAATCTTGTGATGTACCGAGAGGCCCCACTATCAACAACCCAAGTGTTATGGTTGTTTGAAACTTGACTTAATAAGGCAGAGTAGAAGACAAGCTTCTCTGATTCCATATTCTCCTTTGTATCACTGACTTGGGAAAATGAGGCTTGTGCCTTATTTCTTTCAGAACACTTTTGAGCAAGATGACCAAATTTGTTACATTTATAACATTGTACTTTCGATAAGTCTCTATGCTTGAATGTTGGTTTCTTGTATGATTCATTTCCTCTCTTCCTTTTGAAGTCAGTCTTCTTTTTCTTTTTGTGTGATTTTATATCGAGTACTTGGGATAGTTATTTTGAAGTATTTGTATTGATCCCTCTGATTGATAATCAAGACTCTTCTTGAATGCAGTCTGATTTTAATCAATCAAAATTAGGAATTTTAGTACGAGCACTTAATCCTTGAATAAGAGATTCCCATGAAAGGGGAATCCGTTAAGAGAAATCATTGTTAATTCCTTACTATCAAAAGAGTAACCAATAGTTGACAGTTGGTTTCTTAAATCTGTAATTCTCATGAAATAGGAGGTGATGATCTCTCCTTGTTTCATTTTTAATTGATGGAGTTGACTCTTAAGGGTAAGGGCTCTGCTTGTATTATTAATTTCATACATATCTTTTAGTGCTTTAAATATCTCATATGCGGTTTCTAACTTTATGATTATGGGCACTATATGATCTTTAACTCCATTTACCAGCAATTTCATTTCCTTGGTGTTGTCTTTATCCCATTTGATTTGTTCATCTTTTCCACTTTGTTCAGGCTCGCATTTTTCCACTACATGTGTTAGCTCATGCTCTTTTAGTATGAGTATTATTAACAATTTTCATGCCACATAATTTGATGCGCCTTCAAGTCAATCTTCTAATCTCATTCCATTCACAATTTTGAATGTAGTGTTCTCAGAATGTATATTTGAAGTTGTTTTACAAATCTGATCTAGATCCTTTATCTTTATGCCTGCTCTGATACCATGTTAATGGTATGATCAGATTTAGAATACAGAAATTTTATTTATCTATTCTATATAAACTCAATATATTTTTTAATACAATATGTATGAGTCTCTTTTGAATAGTGACTATGTTAATTTATGCAGACTCTAATAATATTGAATGCAACAGTAATTTGAATCTATTTGGTTTACTGTATATAATAGTAATATTTCCTTCCAAACACTTTGAGACTATTTAATGTATGTTTTGATGTGCTTTGAAGTTTCTACTCGACCCGTATAAGTATCGGGTGGTGGAGTCATGTCCATGATAGTTTACAAAGCGTGGTTTCATGTCCACGATGGAACATGACTCTTCGTAGATTCATGATCCATCGTGGACATGACTCCACGATAGTCATTCACTGCAAGTTAATCGACTTGTTAGTCGATACACAAAATTAAACCATCAGTCAATTTTATTATTATTTAAATATGTTTAATTATATATTTATTTATTTATTTTATATAGTAAACATATTAACTCATAATTATAACACAAATATTTATATTTTACAAATATTAAATATTTATACATTATTAATTTTGGATTGTAATAATCACAACATTTATCCGACTGAAGCTATAGTTTATTAACAAGAACAAGTGACAACAACAATTTGTATCTAAAAGGAGGAAATGATGATAAGACACTTATTGCTGAAATATTTGTTGATGATATTATATTTGGAGGTAATGATAACTTATGCACTTCATTTGTAATTTTTTATATGAAACTAATTCAATGGAGACCATAGGAAAGAGAGCGCGGGTGGGAGTTAGCGTTTGAACTGGAGGAGGCACCTCATAGGTTAAGGAGGCATATGGAGAAGGCTATGAAGAAGATGGAGATAGTAACATAGCCATTCATGGGGATGGAGTCACCGGCTGCTATGTTGGAGTTGGGAGGCAGAGGTTTCAGCCTCACTGTGTGCCATGTGTTGCAGATCAAAGGCCCTTGGTAGCTGTTGGGCATGAGGGGTCCTAGTGGTTGGCTTCCTGTTATTGGTCTCCCCACCGCTTTGATTGTTACTATCCTTGTTTGTGTTGCCCTCTCTGTGGTAGAGGGAGAATATTTGGTGTTAAAAAAATGCCCAATGACAAACTATTTTTTTTTTGTTCGGAGGGCGGTATGCTAACATTGTTGATTTTGCTGAGAGGAAAATGGGTTTGTTGGATGGTGTTCACTCTTCTGGGTGTATTTTTTTAATCATGACTAATCCTGTATACCCACTTCTCTTGGATGATTTTTATTGCATGGTTGGCTCCCTATTTAGCTTTTCCCCTCTGTGTCTTACTCACATTGAGGTGGAGCATACCCCTGTTGAGGTGGGGTTCCTTTCTGTGGCTTCTTGGTGGTGGATTCCCTCTCAGCTTCATCTTTCTTCTCCTCTACTTCCTATTGAGGTGGAAGATCCTATTGAGGTGGAGGCTTGGCCTATTGAGGTGGTCTGGGTCTGTTGGACGGAGAAAGTTTGGGGAAGTGTATGGTCTCCTCCTCCATTTAGGCATAGGAAGGCAAGTAGGAATTGGCTGGTGGCTAACTCTATGGTCTTTAAGGTGGTAAGGTCGGTGATGTGCTACTATTCTAGGTTTGGTGACTTGTTGTTGGTGTTGGGAGATACTCATTGCTTTGTGTATCAGTTTTGTCACCAAAGTTGTGTTTTAGGGAATCTTTGGCTCTCCTATTCTTATGTTTTTTTAGATTTATCTTTGCTGGTGGCTGGGAGAAGTCTGTATGTCGGGTTTTCCCTTAATGTTTTTCTGGTTTTCTCCTTACTAGCGGCTGGGAGGAGTTTGCAGATGGATGCTGAAAGTTTTCAAGGGCCCATTCTGTTTGATGGGTGTTTTTATTAAGGTTTAAGGCAGTTTTAGGGGCGATGATGCCCAATGATGTTATTCTTTTGGGTTATGGGTTCCATGTCAAAACCCTAGATTTCTATTTGGGGAGCTTGACAACTCCAGCAAACTTAATGGTGTAAGGCTTAGGCCTTTTTTTGGGTAGGTAAGGTTTTAATAGTTTATCTTTTTTTAGTTGCTGATTGTTGTAGTCTCTGGGCTGCTGATTCTTAATGTATACCTCTTAGCAATGTTTCTTCTTAGTTGGGTTCCAAATTCCCATCAAAATCTATGTATATAGGGTTTCAGGGCCCCTTCAAAACCTATATTTACCTTAATCAAAAACTTATGCACTTCATTTACTGATGAAATGAGGAAAGAATTTGAAATGTCGAGTCAGATCAAATTTTTCTAGGATTGTAGATTTTAAAATAGACTGCAAGTATCTACATTACTCAATAAAAATACATCAAGGAAGTACTAAAGACATTCAGAATGGAGGAATTAAAACCAGTCGGAACACCTATGGTGACAGGATGAAAACTGACAAAAGAAGACAAGACACCTAAGGTAAATAAAACCTTGTACAGATCTATGATTGGTAAATTGATGTATGTTGTTCACACATGACCTAACATTGCACATGCAGTTGGAATAGTTGCAATATTTTCTGTTAACCCCATAGAATCACATATGACTATTGTAAAAAGAATTTTTAGATATTTGAACAATATTGAGGATTATGGACTATGGTATAAAAGAGAAGGAAAATTCCAATTGAAATTGTATATTGATGTTGATTGGGATGGGAATATAGATGATAGAAAGAGTACTAGTGGTGGAGAATTCTTTATTGGAGAAAGACTAGTTACTTGGATAAGCAAGAAGCAAGGATGCATATCTCCGTCAACTACACAAGCAGGGTATGTTGTTGTTGCTGCAAATTGTTCTAACATAGCATGGATAAAACAATTGTTGAAAGGAATGAATGAGGAGATCACTAACCCAGTGATGATTTATTTTGATAATACAAGTGCTATAAATATTTCAAAGAATCATGTGATGCATGCAAAGACAAAGCACATATTTATAAAATATCACTACTTGAGGGAAAAAGTACAAGAAAAACAAGTAAAACTGGAATATGTACAATCAAAAGAGCAACTTGCTAACATATTCACAAAACCATTACCAAAGGATACATTTGAATACTTGAGAGGTAGATTAGGGGTTCGTCCCTTATCTATTGGTAACTAAGCTTAGTAGGAGGTTGCATCAACCTACATGAAATCATAATATCAATCATGTTTATGCAAATCTGAACTCGAACAAAACAAACATATCCATACATTGAAAGGTACCTACTGCACCAAAAATCAAAGATATTTTTTTGGCTACTAAAGAGCTACATATTTTATTTTTGGCATTGTTGTCAAAGGGAGAGATATATCAATGAAATATAGAGAGTTGATCGATGGAATATCTACTCGTTGAGGGAGTACATAGAAAAGGAGAGCAAAGATATATCTAATCTACAGAGAGATTCAAGAGTTGAAACGTCAAAATTGCAAGGAGAGTCTGTATAGTGAGTATTTTGTTTATACTGACATAGATTATATTCAAGCTAGGGAGAGCTATAGAATTTTTGCAGTTCTAGAACATAAGTTTGGTATTTTTTTGTATGGCATTTTATATTTCATATTTCATATTGTGTTTCCATCAATGCCAAAGGGGGAGATTGATGAGCTACAACTGATTATATGTTTGAAGTCATTTGTTGATATTCAACCAAGTTGCAGAAGTGATGATAAACATTATCAGTTAATGTATTGTCAATGATGTCAACTAATTTGAGTATAATGGAAAAAATTTATAATGATTTGAAGATCTGGAACAAACAATGTTTATGTGGTTGGTAAATTAAGAGTTCAATATACACTGAGAGACAGTAATAACCGAGTAAAACACAGTGAATACTGAGCACAGTGATAACCGAGATAGGGATTTCTAACACAACACAGTTAATATTAAGACCGAGCAATTTAATCAAATTGAGGCCGACTTGGATGTTGCATCGGCAATTGATGATTTCAAGGTAAAAGATAAAGTTTGTTATTTGATCAAATGGTTATGAAAATTCAATGAAGATCAGATGACAGAGATTGAAACGTGTTTTTAACACAACTGTCGAAGAAGGATCAAGCGGGAAAATCAACAATTGAGATTAAGTGGCAAGATTTGAAGGATGAAAATTAAATGATACATGATGTATATATAAGAGACAAGAGATTCATTTTGAATCACATCATACATGCACCTGAAGCGCATACATGTGAATTTTATGCATGACTGATCAAACTGGTTCAAGACATAACCAAGCATTATTTTGCAGACATAACTAAGCGACAGAGAAAATAGGATTACCGAGTAGAACAAGTATGAAGTATGATATTAACTGAAGAAGTACAAATTGATCATAGGTATTATGTACTTAGCATAGATGTAGATATCTTCATATCAAAGTTGTATTTGAATTAGATCATTATTGTATCAGTTTAACCATTGTTACAGATAAATCTCTTAATCGAGTAGGACAGTGAAGTCTTTATTATAATATTCAGAGAATGTTGAGTGTTTTCTTGTTGACCCCATAGTGAATGCATGGTCAAGAGAGAACTGTTATTTTTAAATCCTCAAAACAAGGGCACATTTAATATTGTGCATTGTAACCTTTAACAGGGTTGTCTCTTCACTGAGCTCACACCAAAAGAGTGAAAATATTTTAGGTTACCGGTCCCAAGTGGTTTTTCCCTTAGCAGGGTTTCCACGTTAAAAATCTATGTGTCAATGTGCATAAATGTTTTGGATTGTTATTTTACTTTACACTTTAATTTATTGACCTAGATCGGTAATCACAGCATTAATTTACTGACACTTGGTAAACACTATTGATGAAAGTTTAAGTTTACAGAATACATTTTCACCGAGCTGAGTTGATTTATATGATTGAATTTTTTTTGGTATATATCTGGAGAAATTTGGGACTGTAGGATAATTTGTGAGTAAACTAATTCTAATTGATTGANCCCCCCCCCCCCCCCTCTCAGTTACTCTAACAGAATTTGTGTAAATTTGATCATGTAAATATGAAGTAGCAAAGCATAGATCTAAAAATAACAAGTAAATCATACCAAGCCCCCAAGGGAAAAAGTACACCTAGCTATCTTCATAATTTGTTTGAAACTCCATGATGTAGAAAAGAATAACTTGAAAATGCTTGATTGAGGGTGCTAAAAATTGTAGAGCACATAAGTGCTTATAATTTAAGATGATACATTTAGCTATCACTTTAGTGGTATATGACACTACATGCATATGCAAGCTATAATAGAAAGAACATCAGTTAATGAAAAAGGACATATCAAAGTCCAGAGTGCGTAGATCCTACAAGAAACTGTTAGTACCTACATCTTGCAAAAACATGTTTTATAAATAATAATAAATCACCTAGGACTTACTAAGGAATATGGTGAAGTTCACGGGTATATATATGCCCCCCCCCCCCCATTTCAACTTTCTATTAGTAAGGTGAAATACATAATCATGTTTACTGTGACAAACTGTGAAGGAAAGGTATTGACAAATGATTTTAAAAACCATTCAAGATAAACTCAAAATGTTTCAAAAATTACTTGGATAGAAAAGATACTGAATCACAATATCAGCACCTATAAGGGTGTAAAAATCAAAGCTTCCTAGCTCAATTTATGATCCAATAATTATAGAGAAGTATTAAAGAAGGAGAACTATTTAGAAAAAGTTAGATAGAAAATCAAAAAGATAACTAATAAAATGTCTTTAAAATTTAGTTATTACCTTTTGAGAATCTCATTTGTGATTCTTACAATAATAGTGCTCTTATGGAGAAAGAAGGAGAAGCTAGAGGGAGAAAGAAGGAGAAGCTAGAAACCTATAAATTCGACCTATACCCTAGAATTCAACCTATACCAAGAAAATTGACCAATACCTGGGAAGGATTTCGACCTGTAGACGGGAATTTGACCTGTACCTAAGTGTTTCTATTTTCTTCATTTTTTATTGATCGATATTATGTACTGATGGAATCTTGTTGATTTGTGAGTGCAGGACATGTCGACATTAAAGGAACAGTATTCCATAAAGACCATGGTGTACCTTCAAGCATATTATTCATCACTATAGCCATGAGATGTTCATAAATTGAGGTATGTTGGTATGTATTGGTTTTACCGTCTACCCCAAATCTGATTTCACTGGGCCATATTGATGGCACTGATGGAGAGATGGGATGAGGACACATATTCCTTCCATGTACCTTCCTGCAAGATGAAAGTGACTCTAGAGGATGTATATAAGATCCTATGACTTCTCATCTGAGGACAGATGGTGAGATTCCTCATAGATAGAGATGATTCATAAGTTGAGAAAGATCAGAGGTACTAGTGCGGGTGGTCTCAACTTCGCATGCACATTGACCATATTTAGTTGAAGGCAATATTTTATGCTACAGGTAAGGTGCTGTCATAACCCAAAATTTGAGTAATTACTTATTGATGAAAAGGAAAAAAAATTGGAATTCAAATTTCACTATAAAAGTTAAAATATCATTCACATATCTTACTTCCGAATATGAATGAAACCGTTTGGAGAAAATGGGGAAGTTAAGAGATAACTATTTTGCTATTTTTGGGGGGGTTAGCTATTGGAATGCCAAAAAAATTGGGATTAGCCTCAGCATTCGGTTATGGGGGGAGAGCTATTTTTCCTCGAATAAGGAGGAGACCGAAAGGCAGTGGAGAAGGGGGGGAATGAGTAAACATTTTTTTATAGAGGATAGGATAACTACAGTGACTACTAAACTCTAAATTATACATGGCTATGCTTTCTCTCAAATTTTGCTTCAATCAAGCGGGCTTTGATACCACAATATCTCCATGTCCAGTGCTAGTGCTGAGAATAAATAGGAATAAGACTAGTAAAATGAACATGAATGCTAGTATAAGAAGGTGCGCAAGGGTATTGTGTATCAGAGTGGACCCCTAAGTTTAACAGAAAAATAGCTGATGGAGCAGTGTTAAATGTAGAACTTCAAATCTAGTCAATCTGCAAACGAGTGAAAGAGGAACAAAGAGCATTAAGGGAGACAATTCCTTTTCAGGTTCTTTATTAATTTTATGTTCCATTTATCAATTCAATTTTAGAAGTTGTTGATTGTATTTGGTGCGTATTTTTGTGGGTGTATCTGCTTAAATTTTGTTTTCAAATGGAATGAATGTTGGGTCTTTTTTTTTGGTATTACAACCTGCAGTTATCCCAAATAGTTTAAGAAGAAAATGTAGTGTATTGCGCTGCAAAACTATATTGGTGTGATTTTTCTAGCTGGTTAGTAAAGACCGGGAAATGTCAGAATTAAATAGATGGTTGTATGAATGCCCATGTAGAATTTGATTCACGCCAAAACCAATTAACATAGAAAAAGGTCCTCTAATATCGATCTATTTTCTTTATGATAGCGGCATTCCAAATTAATGTTGTTGGTATAGGGTAGTAAGAAATTTGAATTCTTACCATTCCTTGTAGAATGTTCATTTTCCATCCGACATCAAGCTCTATACGAGCCGATCTTTTTCCTTGACACGGTGTTCTCTTTTCAAATTCTTGATAAATATTAAATTACTGAGCATGGAATTATAACCAACCACAAGCTGTGAAATCTTTTTTTTCAAGCTTCAAAGTTAATTTGCATTTGAAACGGCTCATTTATATATCCAATCCTTGAAATGCAGCCTCATTTAGCTTAGACTAGAACAACTTGGCTTTCGTTTTGATAAGGATCGATAGCCGTTGACGATCATGTTTTCTTTTATTCCAAATGCATGGCAATTAGGGGTACCGTGTCACTAATATCAGTTACTAAATTTAAATTTGGAGTATTCTGTGTTTCCTTAAATTTTTTTAAAGGAGTCACCACTGATACATGTATAAGTAAGTTTTCTTTCTCTAAAATCACATCATTTAAATCAGTAAATAAGAGAAATGGTAATTAAATTACAGTTTGGTTTATGGAGACAAACCTATTTTTTAATATAGTCTGAACCTTATCTTGTCTTCTACTCTCTCTTGGATAAATTCTAAATTCATTAAACACTACCCTCTGATTGTAATCATGTTTTGAGTATTGACTAGAATGCATAACATCCAACACTATCATTTATTGTAATAATCCTTGAGGATTCTTCCTATGAAGATTGGATTGTTCAATTAAAACTCTTCTATTTTATGTTATAAGATAGATCAGATAAATTATTTATTTTTGATATCTAGCTTTCCAATTGAACTTCTTGAGCTGAAATGAAGGAGAAATATAGCTTCAATCACTTT
>MU223966.1:1400306-1414891 GCA_018584345.1 Thuja plicata | reverse complement strand
AGTTAAAATCTCTTTTCCCTTTTCCCAATTCAGTTTTCAATCAGGAAGTGATATACCATATTTTATAGGAACCGGCCTAGAATCTGGAGATTCCTCTTCATTCATAGCCTACCCACAGCTAGGAGAGGTTTCCATTGTGAGGATGGAATTGTCATATAGCCCTAATGCCTGAGTTAGGGTGACAATTCTAAGCCTGAACAATAATTTGCGATAATGTCATTTATCTATTATGGATTTTAACATTTATGTAAAAGAAAACAAAAATATTAAAATACCAAAAAATAGAGAGGGGTCGGTTATTTCTTGTAGGAATATATTTTGCACGGTTTCAACCAGTTCAAGGTAGAAGAAGCGGTGATTATATAACCACGCTAAGGAGATCATCATTGAAAAGGGGGATCTAATGAACTACACCCTTTGAGACATAGTAGAGTATGGGATCCAAGGAAGGAGAAAAGATATGAAAAATATAGTCAATTTTTCAAGCATTTTGATTAATGTTGGTTTTCATTTTAGCAAGAAAGTTGAGGTCTCTAATCTCAAAATAACACCTAGGTCTTTTACCCTCTTAAGAACTTCTAAAAATTATTTAAATAATGAAATCCAAAATAAAGGATGGGATGGGGGATCTCTTTCTCAAAATGGTTACCTACTTAGACCAACAGCAACTCTTGGCTTTCTTACAACAACAAAAAATTAGGGCCTCCACAAAATGAGTATTTTATGAAGCAAAAAAATATGACAGTGAAGGGAAGAGACTTAAATACTATTCATTATCAAGGCCCTGGGGGAAATTTCTTCTTTAATATAAGAATCGCTAAGGTTTGGAAAGACCCCTTCTCACGAGAAAGCATATGGTTAACTGAAATATATGATAGACTGGGTAATTGTACCTCAAATAGAAACCCTATGTTCATAAAAACATGTGGATTAACCAATGCAGAGATCAAAAGTTTAGGAATGATAGAGAAAAGGAAAGGGAAAAGGAAAAGGAAAAGGAAAAGGAAACAGGGAAATTAAGGTTTGGAGAGAAAAAAAAAACCCACAATAGCCATAATATATCTTCATCTGAACATGGACATTTAGGAAAATCACATTCAAAAGTATTCAAGGATAAATCAGTAAGAATAGACAAGTCGGAGAATCTGATAGCTCAAGAAGAATGGATTCAGTCACACCTCTTGATAATCAAGGATATAAACATCAAACTCAGAGCAAATGTTACAATCTAGAATCAAACACCTAAAATGTCAAGATCTCATATGTAAATTTTGGAATATAAATATTTTGTTAAATGAATTATTTAATTGGATCATTGAGAAATGAAAAGATATAGAGGAGGTTTCATATCCAGATAGCTCTTGGGGGTTTTTCATCATTCTTTTTAATCAAAATATGTGACAAATGAGATTTTTAAACATAAAGGTTGGTTTTAAAAGTTTTTTGGCATTCATATGCAAGCTTAGTCTCCCAATTTTAATCCTGATGAAAATAATATTAGGTTTATCCCATTCTAGATACAACTTCATAATTTACCTCTAAAATATAGAGATTCAACAATTCTAGAAATTATTGGGAATAAGTTGGCCTTTTTTACAATCTTGATACCATCCTTTTGAAATAATTTTTCATTCCTCCTAGGTTATGTTTATTAATGGATATGGAGAGAGATCTACCCTCTTCACTTAAAATTATTACCAAAAATGGGGAATGGACTCAAATAATCTTCTATAAAGATAATGAGAGTAAAGATTTAGCAAAAGAAATTTTATTGTCTGAAGCTTCAACTCATTCTGATAAGAGAGTGGTAGAGGATTCTTTATTGAACTAGATCCAGGAAGACAGAATTTCAATAATGTTTCTAAAATCTTGTCTCATTTATTTTTGATGAAGGAGTGTCTTGGGATCTTGGCAATCTTTGTTTTCAGTTTTCCAATTGTCTATTGTTGAGTTTCTTTTAGCATTTGTTCTGTTTGGATCAATTGTTGTTGCGCACCTCATGGAGTGTTTTTAGCATCTTGTATTATCTTCACCTAGGTTCGCAGCTTAAAAGGTTTCTTCGTGTTCGAGTTATTTTAGATTTCTGACGGGAAATCGTTGTTCTTCATGTTTCACGACCAGTTTCTGTTTTCTGATCACACGAAGTATTTCCTGATCACTGAAGCTTATTCACACATATCTCAATGATCTTACGTGGGTGGTCTATATACTTATTGGTTTTCTCATCATTTTTTCCTATCTTGTGAGATATCATTATGAATTTAGATCTTGACCTATATTGTAATATGTTTTCCTATTATTGGAGAATGTAATCTTTCCCAAGCCAACCTGATTCTTGCAAAGGCTTTATAAACTGATGTAATTTATCCATCGGCAGCATGGAGAGGTAATATAGCTTTGATAGCTAGATCTTACAACATGAGCTTGTGATAGATAGTATAAAAAAATAATCTCTAAAAGGTTCTAGAACAGGATTGTATGCCTAGAATGTAAGACTGCATGTTGCAAATCCTTTGTACATTATTTATAGATGATAGAAATAAAGAATATCTTTCATATCTCTCCATAATTTGTTTTGTTTCCATTGTGTGACTCTTGCTGCAAGGATTGGACTAAATTCAGGTTCCTCTTGTCCTTGGTTGCACGAAGTGGTATCAGAGCAAGTTTTCAATTCTATTGTTGCACATCATGTTTCTTGAGTTGGCGAACTCCTAAATCTTAGTGGTTTTGGGGTGGCAGTATGTAGATATGACCCGCAATTGCAGAGGATTTTCTCAGGATGGCTCGGAGAGGAAATGCTAGAGGTGGAAGGAGAGATAGAGATCTAGTTGTGTTGGATATGTTGAAACAGATTGTAGTTAGATTGGATGTTGTTGAAATGACCTAGAGAAGAGGTTGACATATTTAATATGTAAGTGATGTTGAGGAAGAAAAAAATGAAGAAATAGTTGAAGAGGGTGAAGCACAAGCCAAACCTGAAATTGAACAAGGAGATGATATATTTATAAAATCCCTAACTAGAGATAACGCAAGACCACATTTCAATCCACCTAATTGTCATAGTAACTTGGATTCGGATGAATTACTTGATTAGATCATAGAGATGGATAAGTAATTTGATTATGTGGGTATAGATGAAGATAAGAAGGTGAAATATCCTTGCACAAAGTTGAGAGGACATGCATCATTATGGTGGGAACATTTGCAGACTGATAGACAAAGAAGAGGAAAATAAAAAATAAAATCTTGGGATAGGATGGTGAACAAATTTAAGGCTAAGTTCTTACCTTTTGATTATCGAGTTTGTTCAAGAAGTTGCAAAATCTAAAGCAAAAGGATCTTACTATAAAAGGGTATATTGTTCATAATTCTATAGATTGGATATCAGATGTGTACATACTGATGATGATATTGAGAGGGTTGGAAGGTACTTGAATGGTTTGAGGACATCAATTAAAGATGAGATTAGTTTGGTCAAATTTTAAAGTATAGAGGAAGATTACCAATATGCCCTAAAATATGAGGAGAAATTGAACAAGAGACATGAACAGAAGAAAAAAAAAAGAGGAAGAGATGGTAGATCCAAGAGAGATAGATCTTTTGGATAAGATAAATTTTATTCAAATCAGAACAAAGGCAAGATAGAATTCAAGGAAGAGAACTCATATCGAAGGGATGAAAAAAATTTCCAAAGAGTAGGTTGCTCGAGTAACTACAAGAGAGATTACAAGAGAATGTTTAGAGGAACTTATTTCAAGTGTGGTGGTAAAGGACATTGAGCTTTTGAATGTACACAAGGAAATTCAAGCAAGAAGACTGAGAACAGTGGTCGAAATGCTTTTGTGGAAGAAGAATCTAGTGAATCTTTGAACCAGCCCGAAGATGGAGAAGCCCTAATGATAAGGAGAGCCCTATGCCATGAAGAGACAGATCAAAAATCATTTATGAGGATAAATTTATTCAAGACAAGATGCAAAGTTGAAGGAAAGTGTTGCAAGGTGATCATTGACAATGGTAGTTCAGATAACCTAGCCTCTAAGGAGATAGTGAATAAGTTATTGCAGAGATTGAAACACCCAAAGCCTCATCACATCACATGGATAAAGGATGATCATAAGGTACTGGTAAGTGGACAATGCCTAGTGAAATTGAAGATTGGATCTTATTATGATGAAGTTCTTTATGATATTATTGTTATAGATGTTTGTTATATCTTGTTGGGTAGACCATGGAAATATGATAGACAAGCTCTACATTAAGGGAGAATGAATAGGTATACTATTATGGCTAATGGGATGAAACAAGTATTGTTACCTTTGGTTTAGACTCCTAAGAATGAGAATTGCACTAGTGTCATAATTTGTTCTATTGAAGGAAGGAAATTCCTGGATGGTTTTAAAAGTGATAGTATGTGTTATGTTGATTCCTAAGAAGTCTTATTTAGAATCGGTAAAATAATACCTCGTGGAAATTAGAGAGTTTTTGACTGAGTATGAATAAATAATTTTAGATAATGTGCCTAATGGATTACTACCTATGAGAAGTATTAATCATTGCATGGATCTAATTCCTAGAGCTAGTTTTACTAATAAAGTTGTACATAGGATGATACCTATAGAGAATGAATAATTGAATAAGCAAGTGCAATAACTATTGAGGAAAGCTTGATCAGACAAAAATTTAGTCCTTGTATAGTACCAGCAGTGTTAGCACCAAAGAAGAATGGAGAACGGAGAATGTGCACTGATTCAAGATCTATTAACAAGATTACAGTGAAGTACAAGTTTCCTTTACCTACAATGGATGATATAATGGATTGCATAGGTGGAGTGAAGTATTTCACAAAGATTTATCTAAAGAGTGGTTATCATCATATCAAGATTAGAGAGGGTGATGAGAGGAAGACAGCATTCAAGACAAATGAAGGATTATATGAATGGTTGGTAATGCCTTTTGGGTTGAAAAATGCACTGAGTACTTTCATGAGGTTGATGAATGAAGTATTGAAGAAATTATCAGGTAAGTTTGTGATTGTTTATCTTGATGACATTTTGATTTCCAGTAAGATTAAAGAGGATCATTTGTTGCATCTTAGACAAGTGTTTCATATATTGAGGCAAGAAAAGTTTTTGGTTAATATCAAGAAGTGTTCTTCATGAAAGAAGAGATAGTGTACTTGGGTTTTCTGATAGCAGTGGAAGGATTGAAGATGGATCCTGAGAAGGTTAAAGAAATTGTTAAGTGGCCTACACCTAAAATTATTGGAGAGGTGAGAGCATTTCATGGATTGGATATTTTTTACCAAAATTTTATTAGGAATTTCAGTTCGGTTTGTAATCCTATGACTGAGACAATGAGAGGAGATACAAAATAATTCCAATGGACACATGGAGCACAAAGAAATTTTGATTTTTTCAAGAAAAAGGTGACTGAGCAACCTGTGTTAACTTTACCATATTTTAGTAAGGTATTTCAAGTGGACTATGATGCAAGTGGGAATGAAATTGGAGTAGTACTAACTCAAGAAGGTAGACTGATTTCTTACTTCGGTGAAAATTTGAATGATGCTAAGAGAAAGTATTTAGTTTATGATCAAGAATTATATGTCATAGTTCAATCTTTGAAGAAGTGGAGACATTACTTGTTGCCTAAGAAGTTTTCATTGCATATGGATCATCAAGCATTGTATTATTTAAATAGTTAGAATAATTTGAATCAGAGACATATGAGATGGGTTGAATTCCTACAGAGTTATACATTTGTATTGAAGCATAGGAGTGGGAAATCAAATAAGGTTGTTGATGCTTTGAGTAGAAGGAGGAATTTGTAGACACAGATGAGACTTGAAGTGCTAGGATTTGAGGGATTGAAGAATGTGTATGAGGATGGCCCTGATGTTGCAGAACCTTGGAAAGCTTGCAGAGAACTATTTGTAGCAAACTGAAGTAAGTGGTTGGATTATTTCACTCAGGAAGGTATGTTGTTTAGGGGAATTCAGTTGTGTATACCTAGAAGTTCAATGAGAGATAATTCGATCAAGGAGAAGCATTGTGGAGGATTATCTGGACACTTTGGTATTAATAAGACAATGGCAATGGTGACTAAGAATTTTTTTTTTCCCCTAGATTCATCAGGATGTAACAAAATTTGTTCAGAACTGTAAAATTTGTCAAGGTGTTAAGGAAAGTAGTCAGAATATTGGATTGTATACACCTTTGATAGTACCAACTAGACCATGGGAGGAAATTAGTATGGATTTTGTTCTTGGATTACTTCTTAGGCCTCAAGAGGAAATTATTCTATATTTGTGGTAGTAGACAGGTTTTTGAAGATGGCTCATTTCATATCATGTAAGAAGACAATAGATGCAGTACATGTAGAAGATTTGTTTTTCAGAGAAGTTGTGAGATTGCATGGGTTACCTAAGAGTAAAGTTTAAGACATGGATAGTATAGTTTCAGCTAGGATTTGAGCCTAAGAGGATAGTGATATTACATGGGTTACCTAAGAGTATATTTCTACATTTCATCTACAAAGTAATGGACAAACAGAGGTAGAGAATAGGAGTTTGAGTAATTTACTGAGATGTTTAGTTGAAGAAGAGATAGGTAATTGGGATTTAGTTCTTGCCCAAGTAGAGTTTGCATCTAATAATTCAGTGAATAGGAATACAGGGAAGACACCATTTGAGATAGTTACTGGCATGATTCCTAAGGGAGTATCATAATTGAGGGATATCAATCATGAAGTTAAGAGGAGTTTAGAAGCAAAATAATTTGCAAAGCACATGAATGGATTACACAATCAAGTCAAACAACATTTGGAAGATATGAACTATAAGTATAAGGAGAGAGTTAGTATGAAAAGGAGATATAAGGAATTTGAAGTGGGAGATGAGGTAATAGTTTATTTGAAGAAGGGAATATTTCTAGTGGGAACATATATCAAGCTAAAGATGAGGAAGTTTAGACGGTGTAAAGTTTTGAAGAGATTTGATTCAGGAAATGTATATGAAGTGGAGTTACCAAAGGACATGGATATATCACCTATATTCAATGTTGTAGATCTTTATGAGTATCATGAGTCATATTTTTGTGAAGGGGGTGAATTAGTTGTTGATCAAATTATCCTAAGAAGCAGATAGAGGAAATAGAGAAAAATTTGGATAGAAAATTTAGCAGAAGTACCAGAGGCAAGCAGTACTGAGAATATCTTGTAAAGTGGAGAGACAAACCAATTGAGGAATCTTCATGGATTTCTCAGAATGAGGTTGACCATTTTGGTTTTCCTTTATCCCCAAAAAAGTGATATACTCACTTTTCAAATAACCTTGGGTGTCTAATGCAGGAGTATCTTGGGATCTTGGAAATCTTGCATCAACCAAAAATATTTTGTTTTTAGTTTTCCAAGTGTTTGTTGTTGAGTTTCTTTCAGCATTAATTCAATTTGGATTAGTTATTGTTGTGCACCTCATGGAGTGTTTGTAAAATTATGTTTTATCTTCACCTAGGTTCACAACTTCATTGGTTTCTTCATATTCAAGTTATTTTGGATTTCTGGAAAGACATCACTGTTCTTCATGTTTCACACCCATTTTGTGTTTTTTGATCACACAAATGATTTCCTTATTAGAAAATATTCGTGGAACGTATCTCGATGATATTACGTGTATGGTCGACCTACTTATGGGTTCACTCATCATGTTTTCCTATCTTGTGAGATATCCTTACGATTTTAGTTCCTGGCCTATATTATAATATGGTTTCCTATTCTTGGAGAATGTAATCTTTTCCGGGCCAACATGATGCTTGTGAAGGCTTTATAAACTGATGTAATTGATCCATTGACAGCATAGACATGTAATATAGCTTTGGTATGATGAACTATAACTAATTGAATGTTTGAAAATGACAAAGTTGATAATCACCGAGATGCAGAAAGAAAATGCAGACATTAAATCAGTTAATGTATTGTATTGTCATTGATGTCAACTTGATATGGTATGATTACTCATACACATATTGTCACAACACTTAAAGATCTGAAAAGACAAAAATTTTGTCATCGGTAATCATGTACACCGAGTGACAGTAAGCCCCGAGGGATAGTGAACCCTGAGCATAGAAGTTCACAGTGTTACCTGGCGGACAGTGTTACCCGAGCAAGTGATACCCGAACAAGCATTAACGAGCTATCTGTAGTTGTCACCAAAAAAAACTAAAGTTGATGCCCGATCTATCTACAGTAGTCACCAAGCACAACTGAAGTGTTGACCAACGAGAACTAAAGTTAGGAAAAGGACAAAACAACTTAGCTGGTAGAGCTAATTATAGAGTTAACTGATTGTTTACTTTTTCATCGGTCAGTTAAAAGATAAAGATAAGAAAGATATTTAAAGCATGTTTTATTCCAGAAAACAAGGAGATATTTGTAGAATAAAACTAAAGCAAGCATGGTGAGCTTTACAGATCAAGAAGTGATCAGCAAAGAAAACAAGAAGGACAAGAAACGGTGAAATCATGTCTATATAAAGAGACAAGTAATTCATTATCAAAAGATGAATGTTGAAGAGAATTATGGTGAAGATAGAAGTCTTCATATAGATCTGATCATACAAGCTGAAGAATAGAGCTAAGAATTCTGCAGACACTGAGCAACAGAGAAGCAACAGCATTCACCGATCAGAAAGAAGTGGAGCAAAGGAATTGAAGAGAACATTGATCAAAAGAAGTATTATGAGCTTACAATAGATCTGAACATCTGCAAGATTAAGTTGTATTTATGAACAGATCTTATATTGTTTCAGTTTAACCATTGATTTAGAAAATCTCTTAACAGAGTAGGATTTAACCATCCTTTATATATTGAGATACATCCCAAGGAGTATCAAAAGGTTTTCATGTTGACAACGTAGTGAATGTGAGGTCAAGTGATAAACTGTTAGTGATAAATCCTCTAACAAGGTCACACTTAACAATGTGTTTGTAACCTTTAACAGGGTTGGCTCTTCACTGAGCTCACTTCAGAAGAGTGAAAATTTTGGGTTACCGGTCCCAAGTGGTTTTTCCCCTAACACGGTTTCCACATTAAAAATCCATGTTTCAAGTGATTATATAGTTCATTGCTTTGATTTTTTTCTTTACACGTTATTAAAACATGATTGATCGGTAAACACTAAGTTATTTAATGTATTTCGGTAAAGGTTAAGAAAAAATAGACTGTTATTCGGTAAAGCTTAAGGAAAGGATAAAAAGTATATTCACCGAGCAGCATTTATTTGATAAAGGCATACATCTTGTAGGACTAAAGATAACTAGAGGTTTTATATTTGTGGTATAAAGTTTTGGTTGAATTATTGGATTAAATTTTGAGGCCACTGATTCACCCCCCCCCCCTCTCAGTTATTCTAACATATTATCTATATCTTATAGTCTGAGCTTGTGATCAATAGTATACAAATATAGCCTCTAAAAGGTTCTATAACATGCATGTATGCCTGGAATGCAAGACTACATGTTGTAGATCCTTTTTACCTGATTTCTAGATGAAATTAATAAATCAAATCTTGCATATCTCTCCATAATTTGTTTTTTTTTCATTGTGCAACTCTTGCTGCAAGGATTGGACTAACTTATGAGGTTCCTCATGTCCTTGGTTGCACCAATTTCTAAAAGCTTAAAATGGCAGAAGTCAAGATAAGCTCCCAATGGAAAAATCCCACTTGGAGTCAACTTCTATAGTTTTAAACAGTATATGTTTTCTATGGAAATTTTTTTAGAGGATTCATAACTATCATGGGCTTAAGACTTGTTATTTCCTAACTAATAGAAAGATACATGGGCATAGTTTGGAGAAAGGCTTGGGTTATTTGAAACACAAGAATACACAACTATTTATTAGGTCAAGTAAAGAGGTTAACAAGTTGTCGTCATTTATCCATAAGCAAATGGGAATTGAGGTTTCAATAAGATTCATGCATAACAATAATGTATAGAAAGCATTCAAAGATATGAATTTAAAGGAAGGAGAGACTAAAGTGGATCTAGAAAGTGGATGATATAGAGGAAAGATGGGAGAAGATAAGAGAGCTCCAATAGTCCCTAGGAATCATTTTCCTATTCAGGAAATGGAAGACTTTGTTCAAAAATGCTTGATTGAAACACAATTAAGGACTATTGAAGAAATAGAAAACCAAGTTCTATCAGAAGATTATGGTATAGAGATATCAGAAGATCAACTCAAAGATATTCAAAATTTATTTGTGAAATATAAAAGGGAGGAGAATGGAAACATTAGTAAATCCCTAGCAGATATTCAACAAACTATTCCACATAATCTTCAATTAAAGATAGAGGATTTCAGAGAAGTATTTATGGAAAAAAGAGTCTTGACAAGTGAGGGATCAACATAACATCAAAAGAAGGATTGTACCCCACTAAAGAATTAAAGTGGTAGAGGAAGACCATTAAGAAGTACTGGTAAGAAAGAAGATTTAACTTGTGGGACTCTTGGTCATCAGGCAGAGTCATATGGAAGCACAAATTCAAGGAAAAGGAAATCAAAAAGATTGATGGAAAAGCTTAATCAGGAAGGCTCCAAATCCTTACCCCTCTCAAGTAATTTTAAATATTTTATATTTGAGGATTTTAGGAAGCATAAAATGAATAAATCTATAATAGAAGACACAAAAAGAGAAGCACTTCAAAAACTTTCTAAACCAATAAGGAGACAACTTTATCTATTGAAAAGGAAAAGGCTTTATCTGCATCCAGTAAAGAGGAAAGGATTAAGTCATCAATCATGGAAAAGCCAAGAAGTGAGCTTCAAGCATTAGGTGGTATCCTCCCTTTGAATTCTCTCATAAGAAAAAATACTAGGAGGAAAAAGAAAGACATTATAGTAGAAGAATGGAGGTTAGGAGAAGAAGGAAACATTCTAGCAAAATAGCTTCTTTATGGGTTACGTAATATAGAAGTGAAGGAAAGGTTACCTATGGAACTTGTTGGGTGGATATTTTGCAACCGACAATTTTAAGGGTCAATTGCAAACTAGTTGTTCTATCCATAGTGTGTGAGACACAGTCTCTCCTAATTATAAGGGAAGGCGTCAACAAAATACTTTACTTTATTTACACTAAGATAAATCGGGGAGGGACATTAATTATATTATCTTATTTCAAAATAGATGTTAACATTACAATACGTTCTTTAACCAATGAGGTATTTCACTTACAAAGTACTCGTTGGAGCAATAATCTTGATAAAAATAAAATAAGATGTAAAAATAACCTTTAGTGTACTAGCAACTTTTAGTACCTTAGGAGTTCAAAAAATAACAAAGTCATTCAATGACCCCTTATGAGATTATGAGAACAAGAATAAAATATATGTGTGGCTCAAACTCTCGAACATGTATTTCACTTTGCATGCACAAACACAGAATAAAGAAGCATAAAGTCTGCAAGCTATTTCCTTGCTTGAACGTTCTATGTAATCTTAGACTTGGTAAGCAGCTCAAAGTCTACAATACCAAATCTGAAACCAAATTATAACTCCGGACACAATATGCAACTCAAAGTCTATAAGATTGAGTTCAAATACCTCTTGAACAAAAGCACAAAACTCACAATCAAATTCCAAAAAATGTCATCACATAACACCTTGAATCAACACAAACTATGAAAGCAAGTTACTTCTTTTATTGAAAGAAAACTAATTTACTTCCAAGCTCAAAGTATTAGATTGTATATACAAACTGGCAGAGTTTTCTTGCATTGCCAAAAGATAAAAATTACAATGAGGCACCCTCCAATATATAGGTGAGGGGCTGAGAGAAAAAGGTGGGTATTGCCAAAAGATAAAAATTTCAATGAGGCACCCTCCTATATATAGGTGAGGGGCTGAGAGAAAAAGGTGGGATAAGTCCAACTGATTTTCACGTTTTCCACAACTAACTATGACTTATTCAAATTACAATCCTAATTTATCTTGACTTGCAATTTGTTTACATGTAATTACAAGTTGCAAGTTACATGTAATTTGTCGAAAAGAAATTACAAGTGCATAATTAGAAAACTATTCTAAGTGTCTGACAAGACATGATGCTACAGGATGCTCCATCTTGAAGTTATAAAGTTTGGTGGAAGCATCTTGAATTGGAATAGGAACTTGCACCCTTGAATTTTTTGCATCACGATGGCCTTTACTCAGAAAGCTTATTTTCAATGTTTCATGACCATTTCAATCTTGAAAGCATTCTATGTTCTCAATTATGTTACCATATTTCCACCTCCTTGTATGGATTTGTCATGTGATTGTTCTATCTTCATGTCCTCTCCAGTCTTGGATTCTTCTTGAGAAATAAGGCCAATGCATTGATTTGTTGATTGGATAGAGCAAATGTGCAAACAGGAGAAGTCGTGAAACTTTCTTCAAGAGAAGAAAGTTGCAAAGCACAGAAGTCACACTTGGGAAGAAGAACCTTGAAAGAACAAGCATGGGAATGACTTCAAAAATACCATCAGTGAACTTCAGAACTTGGGAACTACATTGAAATTGAGGAAGAACATGGAAATTTCATTCACAAATGGGAAGATCATATTGTGCACTTTGCATACATATGGGAAGTATTTTAACTTGCACTTGCAATCATGTCTCAGAGACCTAATTTTAAGTGACTTTTCGTGCATTTTAACCCAACTTTGGGTTTTGGAAGATCAATTGCAAGTAAATGGAAGTACTTTATATTTCACAAGTTTAAAATATACCTCTTAAGGCCATGTTCGAGTCTTGGAAGATCCAATACAAATTCAGAAAGAACATGGGAAGTTCATCATATTACATACATGTTGAATATGCAATAATGTTTCTAAGACCTGAGATTATGAATATGATGCATAATTTAAATCCTAGAAGATGTAACGTAAGTTAGAAAAAAACATGGGAAGAACGTGTGTACCATGGGAAGAACCAAACCTTGGGAATATCATTAGCTTGTGTTAATCACATGAGAATATGAAATGGGAAGAACTTTAGCATCTTCAACTTACAACCCGAAATTGTAACATTTTAGGGGAAGAGTTTAGTCGTTACAGCTTGCAAGTGTTGAAAGGGAAAGACCAATTTGCAACCTCCTTGGAAATTTTCAGCAGCACTTAAGAGTTTTTTAAGGGTTTGCATCTGGTTTTGAAATTTGCATCTTTTGAAAATCTATGAAAACTTGTTTCATAATATGTGAATGTGGGCAAAATAAATTTATTTCATGAAGATAGCTCACAATTTGTGCAATGGGTATGTAAATGCAGCAAGGTTTGTATTTTTGTGGATTTTTCTTTGAAAATCTGTAACATGATATGGAAAGACATTGTAGGGCATTATTCAAGTTTCCAGACATCAAATGCAACCTCATTTCGTTTGATCATTGTTTTAGAACCTCATTTTTGCATCTCAAAATATATCTTGGAAATGACCAAAAAGATGTGATTTCTCAAAGAAAAAGATTTATGAGAAAGACAAAGTACAGATCCTAACAAAAATGGCTAAGAAATGGAAAAGAAAAACCTATATTTTGACAATAAACCTAGCGTTTTTCATGAAAAGATAAACATAAAACCCTAAATAAAAACATACAAAACGTTTTGGAGGAAGAACATACCTGAAAAAACTATAAAGTGCGACCAAGCAAATGTCATTTTTATTGCAAAAGAGGAAATGAAGAAAAATATGACTCAAAAAAATCTCCAAAAGTATAGAAGAAACCTCAAACTCTGTAAAATAAGTTGGGAGAGTTGTAAATCAAACACAAATGTAAGACTTCAACCATGAATGCGAACCTTCAGCTCTCGATGAGTTAATGAGAAATGGAAACTTTTAGAAGACAAAAATCACGTAGAAATCTATGCAAACAAGCTCCCTTTTTCACGACATATGGTTGAGATGCAGATAAATTCTATTTTTACCTTAGAACCCTAAACGCAAGCCTCCAAAGTTGTATTTTGAAGTAAAAATCCCGAACGCGGCTATTGATTTCGAGCTTTTTAAAGTTTATTACAAGTTTAAAACATTTGTATTATATGCTTTGAAAGTCGAATAGGGCAAGTCGGGTTTTGTATAGTATTTTACAAATTTAAAACATTTGTAATATATGCTTCCAAAGCCGATAAAGGCCTATCGGGATTTTAAAAAGTGATTTTAAGCTTGGAAAGATGTAATATAGTTTTAAAAAAGGCCGACATTTAACCTTTAAAAAAGGAAAAGTAACAAAACGTAATAGCTTTTAACATAATCCGACCAAGGTTACTTGAGCACTTTAATAATATATTACGCAATATATTACATATAAATAATCTTGCAAGCGTAAATACATTTAAATTTATAATCTTATTGCACATTATTTATACATAATATTATATGCAATATATTAATAAAAATTAACAACAATCAAAGAAAAATGACTAAAGCTTTTGTTAGGAATAAGGTGTCTCAACCTTGGATAATTCCTATTCTTATTATTTGTTTTGTAAAATGTATTTCTTGCAAATAATGTTGATGTGTCGGCATCTTGAATTGTGTGTAAGGAGATCATGG
>MU223966.1:1359312-1376993 GCA_018584345.1 Thuja plicata | reverse complement strand
TGAAAGTTTGTAATTCCGCATTTGTGGAGATAATAAGAAGTCCATTTTCTGTTCTTGCAAATTGTTGTTGCTTCTCTGTTTCTGTTATGTGTTTGTGGTATTAAGGGGAGCACCCTTCATCAGGTGGCTTGCGAGCACAAGTTCAGATCTGGTTTATTCCACTTAGCAATAGGGTAGATGGGTAAAGTTGGATCCTGTGAGATCTTATTGAATTTGTTGATGTAATTGGCTCTAACCAGGAAGGCCTTACATCCCGGCATGTTGCATGTAATTGGAATTCTAAGATAATATAAAGTTGATATTGATATATCTTGTGTTGTGTTGTTTCCATTGTGTGTTCTTGTTGTTAGTTGCAAGTTTGGACAGTCCTTTATTGGACCCTCCGACCTTGAACTGCATCACAATAGGTCTTGGGATTCCTCAATGAACCAGAAGGACGTAGCAGAGCCTTCTTCAAGGTATTAGAACTTTGTTTGTTATGTCCAGATAAGATAAATTTTGGATGGTTTTTTTGGTTTTTTTTCTGTCCATATAATATAGAACTAATTGTGGTAGGAATTTATGGATAGTTCTATAGTAGAATATCTCATTTTGATTCATATGATGATCAGGGTATATAATTGCTTATATTGTCAAACCGGTTTTCTTCTTTGTTAGGGAAGTAGACTATGATAAATTTTATGCAGAACTTTAACCTTTTTAGTTTCTTTAAAGGATATAGTCTCGCATGGCATGGGTCTATTAAAGGATATACTTTGGGACAATATGGTTTTGATATGGTATGGGCCTTTACAGATCTTATGTAAATTTCTTTTAAAATTTCAGTAATACAATCATGGCTTAGGTATTTTTTTTATAAAAAAAAGTAAGATTATTGTTTTCTTTCTTATTCAATTAGACATGGCAACTTTCTTTTTGCCAACTTTAAACATTTGATATTAGATGAACTATCTTCTTATCTTATTTTTCACTTTTATTTCTATCTTTTTGTCTTATTCTTTATCTCTAATTTTTTCTCCTATTCAATTTTATTTTTTGTGTTTTTTTAATTAATACAAAATATGATTTTTTATTCATTATTTTAGAAATTTAACGTTATTATTTTTGTTAATTTTTATTTTATATTAAGAGTTTTTAACAATATTTAATTTTCAAGTTTAAAACTAATGGAATTGGTTGCAAAAATATTTTATATTCTAAAGTTTTTAAATTTAATATTCTCTTTTATTATATAGAATAATTGATATATTAAATTCGGTGTTCACATTATCATAACTACCTTTTATACCTCATGTTCATTTTTACATCTGCAAAAGCTTCATCTTTCAATGTCAAATCTTATACACTCCTGTGCTTGAAACAAACTATTTGTATTATTAACATTTAGTGAATTATCATAATCTTATATGATCCGTTAGTTTTAGTTTTATCCAATCAAAATGAAATTGTTGATGATATTGAAAAATGAATTTAGTATATTATAAGGGTTTCCACACCTTTTCACTCTCATACAATATGGACATTTAATATAAGCATCATAATAAAATTTATTTTATTGAACACTTCATTTTCACCTCGTGAAAATTCTCTAGTAGATCTTCTTTGCACGCACAAAAAGGGCGTGACTGCTAGTATTATATTTGTGTTGTAAAGTCCTCTATCATTCAATTAGGATACACCATTGGCGCTCAACTTATTAAATTAAAAGAAGAAATTTTTGTTTTCTTTATCGATAAAGGCAAAAGCCAAAATATATATTAAAACAAAAAAAGTTTAGAACAAACATAAAAGTAAAATAAACAAAAAATAGTTTTCGTAACAAAAGAGTTTATGAAATCCATGATTTCAAAGAAAATCAATATCCCATGGATGCATATATGCAACAACTAAAATAATAAAAAAACTATTAGCATCAAGAGTGAAAGAAGAAACTAGACTCCCTTGCTCCTTCTTCTGCTCTGCATCTTTTCTTCTTCCCCCTGCCACATTCCTTATGAATTTCATTGCTGCCTCCTATCCCCCCTGATTTTTTTCCTTCCACGCCCTTTCCCACTGCAATTTGCAGCATCTACATCAGGGTTCTTCGTTCTGTCCAGGTGGGCAGTCGACAAGTTCCTTCTGGCCCGAATTCTTGCATGTTCTTGGGTAGACCGCAAGGTTGCATGCTCAACACACCCATCTAGATCTCATGGTTCTATATCTTGTGGCAGAGGACCTTGGCCATCAAAAATTCTTAACAACACAGCTTCCATGTTCCTCCTTCTCTGCATACCTTCATTATCTGTGACCAGATTGTAAAAGATAAGGAAATCCCTTACCCAAGTGGGTCCTTCATTGTGTCTGAGCTTATACAATTTAATCAGGAAGTCTATTCGGTATCATATATCCAGCCTCCTGTAGCGGAAAATTCTTTGGTCCTCAATTTCCAAGATGGGATATCTCGTTGTGGGGATCCCATTAATATTTACAACACCATAATTCCTGGGTCTCGGAATCGTGAGTGCATCATCTATGTTTCTCAGCACCATTGTCAAGTCTACAAGAAACTCCTATGAAAAACTTTTCTACAAATTCAGTCTGCAACTCTTTTGATTATGCCAGAATGAAGCAGTATTGCCAGGTACACCGCAAAAATGTCTGTATTGACTCTGTATCTGTGATTTGCCCTAATGAAATCGTTTCCTAAAATCCTCAAGAACACTTTAACCACCATTATGTGTGGATCCTGCAAGATTTCATGCATCCTCTGAATAGTGACCGGACCTACAAGGGCCACTTGCTTCTTCAGTCTTGCAATCTTTAGTAAAATGGGGGAGTCCATTTTACAGCTCTGAAAATAGCTTATGTCGTCCTCCCAACTTCTTATCAACAACTTTAGTTTTGTGCGAATGGAGAGGCCACTTTGAATAAAAGAGTCACTTTAAGCCTCGACCATTTTGAGATTAATTAAATGATTTATAATGATGGCGTCAGGTTTAAACCTAGCATCTCCCATGACTCCAGCCATCAACTCATCCCTCTCGTGATAAAATGTGTATGGGGCAGAAAATGTGTATTCGATGTGACATTTTTTTCTTATTTGTTAATTAAATTAAAACATAGTACTATTGTATGTGATTATTAATTTAATTAATAAATAGGAAAAACATGTCATATCAGGTGCACATTTTCTGCCCCATATACATGGTCGTCTCGCGATTCTTTCCCTAGTAATTATTCTTTCTAACTACCTAGAGCCTAGAAAAAGAAAGAGAAATTATCATTTATTTCAAATCCTATCATAAACTCCCAAGCTTCTCATAACCTCTCTATAGTATATGTTCTTTCTTCAAAAACAATTGTCAAGAAAATTGGAATTGGAGGTTATGTCTGCATTAAGAGCATCCAACTTTATCCTTACACCACCACTTCCTATCAACAATCTGGTGAAAAGAATATTAAAGTGATAAGATATATACAAGAAATGAAATTATCAAGTATATATCCCGCAGGAAAACTTAACGTTCATTTTTAAACGGCTAGAATATTATGTTACTCAACTGATGGTGATGATGATGAAGACAGAGATCAGAGGTATACAAGATATTACAAAGGATTAGATTAGTTGTTACTTTGTCATTGATGTCAAGCAATTGATTTCAAGTTCATATTAAGTTGTCATATCTTTCAGAGTATGATTTACTTGGGCAGTTAATAAAGATCATACGATGATAAGATAATATTGGCATAGTTGTTTTCTACATTACATTTGATGTTATCAAGTCGGTAAAGCAGATTGGTCAAGTTGGTAAAGGAGATAATTAAGCTACCGAGCAGGATGAAGTCTGTTGGTAAAGGGAAGTGTATGTTGGTAAGAGACATGTCTGTAAGAGACACGGAGACACCAAGACACTGAGAGAAGGCCAAGACACCGAGTACATGAAAGTTAGTTACCGAGCAGAATAGTTGTTATAAACAAGGATCATATCGACATTTATTGAAGAACCACAGTGATCTAGAAGATTCCAAGGACAAAGAAGGAGTTAGTTACAGATATCTATGATCAGGAAAATTCAAGGTGATGACCTATGGTAAAAATTAAGCGGCAAAAATAATTATGTTACTTCAAAGAAAATTTCAATTTCTGAGGTGATGCTAACATGGTTCACCGAGTATCAAATTCATTGAATCAGTTCAAAAAGTTGATTTGACGGCTGAGAGTAAAAGAAGGAAAACCTAATCAAGGAGATTAAGAGGCAAAAACACAGTCTATATAATGGGTGAATTTGAATTATAGATGAGTTGGTGAGTTGAAGTGTGGTTGTGCTACTGAGTGAAGCAGTGAAGGAAGGAAAAGGTGAAATATGAGTCTAGAGCAGAGACAGGTGAAGTATCGATGCTAGTAGTCAAAGAGCGCATAAGGGATCTGATCAAGCAAGAGGTAGTTATTGTATTACAGATCAAATTCTATATTGTTTCTTATTAACATTTGTAGCAGAGAAATCTCTTAACCAAGTGGACTTAACAGCCTTTTTGTAAAATCCTTGTGAAATGTGACATTCTAAAAGAGTGGCCATAGCCCTTTAACCAGGCCACTCCTAACAGAGTGAAGATCCTAATAGATCTGAGGTAAATCCCCTAACAGGGTCACATTTGACAATATGCATTATAATATTTAACAAGATTGGCTTTTAACTGAGCATACTTCAGAAGAGTATTTTTATTTGTGGATGAAAATTCCGCAGAGGTTTTTCCATAATTGGGTTTCCTCATTGAATACTGGTGTTATATGTGTTGAACGTTAATTGTTCATGAAATCTGTTTGATTACTTAAGTTGTTGATTGTTATATTGAAGTTATTGGTGATTCAGTTATTGTTGTAGTTTGTTTTACCAAGTTGAATAAGAGTTTAAGTTTTAAGGATTATATAAGATCACTATTTTCCGATTCACTCCCCCCTCTCAGTAAACCAACAATTGGTATCAGAGTTGAGTACTCTAAAGAGATAAGTTTAAAAGACTTGAGTAAAAGATCTGAAGATGTATAAGAGGGAGACACCAAAGTTGAATAGGGATAAATTATCTACATGGAAAAGCAAGATGAGGCTGCACTTATCTAGAATAAGAGAGTGTGCATTATACTATCTTGACAATGAGTATTCACCACCACCATTTGGGCCTATGCCACTTGAGAAAATAAGAGAAAGACAAGATCACATACAAGTTATGATTGAGATATCATCTTCTCTCACCGACCTGAAGTTCAATGACCTTAAAGGATGTGATACAGAAAAATAGATGTGGGATAAGATTACATTGGTATATGGTGGGGATCAGCATGTTCAAAAGGCAAAAACTAAAAGTTTGAGAGGCATGTTTGATGCTATAAGAATGAAAGAAGGTGAAACTGTTACACAGTACAGTGCAAGACTGAAGGAAATCGTGAATGCTTTCAGAAGTGTTGGAGGACATATTGAAGAAGAAGATGTAACAAGTAAATTGTTGAGGAAATCGTGAATGCTTTCAGAAGTGTTGGAGGACATATTGAAGAAGAAGATGTAACAAGTAAATTGTTGAGGACATTGTTGCCTACATATGTCATCCAAGTATCAGCAATACAAGAACTGAGATCCATTCCTCATATGTTTGTTTCACTCGATGCTGCAATTGGTAAGTTGATTGCTTTTGAGCTTAATGATTTTGACAATAGTTTATCTGCCACTACTAGGATTGAGTCTGCATTCAAGTCATCTTTGAAAATTGGAAGCTCTAAAGATTCTAGACCAAGTGATGGTTATGCAAGTAGTGCTAGTGAAAGGTTTTTCAGTTGCAAGAGTGAGATAGAAGAACTATATGCTGAAGATGAAAAAAAAAAGCAGAGTTTGAAGCTCTACTACCTAGAAGACTACATAGAGGTAAAGGCAAGTACTGAGGTAAGTTACATTTGAAATGTTTTAAATGTAACAAGATTGGTCACATTGCAGCTAGATGTCCAGACAACGACAATGATGAGAATAAAGACAACCGAGATGATAACAAAAGAGAGAACAAATTCAGGAGATTTTGAGATTTCAAGAACAAATGTAAGAAGTCATGCCACATTGCTAATGAAGGACTAACCGATGATGATACAGATGATGATTGACAGTGAAGAATTTGTGTATGGTGCTATCAAGGATGATTCTGATGGAGAAAGGTATGAAGAAGAAAAATTCCTAATCTCCAATGTAAGAAAGAATGATACCTAGATTATTGATAGTGGTTGTTCACACCATATGATTGCTGACACACTTAAGTTTATTACTATGGAAGAACATGATGGAGGGTATGTTAGATTTGGTAATGATGCTCCATATCTTGTGAAAGTTAAAGGTTCTAAAATTCTATTGGATAATACAAGATGTGATGATGTATATTGGGTTGAAGGACTAAAGTATAATATGTTGAGTGTGCCACAGCTGAATAATATAGGACACCGACTAGAATTTCAAAATGGAAAGGTAAAAGTATTTGATCAGAATGGAAGTTTGATTGCCACTTGAGAACAATCTAAAGGTAACTTATTCTACCTTGATACTTCTACAAAGAGTTGTCTATTTGCTAAAATTGAGGATGCATGGTTATGACACAAGATATTTTGTCATGTGAATTTTGACAACTTAATTAAGGTGAGAAAAAATAATAGAGTTAGAGGTCTACCGAGATTAGATATACCTAAAAAAATGTCATGTGCAAAGGATGTCAAGTTAGTAAAATGACAAAGTCAAGTTTTACAAGCAAATTTTACACTACTCAAGGAATTTTGGAATTAGTGCAAACTGACCTATGTGGACCGATGAGAAAACAAAGTTATTATGGTGATAGATATTTTATTTTATTTGTTGATGATTATTCAAGAATGATGTCAGTCATGTTTTTGAAAGAAAAATTTGATGTATTTCAAATGTTTAAGTGGTATAAGGCTAGAGTTGAAAAGGAGACTGGAAGACAATTGAAGTGTCTAAGATCTGAGAGAGGAGGTGGGTTTACATCTAATGAGTTTACACTTTTCTGCAATGAACATGGAATAAAGAGACAAATGTCTGCACCAAGGACACCATGGCAAAATGGTATAGCAGAAAGAAGAAACAGATCCATTGTTGATTGTGCAAGAACATTGATGATTGAGAAGGGTATTTCTCAAACATTTTGGAGAGAAGCAATTAGCACTATAGCTTATACACTAAACCAAGTACAACTGAAGAAAGGTACAAACAAGACTCCATATGAGATCCGGTATGATCATAAATCGAATGTAAGTTATTTCAAAGTATTTTGAAGTAGATGTTACATTCTAAAAGATGCTAGAGATGGAAAATTTGATTCTAAAGGAGATGAAGCAATATTCTTAGGGTATTCTACAAAGAGAAAAGCCTACAAGTGTTTGAACAATTCTACTAACAAAATTGTAGAAAGTGCAAATGTAAGGGTTGATGAATTTGCAAAGAAAAATGGAGATAGAAAGAAGGAACCCGAGGACTATCAAAGATTTGTATATGTCCAACCTGATATTCCTGGTACGTTACCTAAAGCACAAACCGAGGAGGAAGCTGAATAAAGAGAACCACCACCGAATGATGAAAATGAAGAACTTCCACCACCTATCGAGCCTGTTCTAGCCAAGTATGTGAGAAGACTCCACTCACTGATAAATATTATTGGAGAAAACAATGATGGAGTTATGACAAGAAGCAAGGTAAGAGACAATACATGCTTAATTTATAAATTAGAGCCAAGAAGAGTAAAAGATGCATTCGAGACTGAAGATTGGGTTAAAGTTATGAAAGAAGAGATAGATCAGATAGAAAAGAACAACACATGGACTTTGGTACCGAGACCTAAAGATAAAAATGTTATTGGCACAAAGTGGATTTTTCGAAACAAACTGAGTGAACATGGAGATGTAATCAGAAACAAAGCAATACTGGTTTGCAAAGGGTATGCACAAGAAGAAAGTATTGATTATGGTGAAACTTTTGCACATGTTGCTAGATTAGAAGGTGTAAGAATTCTACTAGCATATGCAACTTACAAAGGATTTAAAGTTTATCAAATGGATTTCAAGTCTCCATTTCTTAATGGTATTCTTGAAGAAGTTTATATTGAACAACCTAAAGGATTTGTTGACAATACAAACAAGGACATAGTATGTAAACTGCATAATGCATTGTATAGTTTGAAGCAAGCACCCCAAGCATGGTATGAATGGTTACATTCATAATCAAGATTGGATTTCAAAGAACAAGTGACAGCAGTAATGTGTATCTGAAATGTGATAGTAATAATAAGATTTTGATTGCTGAAATATTTGTTGATGATATTATTTTCGGAGGAAATAACACATTATGCAGATCTTTTGATGAGGAGATGAGAAAGGAGTTTAAGATGTCCATGATAGGAGAGATAAAATTCTTTCTTGGACTACAAATTTAATAAGTTTAGGATGGGATCTACATCCCACAAACAAAGTACATCAAGGAGAACATAAAGATATTTGGTATGAAAGACTCAAGACCGGTTGGAACACCGATGGTTACTAGTTGCAAGTTATCAAAAGAAGATGATTCAAAGGAAGTGAATGAGACACTTTACCAATCAATGATTGGTAAGTTACAATATGGTGTACATATCAGACCTGATATTGCTCATGCTATAGGTATTGTTGTAAGATTTTCTGCCGATCCAAAGGAATCACAAATGTCTATAGTCAAAATAATATGTAGATATCTAAAAGGTACTAAAGACTTCGGTCTACTATACAAGAAAGAAGAAGATTTTGATTTGAAGGTCTACACTGATGTTGATTGGGCTAGAAACATTGATGATAGGAAAAGTACAAGTGGAGGAGCTTTCTTTTTAGGAAAAATATTAGTGACATGGTTGAGTCAGAAACAAAGTTGTATATCATAGTCTACTGTTGAGGCTGAATATGATGTTGCAGCTATGAACTGTGCAAACATTGTATGGATCAAACAGCTACTTGAAGGTATGCAAGAGGAGATTACCGATCTAGTTACTATTTTTTGTGATAATACTAGTGCTATCAACATATAAAAGAATTTGGTGATGCATTCTAAGACCAAACACATTTCTATCAAGTATCATTACTTGAGAGAACAAGTTCAAGACAAGCATGTGATATTGGAGTATATGAATTCAAAGGTGCAGTTAGCAGATATATTCACCAAGCCACTACCAAAGGATGATTTCGAGTATCTCAGAGGTAAATTAGGGGTCCTACTCCTGTCCAATATTCACTAGAGCAAGATGCATGTTGCATCAATTCTAGAATTCATTAGAATATCTATTTTGTGAGTTGATGCTAGTGTTCACACTTTAGCTGATGCCTGAAGCTATGAAAATTAATTATGTATGAAATGAGGTATCAGTACATGCTAGGTGTGATCCACTGCCTGAACCAAGATATCAGGAGTATGTACCTTTGGCATTGTTGTCAAAGAGGGAGAATGAGTGATTGATGATTACAAGGAAAATAAGTGCTAGAGGGAGATTGCTTGATGTTTACAAGAGAAAAGATTGAATGCTAATGAACACAAAGAAGGAGAACAAGAAAAAGTAGCTCAGAGGGAGATAAGACATAACCGAGATATTAGAGTATGTCATCATCAATTGACAGTGTTGCTATCAATACCAAAGAGGGAGATTGTTACTCAGCTGATGGTGATAATGATGAAGACCGAGATCAAAGGTATACAATATTGTAAAAAGGATTAGATCAGTTGTTATTTTGTCATTGATTTCAAGCAATTGATTTCTGGATCATGTTAAGTTGTCATATCTTTTGGATTATAATTTACTTGGGCAGTTAATAAAGATCAGACAATGATAAGATCATATTGGCATAGTTATTTTATACTTTACATTTGATGTTATCAAGGCGGTAAAGCATATTTGTCAAGTTGGTAAAGGAAACAGTTAAGCTACCGAGTAGGATGAAGTCTGTCGGTAAAGGGAAGTGTATGTCGATAAGAGACATGTCGGTAAGAGACATCGAGACACCACGACACCGAGAGAAAGCCAAGACACCAAGAACATGAAAGTTAGTTATTGATTGGAATAGTTATTATAAAAAAGCATCAGATCGACATTTAATGAAGAGCCATAGTGATCTAGAAGATTCCAAGGATGAAGGAGTTAGTTACAGAGATCTACGATCAGGAAAATTCAAGATGATGATCTATGTTAAAAATCAAGAGGCAAAAGTAATGATGTTACTTCCATGAAAAGTTCAAGTTCTAAGGTGATGCTAACATGGTTCACCGAGTATCAAATTCATTGAATTAGTTCAAAAAGTTAATCTAACGACTGAGAGTAAAAGAAGGAAAACCTAATTAGGGAGATTAAGAGGCAAAAATAGAATCTATATAATGGATGAATTTGAATGATAGATGAGTTGGTGACTTGAAGTGTAGTTGTGCTACCGAGTGAAGCAGTGAAGGAAGGAAAAGGTAAAATCTAAATCTAGCGCAGAGACCGATGAAGTATTGATGTCAATAGTCAAAGAGCGCATAAGGGATATAATCAAGAAAGAGGTAGTTACAGTATTACAGATCAAATTCTATATTGTTTCTTATTAACATTTGTAGTAGAGAAATCTCTTAACCGGGTGGACTTAATAGTCTTTTTGTAAAATCCTTTTGAAAGGTGACATTTTAAAAGAGTGTTCAAATCCCTTTAACCAGGCCACTCCTAACAGGGTGAGGATCCTAACAAATCTGAGGTAAATCCCCTAACAGGGTCACATTTGACAATGTGCATTATAATCTTTAATTGGATTGGCTTTTAACCGAGCATACTTCATAAGAGTATATTTATTTGTGGGTGACAATTCCATGGAGGTTTTTCTAAAATCGATTTTCCTCGTTAAATACTGGTGTTATATGTGTTGAGTGTTTATTTTTCATGAAATGTGTTCATTACTTAAGTTGTTGATTATTATAATGAAGTTATTGGTGATTCGGTTACTATTGTATTTTGTTTTACCGAGTTGAATCAGAGTTTAAGTTTTAAGGATTATAGAATCATTATTTTCTTATTCACCCCCCCNTCCCCCCCCCCCCCCCCCCAGTAAACCAACAATTGGTATCAGGGTTGAGTACTCTAAAGAGATAAGTTTAAAAGACTTAAGGAAAAGATCTGAAGATCTATAAGAGGGAGGCACCAAAGTTGAATAGGGATAACTTCTCTACATGGAAAAGTAGGATGAGGCTGCACTTATCTGGAATTGGAGAGTATGCATTATACTATTTTGACAATGAATATTCACTGCCATCATTTGGGCCTATGACAATAGAGCAAATAAGAGAAAGACAAGATCACACACAAGTTATGATTGAGATATCATCTTCTCTCACCGACCTGAAATTCAATGACCTTAAAGGATGGGATACGGAAAAACAAATGTGGGATAAGATTGCATTGGTACATGGTGGGGATCAATATGTTTAGAAGGAAAATTCTGAAAGTTTGAGAGGCAAGTTTGATGCTATGAGAATGAAAAAAGGTGAAACTGCTACACAGTACAGTGCAAGACTGAAGGAAATTGTGAATGCTATCAGAGGTGTTGGAGGATATATTGAAGAAGAAGATGTAACAAGTAAATTGTTGATCACATTGTTGCCTACATATGCCATCCGAGTATCAGCAATACAAGACTGAGATACATTCCTCATATGTTTGTTTCACTCGATGCTACAATTGGTAAGTTGATTGCTTTTGAGCTGAATGATTTTGACAATAGTTTATTTGCCACTACTAGGATTGAGTCTGCATTCAAGTCATCTTTGAAAATTGGAAGCTCTAGAGATTCTAGACCAAGTGATGGTTATTCAAGTAGTGGTAGTGAAAGGTTTTACAGTCGCAAGAGTGAGATAGAAGAACTATATGTTGAAGCTGAAAAAAAAATGCAGACTTTGAAGCTCTACTAGCCAGAAGACTACAGAGAGGTAAAGGCAAGTACCGAGGTAAGCTACCTTTGAAATGTTTTAAATGTAACATGGTCACATTACAGCTAGATGTCTAGACAACGACAATGTTGAATGTTTATTATTCGTGAAATTTGTTGATTACTTAAGTTGTTGATTGTTATATTGAAGTTATTAGTGATTCGGTTACTGTTGTAGTTTGTTTTACCGAGTTGAATCAGAGTTTAAGTTTTAAGAATTATAGAATCACTATTATCTGATTCACCCCACCCCCGCCCGCCCCTCTCAGTAAACCAACAATTGGTATCAAAGATGAGTACTCTAAAGAGATAAGTTTAAAAGACTTGAGTAAAATATTTGAAGATGTATAAGAGGGAGGCACCAAAGTTGAATAGGGATAACTTCTCTATATGGAAAAGCAGGATGAGGTTGCACTTATATGGAATTGAAGAGTATGCATTATACTATCTTGACAATGAGTATTCATCACCACCATTTGGGCCTATGACACTTGAGCAAATAACAGAAACACAAGATCACACAAAAGTTATAATTGAGATATCATCTTCTCTCACTGACTTGGAGCTCAATGACCTTATAGGATGTGATACAGCAAAACATATGTGGGATAAGATTGCATTGGTACATGGTGGGGATTAGCATGTTCAAAAGGAAAAACGTAAAAGTTTGAGAGGCAAGTTTGATGCTATGAAAATGAAAGAAGGTAAAACTGTTACACAGTACAGTGCAAGATTGAAGGAAATTGTGAATGCTATCAGAGGTACTCGAGGACATATTGAAGAAGAAGATGTAACAAGTAAATTGTTGATCACGTTGTTGCCTACATATTCCATCCAAGTATCAGCAATACAAGAACTAAGATCCATTCCTTAGATGTTTTTTTTACTCAATGCTACAATTGGTAAGTTGATTACTTTTGATTTGAATGATTTTGACAATAGTTTATCTGTCACTACTAGGATTGAGTCTGCATTCAATTCATCTTTGAAAATTGGAAGATCTTGATATTCTAGACCAAGTGATGGTTATGCAAGTAGTGCTAGTGAAAGGTTTAACAGTTGCAAGAGTGAGATAGAAGAACTATATGCTGAAGATGAAAAAAATGAAGCAGAGTTTGAAGCTCTACTACCTAGAAGACTACAGAGAGGTAACGGCAAGTACCGAGGTAAGCTACCTTTGAAATGTTTTAAATGTAACAAGGTTTGTCACATTGCATCTAGATGTCTAGACAACGACAATGTTGAATGTTTATTGTTCTTGAAATCTGTTGATTACTTAAGTTGTTGATTGTTATATTGAAGTTATTGGTGATTTAGTTATTGTTGTAGTTTGTTTTACCAATTTTAATTAGAGTTTAAGTTTTAAGGATTATAGAATCATTGTTTTCATATTCACCCCCCCCCCCCCTCTCAGTAAACTAACAATTGGTATCAAAGCTGAGTACTCTAAATAGATAAGTTTCAAAGACTTGAGTAAAAGATCTGAAGATGTATAAGAGGAAGGCACCAAAGTTGAATAGGGATAACTTCTCTACATGGAAAAGCAAGATGAGGCTGCACTTATCTGGAATTGGAGAGTATGCATTATACTATCTTGACAATGAGTATTAACCACCACCATTTGCGCCTATGACACTTGAGAAAATAAGAGAAAGACAAGATCACACACAAGTTATGATTGAGATATCATCTTCTCTCACCGACCTGGAGTTCAATGACCTTAAAGGATATGATACAGCAAAATAGATGTGAGAAAATATTGCAGTGGTACATGGTGAGGAACAGCATGTTTAGAAGGCAAAAGCTAAAAGTTTGAGAGGCAAGTTTGATGCTTTGAGAATGAAAGAAGGTAAAATTGTTACACAGTACAGTGCAAGACTGAAGGAAATTGTGAATTCTATCAGAGTTGTTGGAGGGCATATTGAAGAAGAAGATGTAACAAGTAAACTATTGAGGACCTTGTTGCCTACATATGCCATCTGAGTATCAGCAATACAAGAACTGAAATCCACCTCAGATGTTTGTTTCACTGGATGCTACAATTGGTAAGTTGATTGCTTTTGAGTTGAATAATTTTGACATTAGTTTATCTGCCACTACTAGGATTGAGTCTGCATTCAAGCCATCTTTGAAAATTAGAATCTCTATATATTCTAGACCAAGTGATGGTTATGCAAGTAGTGTTAGTAAAATGTTTTACAGTTGCACGAGTGAGATAGAAGAACTATATGTTGAAGATGAAAAAGACAAAGCAGAGTTTGAAGCTCTACTACCTTGAAGACTACAGAGAGGTAAAGGCAAGTACCGAGGTAAGCTAGCTTTGAAATGTTTTAAATGTAACAAGATTGGTCACATTGTAGCTAGATGTCTAGACAATGACAATGATGAACAATGATTGGTCACTTGCCTTTTCAGACTTGCAATCTTTAGAAAAATGGGGGAGTCCATATTACAGCTTTGAAAATAGCTTATGTCGTCCTCCCAACTTTTTATCAACAAATTTAATTTTGTGCGAATGGAGAAGGTCAGTTTGAACAAAAGAGTCACTTTAAGCCTCGGCCATTTTGAGATAAGTTAAATGATTTATAATGATGGTCGCAGGTTTAAACCTGACATTTCTCATGACTCTAGCCATCAAATCATCCTTCTTGTGATCCTTTCCCCAATGGCTATTCTTTCCAACTAGCTAGAGCCTAGAAAAAGGAAGAGAAATCGTCATTTATGTCACATCCTATCATAAATGCCCAAGATTCTCATAACCTCTCTATAGTATTTGCTCTTTCTTCAAAAAAAAATTGTTAGAAAAATTGGAATTGGAGGTTAAGCCCGCATTAATAGCATCCAACTTCCCTTCACCACCACTTCCTGGCAACAATTTGGCGAAAAGAATATGAAAGTGATAAGACATATACAAGAAATGAAATTATCAAGTATACATCCCGCAGGCAAGCTTAACGTTCATTTTTAAACAGCTAGAATATTATAGTTTCTTATTCTTGCAAATAGGCTTTGGAGGTACAATGTAGTATCTTTCTAGAAATCTTGTCATTTTAGATTGAACTTCAGTTTGAATGGCTAGAATTTTGAAATACTCATTCTCTGCCTTCTTTCAGTTGTATTGTTTCATGCCCCCCCNCTGCCCCCCCCCCCCCCCTTTTTCCTCTCTATTTTTTTTAATCTACTAGCGACTCCAGCCAAACAATAAAAGTGACTCTATAGTTAAATGTAACTTCTTCTAATCAATTGACCATCTACCCCAAGATTTGAAATCCTATCAACAATCATATTGCCTTCTCTGTGGATATGGTTGATGGTGGTGTTTCTAAAAGAATCCAAAAGCTCCAGGACTTGTGAAAGTAATGAATTAAGTCTCGTTCTAAGAGCATTGATAACTATTGTTGAATCCCCTTCTATCTCCATTTTTGTCATTCCTAAATCCTTGCATAAAATGAGCCCCTCAACAAACACCTTGAATTCTGCCACATTATTAGTATCTACTTCCAAGGGTTTTTCCACTTCAACAACAATTTCTCCTTTTTCAAAATGAATGACATCTAGCACCTAAAATTCTTGGGTTGCCTCTAAAAGCTCTGTCAAAATTTATTTTGACCCATCCTTACCTTGGTGGAATCGAACAACATTCGTCTCTGTTTTGTTTATTTTTTACCAATCCCCCTACACAACTTGGAATTTTTAGTCCAAACCAACATCTTGTCATCCCACATCGTGTGTTTTGTGTGATTGCTTCTATCATTCTTAACTTTTGAATTCACTACTTCTACTAAGCTTGCTTCTAAATTATTAATCCACTACTTCCAGTCCATTTTTCCCCTTGAAAAATTCTATGATTTCTTTCCTTCCATAATTCCCAAATGATTAAAGAAGCTGATACTATCCAGAGGCAGGCAAAAATACTATCAGAAAATATTTTTGGCCACTCTTTAAACAATGACATTATGTCTTTTGGTATAGTCGAATACCAGTCTAGCCTAGCACACAACCAATTCCATCCTTTCAGTGCAAAGGGGCAATGGAGTACAATATGGTCTATTGATTCTTCCTCATTTTCACATAACACACACATTGAAGGGCATTGGAAGCCTAGTTTCTAAAACCATTTAGCTATCAAAATCTTACCTTGAAGAGCATACCAAGCGAAATTCCCACTTTGGGTTAACATAATTTGTTCCAACACATGTGGATGTGGATCTTTGTTGTCTGCAAGCCATTTTGCTTGACCAAAAAAATATAACCATCTTTAGCATTGTAATTGCCTGATTTAGAACAATTCCAAATATCCTTATCCTCCTCTTCTTTTCTAAATACTCACAGCCTATTGTCCAATATTCTTTTCAATTTCTCTACATCCTCATACGGAAGAGGCAATTCTTTCCATGAATTCCACCTCCATCTGGAGGGATTTCTGTCATCTAGAGTTACATAGTCCTTGATAAATTGTCCCCTTGAGGCCTCACAAATATGCATAATTCTACTTGTTGATGACATTAATTTGTCATTAGTATACAAACAACACTTTCGATAAGCCTACACCGAAAGACAGGAAAGAGCAAACCAAAGATCAGATTAGGAGATCATCAAAAATGACTAGGTACAGAGAGAACCGATGACACAATTCGGTGTGTAAACCAAAAATCACAAAGCAGAAAGATAAAGTGGAACCCGACAGAGGAACCCGAAATGAAAGTTACAATGTAGACCAACAAGACAGATACAATGCAACCGAAGGACAGTCAAGCATGACAGACAAACAGAACCGAAAGTCAGTTGCAGCCCGCAAAAAGTGGATCTGACTTCCACGTCAGATTTAAGAAAGTGTATTCTATTTATAGGATATTTAATCATTTTAAATCCATTTCTTTAGAGACAAGAAACATTAATGTAAGTGTTTCAATCAGTCTAACTGACTTAAAACACATAGACTAGGAGATATAGGTGTAAGTTGTAAACCTGGTCTTAGAGTTAACATTGTTTTTATCACAACTCGATGAAGTCAATCCATCTATAAATAGATGATCTAATCATTCATTAGAATGTGTGTGTGAGAAGGAAAAAGAGAGGAGAACAGAACGAGCACATCTATGGATTGAATTGAGAGTTTCAAGAACCAGAACAAAAAAAGAAGAATTTGTTTAGCAGAACCAAGAACAGAGGAAACCGATAATCAGAGGTATTATTCAATCACAATTAAGGTGATAATATTTTTATGTGAACTACGTAGGATCTGTATCAGCAATAGGAGATTGCATTTACCAGGTCAATTTGTAATTTTCTATCATTCTAACAAGTGGAGCAAAGTGTAAAAATCCTTTCAAGGAAGGTGGACTTAACAGTCCTATTGCAAATCTCTTAACTAAGTGCACACTTCATTAGTGTTGCTAAAGCTCTTAAGAGAGTAGAATTTAATAGGTCTCCACTTTAATACTCCTAACAGGGTAGATCATCAGAAGTGATCAATTGTAAGCCTTTACCGGCTCCTTTCCATTCTGCAAATAGTGAAGTTTTATGGGTGCCATCCCCACCGCAGTTTTACTTCCTAACAGGAGTTTTCTGTGATATCATATCTTGTGTTATGTGTCAATTATGTTCATGAATGTTTCTATGAATGATTCACATGTTTATTAATGTTATGAATTGATATAACTCACAACAAGATAGTTTAGATCAGATTGAATGGACAT
>MU223966.1:1290554-1352567 GCA_018584345.1 Thuja plicata | reverse complement strand
ATTTGGTTAGCAGAACCAAGAACAGAGGAAACCGATAATCAGAGGTATTATTCAATCACAGTTAAGGTGATAATATTTTTATGTGAACTACATAGGATCTGTATCAGCAATAGGAGATTGCATTTACCAGGTCAATTTGTAATTTGTTATCATTCTAAAAAGTGGAGCAAAGTGTAAAAATCCTTTCAAGGAAGGTGGACTTAACAATCCTATTGTAAATCTCTTAACCAAGTGCACACTTCATTAGTGTTGCTAAAGCTCTTAACAAAAAGACTTTAACAGGTCTCCACTTTAATACTCCTAACAGGGTAGATCATCAGAAGTGATCAATTGTAAGCCTTTTCCAGCTCCCTTCCATTCTGCAGATAGTGAAGTTTTGTGGGTGTCATCCCCACCGCAGTTTTTACTTCCTAACAGGAGTTTTCTACGGTATCACATCTTGTGTTATGTGCCAATTATGTTCATGAATGTTTCTATGAATGATTCACATGTTTATTAATGTTATGAATTGATATAACTCACAACAAGATAGTTTAGATCAGATTGAATGGACATGCAATTGATTACAAAGGTTAATTGATTAAAGGATACAAAAAAATTTAGAGGTATTGACTCACCCCTCCCCTCTCAGTACATACTTCCCATTAATCCCAACACTTGTATCCATTAATGTTGTAATAGCTGGATAACCTCCCCAAGATTCCTTCAAAAAGAGAGTTTTATCCCCTTTAGCCACATCCCTCAAAATCTACTCCATGATTACTGATCTACAGGAGAGTATAAAATTCTAGATCTAAGATCCCCTTGAAAAAGAGCTCTATATAAATAATTCTAAAGGTTCTACTTGAGGGAAATACTTGTCTTTAATTAGTCTCACCCATTTCAGATTTGATTGCTTGAAAAGTTTCCAAATCAATTTTGCCCCCAATGCTTTATTTTGCCACAATTGGTTTTTAAGTCCCAAACCCCCTGTATATACTGGTTTACATATTTTATTCCAAGCAATCATCATATATTTCTTTTTGGTATCAGTCCCTTGCTAAAAGAAATTTCTCAAATTTTTAATCAGCTTACCATATGCTTATGCAAATAAAGAGAGACAAGACATAAAGTAAATGGGTATTGTTGATAATGTTGCTTTCAGCATAGTAACTCTGTCGGCCCAAGATAACCATTTCGATTTCCACGAATCTAGTTTCCTATCCATCATTTCTCATATTCCATCCCATATCCTAGTATACCTCAGAGATTTATCCAATGGAACATCCAAGTAAGAGCATGGTAGTTTCCCTTCATTAAAGTCGAAAGTTTGCAGGATTTTTATCTTTGTTTTAGCTTTCACAGAAAAGAAGACATTTGATTTTTCTTTGTTTATATTCTGCCCCGAGGCACGGGAATAGATATTCAAAACATTCTTGAAGGGCCTTGCTTCCCCCTTACCCCCCTTACCAAAGAGCAAAAATTCATCAGCAAATTGTTGGTGCACAATTAGAGTCATTGAAGTTGTAATACTGATCCCTAAAATAATTCCTTCCACCTGCGCATGGTGTAGGCCCCTACCTAGAGCTTCTGCCATAATGATAAATAAGAATGGGTATAAGGGGGTCCCATGCCTAATACCTCTCGACCATTCAAAAAAACCTTGTGGTGAACCATTGACTAGAACTGAAAACATCAAACTAGAGATGACAAAAAGATCAGGTTAATCCATGCTCTATTAAAGCCAAATGCTTCCATGCACTTACATAAGAATCTCCAATCAACTTTGTCATGGGTCTTTTTAATGTCATAGGTCTTTCTATATTTAAATTATTTTTTCCTATATTTAAATTATGAGTGAAGATTTTGTTTTATTGATAAGGGGTCGAAGCCGAGAAACATTTTTATTTATATATATGAAATATAAAAGTATACATAAAGTCCAATGCTTAAGTATATAGCTTAAAACTGATACTTTGGGCTAGCATGGCATACTGTTTAGGGATGCCCACATAATGAATACGTCATTTATAATCACTTCATATCTAGAATGTTACATTGATACATCGTGTTTTGCCACATCAGCCATCAATGGCCGATCACGTGATTTAAATTATTTTTTCCTATATTCTAATTATGAATGAAGATTTTTTTTATCGATAAGGGGCTGAAGTCGAGAAACATTTTTATTAATATATATATATAATATAAAAGTATACATAAAGTCCAATGCTTAAATAGATCGCTCAAAACTGATACTTTGGGCCAGCATGGCATAATGTTTAGGGCTGCACATATAATGAATAGGTCATTTAAAATCACTTCCTATTTAGAATGTTCCATTGATACATCGTATGTTTTGTCAGGTCAGCCATCAATGGCCCATCGTGTGATTTAAATTATTTTATCCTATATTCTTATTATGAGTAAAGATTTTTTTTTATCGATAAGGGGCTGGAGCCGAGAATTTTTTTTATTAATATATATGAAATATAAAAGTATACATAAAGTCCAATACTTAAATATATCGCTTAAAACTGGTACTTTGGGTCAGCATGGCATATTGTTTAGGGTTGGTGATATAATGAATACGTCATTTAAAATCGCTTCCTATCTAGAATGTTTCATTAATACATCATGTATTGCCAGGTCACCAATCAATGGCCCATCACGTGATTTAAGTTATTTTTTCCTATATTCTAATTATGATTGAAGATTTTTTTTTATCGATAAGGGGCCGAAGCCGAGAAACTTTTTTATTAATATATATAAATATAAAAGTATACATAAAGTCCAATGCTTAAGTATATCGCTTTAAAAAGGTACTTTGGGCCAGCATGGCATACTCTTTAGGGCTGCCCATATAATGAATACGCCATTTAAAATCACTTCCTATCTAGAATGTCCCATTGATACATCGTGTTTTGCCACGTCAGCCATCAATAGCCCATCACGTGATTTAAATTATTTTTTCCTATATTCTAATTATGAGTGAAGTTTTTTTATCGATAAGGGATTGAAGCCGAGAAACTTTTTTATTAATTTATATGAAATATAAAAGTATACAAAAAGTCCAATACTTAAATATATCACTTAAAACTGGTACTTTGGGCCAGCATGGCATATTGTTTAGGGTTGTCGATATAATGAATACGCCATTTAAAATCACTTCCTATCTAGAATGTTCCATTAATACATCATGTATTTCCAAGTCACCAATCAATGGCCCATCACGTGATTTAAGTTATTTTTTCCTATATTCTAATTATGAGTGAAGATTTTATTTTATTTTATCGTTAAAGGGTCAAAGCTAAGAAACTTTTTTATTAATATATATGAAATATAAAAGTATACATAAAGTCCAATGCTCAAGTATATCGATTAAACCTGGCACTTTGGGCCAGCATGGCATACTATTTAGGGTTGCTCATATAATGAATACACCATTTAAAATCACTTCCCATCTAGAATGTTCCATTGATACATCGTGTTTCGCCACGTCAACCATCAATGGCCTATCACGGGATTTAAATTATTTTTTCCTATATTCTAATTATGAGTGAAGTTTTTTTTTATCGATTAGGGTCTAAAGCCAAGGAACTTTTTTATTAATATATATATGAAATATAAAAGTATACATAAACTCCAATGCTTAAATACATCGCTCTAAACTGATACTTTGGGCCAGTGTGGCACATTGTTTAGGGCTGCCCCATATAATGAATATGTCATTTAAAATCACTTCCTATCTAGAATGTTTCATTGATACATTGTATGTTTTTCCAAGTTAGCCATCAATGGCCCATCACATGATTTAAATTATTTTTTCCTATATTCCTATTATGAGTGAAGATTTTTTTTTATCGATAAACGGCTAAAGCCAAAAAAAAAATTTATTAATATATATGAAATATAAAAGTACACATAAAGTCCAATGCTTAAATATCGCTTAAAACTGGTACTTCGGGCCAGCATGACATATTGTTTAGGGTTGTCGATATAATGAATACGTCATTTAAAATCACTTCCTATCTAGAATGTTCCATTAATACATTGTGTATTGCCAAGTCACCAATCAATGGCCCATCACATGATTTAAGTTATGTTTTCCTATATTCTAATTATGAGTAAAGATTTTTTTTTTATCGATAAGGGCTTGAAGCAGAGAAACTTTTTTATTAATATATATGAAATATAAAATTATAGTGCTTAAATATATCACTTGAAACTGGTACTTTGGACCAACATGGCATATTGTTTAGGGCTACCCATCTAATGAATACGTCATTTAAAATCACTTCCTATCTAGAATGTTCCATTGATATATCATGTTTCGCCAAATCAACCATCAATGACCCATCACGTGATTTAAATTATTTTTTCCTATATTCTAATTATGAGTGAAGATTTTTTTTCTTTATCCCCGAAGAGAAAAAAAATTATTAATATATCACTTCCTATCTAGAATGTTCCATTGATACATAGTGTTTTGTTTGGTCAGCCATCAAAGGCCCATCACGAGATTTAAATTATTTTTTCTTATATTCTAATTATGAGTGAGATTTTTTTTTGATAGGAGAAACTATTTTATTAATATATTTGAAATATAAAAGTATAAGGTACTTTGGGTCATTACAAGTACTATTTAGACTGCTCATATAATGAATACTCCATTTAAAATCACTTCCTATCTAGAATGTTTCATTGATACATCATATTTTGCCAGGTCAGCCATCAATGGCACATCACGTGATTTGAATTCGTTACTCCTCACGAAATTCAAAAATTTAAACTGTCATTTGCCAAAGTTGAAATGTGTATACAGACCAAATAGCTCATCCATAAAGAAATAAAAGTCGATCTACATATGCAAATAAAAATACTTACACCATAGACAAAGAACAGTAAGGAATGAGAGAATTCAAAGGGTATTTCTTGTTTGGCTCTGTGGTTTAATTTCAAATTTGTTTTTGGTTAAAGCTTCACAAGAAACTAAATAGAAAAAACACTCAAATCTGTAATTGGGCAAAAATTGCACCGGTAGAAAATGTCCTGTTATTATATCTTCAAATGTAAACTTAATCGTTAATCAATGAGAAATTGATTAACGCAAAATTTGGACTTCAATACTACAAATTAAATACCAAGCTTTTCAAAGCTAGCCTTAAAAACTCAGACTGCAACCAAATCTTGTATGTATGGCAATCACACAAATTAAAGCAAAAAAAACTTAAAAAGACTTTTCATACCAGTCATTCCTTACATTCTACAAGGTTAGATATACATTCACAAAGTCCCCTTAGCCTTGAAAATCCTGACGATGAGCTTTTGATTGATTCCTCTATTTCTTCAGCTGCTAATGTACATTTGGGTTGTTCTCCGAGTTGATCAAGCTCCAATTGAAATGGTAGATCATCACGCAGATATACGCCACTATTGAGCAACAACATATTAGTCGATACACACACGATGGTAACGGGCAATTATCCAGCATTGAATCAAAATTATTCTTACCATTTGAGGTCTTTCATGTCAAGTATAACTACAACTTTCATTCCAGATGTATATTTGAGAAATGTCAACTGCAAGTGCAACTCAGAACCTGCAACATAGCAGCTAAAAATTAGATGATGAGATATTTTAATTTTACAGATCAAAAACATGACAAGCCAGCAATGCAGAAAAAGCTTACCATCTAAACAATGAAAACGAGCAAAAGAGAGATTTCCAAACTTGGTCCGACATAACTGTACTTCTTGAAGCACATTTATCAATGAACCAAAGAGAAAGCTCATCTCCTGTATACGGAAAATTACAAAATTTAGAAAATGTGAATGAAAATATTACAAGTTGGATTTATGTGAGGATAGCTACACAAACAACCAATAGCTTTGAAAATTTAACCAAATTATACAAAGCTTGAAATGATTAAAGCCAAACAATCACAGATGAATAATTGGACCCCAAACGAAGTAGAATAAGGGAAGCATTCAAATAAATATATAACATTTGCAATAAATAAACAAACGTACCAGGAACTAAAAAGGTATAAAACTGGTATTGATTGTGTCACAATACACCATTTAGCAACAATAGCTTTGTAAGATTCTGTATACCCACATAAAAAAATTTACCTGGAAATAAATGACTTGAAGCTACCAATGAATAACCCTGTTGCCCGAAGAATCAGTATGCAATGAACAGATATCAGCCTAAGTTGCCCGTCCTAGTACAAATGCAAGGTTTGCGCATTTTATCAATACAGTTTTTTTTACAATCAATATTTAATAATTTTCATATTGCTCTTTATTAAGAGCATCAAAGTCTACATTTATTTCACAATCAGCTGCAAACCACTCCTACTAGTCACATCATGTGCAAAAGTTGCTTTATTTATAGAGACTTCAAGAAGCTGTACACCTGTAGTGTCTAAGTCGGCACACTCAAAAGTTAAATCCTGATCCTTTGTCAACCCTTCATTGTAATCAGGTCCCTTATGCGACCAGAGATGCAAGTTCGAGACCACAAAATCCAAATCCTCAACTCTTTTGCACGCTCGGTTACACAACCAAGGAGATGAAGAAATATGTACTTCAATTCCACTTAGTTAAAGAAGAATTCGCAACATGTTGAATTTGCAAACTGAAGCAACACACCCTTATACTGAGAGGGGAGGAGAATTGGCAAAAGGCCAATTTTTCAATGTATAAACCACTCACAAAATAATAATCAAAAGCCTCTACACAAATAAGATCTGACAACTTAGAACACAAGATGCACACATGATTTATGTGTTAACCCTTTGCGGGAGAAAACCACAGCAAAATAATACTTATATTGGAAACTTTTTATAATCTTTGTAGGTACCAACCCGCACAGCACCCTCCACTAAGCACCAACTCAGCAAGAGACACCAATCTCTTTGAATGTGACAGACCAACCTCCAGAGAAATGATAATTTATATGAACTTCTTCAACAAAATCTGCCTTTGTGTAATACTCGAAAACTTCTTAGATCTGCTCCAAATATCTTCTTGAATTCACTCAAATTGCTCACTAACCCCTTCCCAAAATTTGCATAAATGCTGCTCACAAGTCTGCAACAACTTATCTTCAAAGCCTGCTCTAGATCTTCTCTAGGTTTGTTCTAAAAATTGGAAGGATATTCGTTAATTGCTTGCCCTTAAGATCTGTTGGATCTTTTTCTTGCAATCTCCTTTCCTAGATGAGATTCTGAGACCAAGTTGTGGGATTAAAAACCTAGGACACAAACTCAACACCCTCAACAGAAAGGAGACAAGAGACAAGTCCAATTAATGAGGATCAAGTCCTCCTTCACTTTGAGCTCCACATCACTCAGGCGGGTATACCTAATCTGCACACACATAACCCTTTGTGAAAAACAATAGCTTGCAGATATATAACTGTGGAATAGCTTTCAAACCTATAGGTAACATGTACCTCAATGTGTTTACCAAATCCTATGCAGTATCCCACTTGCATAAAGTATGTTTTTAAACCAGACCTACTCTAACTTCCTCCTATAAACATGAAGGGAAAAGATTTTTTTTAATGATTTTATTAATGGATCACTGAAATACCCCAGATCCCACATAGACCAGTGCCTTGTCCAATGGGCAGCAGAGTCAAGCACAACAATGCAAGAAGAAGATTATGAACAAAGAAGACAACACAGTCTAATATGTCTAATGCCTTACATCAAACATACCCCATCAGTCAAGCTCTACTTGTGAATCCACCTGTGTGTTCAAATATGCAACTAAATATTCAAAGTATTTAACCCTCCCCTTGGAAGAGACCCTGGAATAGATAATACATTGATCAGCATAACACTAAAAGACAAGTTTGCAATATCCTTGATACCCAAACTCATACACATCTGAAAACAAATCCCAAATCACAGCTATCCTTTAAACAAATCTATTGCATATCTACAATAGACAAGACTAAAACACTCTGGATGCCTTAACCTATATGATTTGGAAAGCAAAATGGAGACAACTCGATAACAACACAACAATACTGAAGTTTCATTCATACACCTTACTATTACAATTCATGCTCTTCTCTTAAACGAGAAAGAGATCAAGAACACCCTATATGCAAAGAAAAGGAAGAATATTTACAGAGGAACTGCACTTGGAACCTGCCCTACTTTTACAAAGGATTCAGAACACCAACAACAGAGAAAAAAAAGGAACTTATAGCAGAAGGAAACCCTAAAAATCAATCCAATTGACATCTGTCCCACTTGAAATCTGATTTACACTTATATTTTCTTTCTCCAACTGACTGATCTTTCTTCAAAAGATCTGAAAAAGAATCTGATCTACATAACCACTTGTCTGAAAACATTAACTCGGTCAATAAATGCAGAGCCATCAACAATCTGCTCAAAACCCTAAAACAGCACCAGTCGAGAAAAATGAAACCACAGTCATCAAAAAACTATCCTTTCAGCACCCTACGGCTTCATAAATATGACCCAAAAGATTAGATCGATCCTACTTTTTGCAACCTGGAAGAGCACCGCTATGGCCAAAAACCCAGAGAAACATTTAAAAATTCAAACAATCTGACTTTAACAGCTACACCTGGCGCGGCAATCATCATCGACGACCTAGATTCTATCTTGAAATTAACTTTAAAACACTGTCGTCAATCACTTTTTAATACGCCCACGAGCCCATAACATCTGGCAGTTCCACGTCGCACCTTCGGTCCCATCTTAACTTTCACTGACCAAATGAGACACGCGTCCATCAGGCGCAATCCCGTAATGACTAAAAATCGTACATCTTCTAATTAAGGCATCTCACTAACTGTCAGATCAAACTTAAACCGCTCGATGCTTTACTTCTTTACCATCGGCTCGGTCCCACTGTGTCCACGTGTCCTTCAGGCGCAATGCCTTAATAAATATACTCCTTGCATCTCTTGTTTGAGGGAAAGCGCCCACCACAGGATCAAAGCAGATCTGACCGCATATTAACTCCTTTAGGCTTCAAAAATCGACAGCCCCACAAACCAGGCTAGACACGTGGCAATCAAGTACAATGCGTTAATGGATAAACAACGATCATCTTTCCTTTAAGGCTTTATGCCCATCGTTCGATGAAAAGGGATCTGCGTGAACTTTAGTTTCTTTGGGCCTACCTCGACGAGATCTCAGATGGACAGATGTCAGCTAATCGTGATCCCGCGATGAAATAAAGTAGGCTCATCTTCTATTCAAGGCAAAGCGCCTGCCGTTTGTTGGAATTTGATCCGACAGTCCCGCATCAAAATTGCAACCCTGACCGTGTCCCACCAACTACCACGTGGCACAAAGGGGTGAACCCGCGATGAATAACCTTCGTGCATCTTGATCTTTACGGGATCACACCCACCGTCATATGAAAGCAAATATGCTCGATGCTTACGTCCCTTAGCTTGGCCATCTTCCACGTGTTGCTCAGGCGCGTTTCCACGAAGGATATCCAGGCTGCATCTTTTGATCGCGGTATCACGCCTGTCATTGGATGAACTTAGATCTAACCGTCCTTTAACCTGCCACTGGCTAGGTGCATGCCGCCACGCGTCGCCCCCTGATTCGCCCCACGTAGAACCCTCTGATTCGCTAGGACCTCTACCACCTTACCATCCTATTTGGCTGGCCCCGCCACATGTCACAACCGCGCCATCCCGCGATCTGACTAGACCTGTCGTGACTCGGATCACGCATAACGCCTTGCCGACACCTGTCATTCCTTCAACCACGTCACCTGAGCGCGAGCCCAAAAAATTACCTTCCTGTCCGCCAACTGGCCACCACATCACCACTTCATCTACGAACTGTCAGCCAAAAGGCACGTGCCTCTTAGGCACTTAACAATTGTAAGCTCGGATATAAAAATATTAGGTTCCTCTGCCGCACAGCCAATGTGGGACAAATGACCTGGAACGCTTCAGAACAAAACACAGACCAGCGAAGGCGCCATGGATTCTTTGACCGCTTCCAACCTTTTCTGACTGCGCAAAGACAATCCAAGGGAAACAAAACTTTCCTCCCACAATCCTCTGCAACCTTCTCACGTGAAACAGAGAACAAAAGAACAAAACCCACGGCAACTTAAAGATTTTCGCCACCAAAGAAGGTTGAAGCTCTGCAAAAGTTTCAAGATGGTACTCACAGAAATGAGTACCAACAAGATCCATCAAACATCTTTTATCTATACCTCAAAAACCTCTTCAAACAACAATTGCAACCCCTTAAAAAAGGTATCTTCAAAGTCTGCTCTAGATCTTCTCTAGGTTTGGTCTAAAAATTGGAAAGATATTCATTAATTGCTTGCCCTTAAAATCCGTCACACATCTCTTATCTATACCTCAAACACCTCTTCAACCAACAGTTGTGTAATGTCCCCAAATTGATAGAGAAAAAATTAATTAAATTAATTAATTAATTGATCCTAATTTAAAAGAAATGTTATTAAGGACCTTTAATTAATTAATGGGGGCCCCATTTTTACCTTATTGGTGTTTTTCGTGTCGGCTTTCTTTTGTAAACCCTCGGGAATTTTTGAAGGGGTATTTATTCCCAGCATGTAGGAAGTTGTTGGAATGCATCTTGGAATATTTTTTATTGTATTGTGAATTCCAGTTGGTGTTCTGCTTTGTTCGCCATTTCGAAAGTGAAAGACCTTCCCTATTTGGCTAGTCGCAATTTTGGTGGGACTCATCCCTCACCCTATTTTGCTCTGTGTTGCTTGTTTAGAATCTGGCAAATCTGAAGTGCTATCATTATTAATCTGATTTTATACTTGTATGTGCGTACTTGGTAAATTCTCTGGTGTTTGACGAATCTCAATCTTGTGTTCATCCTTGTGCCAAATTGTGCCACTACTACATAGTTGTGTCCTTCCCTTGAGTCCTTCGCAACGTTGAGGAGGATCTATATGCAAATACTCTCGGGCGAAATACTTCAATCACTATTGTGTTTCTGTGGCATTGATTTATATTGTTACATATTCACATCTGGCGGTATCATATCAAAGTACTGATTCAGACTGGACAACATCCTCCTAAGTGCACAGAAGGAGATAGAATTGTACCTCCCATCGTAGGGGGCCATCTTCCCTGTCGTACGACACCCACTCCATACCACCATATACCCTGCATAGCCTCACCTTCAACACCCTCATCGTATGGCCAAGTCTAGATATCGTACGCCATCTGCAGCCCATCTCTCTTCCGTACGAACAAGTTCATTATCGTACGTCGTGCACCCTCTACATTACACCGTACGGCATTGAGCGGAAGAAATCAAGTCAACGAACTGTCGTGGGACCCGACATCTACAGTCTCCCTCACTTCACTCCTGAAATTCCTTTGTGTTAACCTTGTTTACACAAAAGAAAGGAGGTATTCTCTACTCAAAAAGATGGTGGCAATGGTAGGAAAGGATGTGGGCTAGACTATGGTGATAAGCCACTAGGAGGTTCTGGCAAAATCCTTTCTTGCAATGAGGATGTGCTCTTTCATTTGATCTACTACTTACCATGTCAACACCTTCTCGTTTTTAATATATCCCATTATTTATTGTTTTGGGCATTGGCAAACCCTATTTTATTCAACCCTTGACAAATTCTTATTCCCAAGCTAGTAATAGTACACAAGTGAGCTCTCACCCAACTATGCGAACTCTTATACTCAATTGCACATTGACCATAATGTCAACGATAACCCCTAGGAAAAGTTGTTCAAATATTTATGTCACCAGAAAAGTGATGTTGCATTAAATTTAAATGAGCTCTTTGCATTGTGGGCAAATGAACTAAAACTACCAATTATTACCAAAGATGATGCTCTTATGTTTTATAAGTATCATGCCACAAAGTTAAGTTATTAGATTTAACATTACACAATCCGAAACAATGAAACCTTAAGGTTGTCTTGGAAAAGAAACTTTCGAAAGTTGTGCTCTGCATCTTGATGTTACTTGATATCATATCATTTTTTGGTGCAGCAATTTGACTAAACTTTCACGCACCTGAACTGTTTGCCATAAAGCACCAACATCTACAGACTTGAAACTCTGCTTTGATGCAAAGACGGCATCAAATGCTACGGATGCGCCCATAAAGGGAAAAACCTGAAAAAATAGAAAAGAATAAACAATCCAGATAACAAATTAGAGAGACCAGACAGCAGAATGTACTGAGGTTGCATACCCTTTCAACAGTCTCATAGCTAATGCTGTAACTAGTAGATGCTTTTGCAAAGTTTCCATTCCCATCTATCCAAAACCTGTTTTAGCATTCAAGTTTACAGTAACCGGAACACATAAGAAAAACACAATAAACCAAGTGTCTCGGATGCTATGTTGTTGTACTGTTGCAAGGGAAAATGCATTATCATATTAAATATTAAGACAAAATACCTTTGACTAATAATGTCCAGGTAATTAAGCTCAATAAAATGCTCTTTGGGCTTACTTTTAATATCCTTCAATTTCCACAGCTGGTGACAAATGACCACAAAATGCAACGTTATAGTTATTTTTTACAATATTGTATCACATAATTTTCCTTAACAAGTAGTACATTAATATAGCATAGAAACTTATGTTTTTAGCATCCTAAGCTACGTAGGGCAGATTAAAACTAACAAGATACTTAATACAGAACAAAGTATGTGTGTATGAAAGGATATTGAATTCTAGAAGCTTTGTAAGATGCTTACCAGTATATCCTGCAGAAAAAGAAGTTTCTTAGTTGCTATTTTAACATCATATTCAAGGGAACGTATGATTTCTTCCTTAGGAATCTGATTCCCAGTGCAAACAATAGAATAGAATTCACAAAGATCTCTTATCTTGCTATCAAGGACATTAAGTTCTTGCTTCATTATTATTAATTTTTCACACAAGACCTGCAAAGGCAGTAAGCATGTCATGTTAGTTTTGGAGAATACAGAAATAGGAAAATTGCAAATCAAAACATAAAGGTATTGTGAGTGATGTCTCTAATCACTAGAGGGAAGAAAGCTTACACAATAGAATGTATTATTTTTGTAAGGAAAAAAAATACACATGAACTCAACTTAACAGACACAGATTCAACCACATAGCATTCGAGACAATACATTGTTTTTCAATTAACTTTGTGCTCTACTGTTCATATTGAGGAAAATGAAAACACCCTTCCAAATTGTTTTACGTAAGCAACAGCTTCCCAGGAATAATTTTGGGGATCTAATATATTCAATAAGAGGTATACAGTGAAGCAGTTTGTGCTTGCCAAGAACTCCTAATCATTTTTCAATAAACTATCTGCTGTGCTAGTACTTTAGTAATACATCAACATCAGATCTTTTTGTGTAGCAAGAATATTCAAACCAATTAAACCCACCAAACAGAAAGCATAGCACCAAATTGAGTCTTCATTAGATAGATCATAGGATGAGTAAAAGTTGCATACATATATTCTGTGACTATCTTGGCATGTATACAGCAATGAATTGAACCCCTAGTTACAGCTTTATATATTTCCTAATGCATATTTCAATAAAAAAAGACGTGATAACTTTTTGGGTATAATGCTGGACAAGAGGGATCTATCAGGTATTACGCTAGACCAGAGGGATCTATCTTGGCACTAATGATGTTATGTTAAACTTAATTTTTGAAGGCCAAAAGTATTAGTTCCAAAATAGTCATGTTAAAGGATAAAATACTATGCAATAGTATAAATAAAGAGAGCCAATCTCTTTCTATTAGAAAGAACGCTGGGCTTGAAAACTGAACTTCTTTAAGTTTCCACTCATAATCCGCATAAAAAGTCATTTTAAACGATAAAATATTATGCAATAGCATAAATAAACATAGCCAATCTCTTTTTTTTAGAAAGAACACTGGGTTTGAAAACGTCGTGAATGAGAAAAATAACAATACCAGATTCTCCTTTTGAACTTCTTTAAGTTTCCCCTCATAATCCACCTTCTTACTTGCAAATGATTTCATCTGTTAATCATGCCAAAAGAGTGATATAATTTCAATCAGAAAAGCAAAATATAACTATTAGAATTTTGAGTTTTTAAGTCCAGTGGACTTTTTCTATGCCTATCAATATTCTTTATAATGAAATTCAATTTAGGTAGAAAATATAGATACTGGATAATCTTACAACAAACAAACTAAGCAATACTAAGCCACATGAAATTTTACACTCAACACTGGTTAATTGAAGATGTATACCGATGCGGAGCATGATCTACTTTAACATACTACTCCCTCTTTCAGTTAGTTGAGATGCTGTTCGGGCATTATATGACATTTTACTATTATTTAATTATTAGTATTCTGTTCACCAGTTCTATTTTTGAATAGTCTTTAACTAACAGATTTCAGATGTTTTCTGTTTTAGCCTTGGAAGAGTTTGATTAGCGTCAAAACTCTAGTTGTTTGAAGAGTTGGGGAAGTCCAAGTTTTCTAAAGTCAGTTTTAGAGGAGTTTTAAAATCTCAGGGAAGCCTCAGAAAAGCAGAGGCTGAATGTTATATGGCTGAAGTTTACAATTTGTCCACTGTTATGGCTATTCTGGCATTTTCTACTTACTGATAGATTACAGTTATTCTGGCATGAATACAAGCAAATTCAACAGAAGAGAATTAATAAGACATGAACACAACCACTCCGTAACCAAAATAAATACATTATGGATTATTGTATATTGAAGACTATTGTCTAGATCTCCTCTACTTGACCTTATGACAATTCTCCAACAATCTCCCCCATTGTCATTGATGGCAACATCTCAATGATATTATCTTTGATTATACAATGCTCCCCCTTACTCCAATGCTCGTCACTCAGTTTCTCCCCCTTCAACATTATTGGCAAGGGGTATCTGGAGCTTACTGAATAGCTCGCCCTAAGCTCGTGCTTCTCATCAAGAACTCAATGAATAGATGAGAGCGACTTTACTCCCAACTTCTCCCTTAGATACTCAAAAGTCTCTTTTAGAAGAGGCTTTGTACAACTATCTGCAAATCCTGTCCTTAACCGCAACATAGTCCAACTTTACTTGTTCATCAACTACTTCCTCTCTTAGGAAATTATATTTGATCAAAATATGCTTCATCCTAGAGTGCATTACTGGATTCTTTGATTTGTTTATAGCACTTATATTATCACAAAACATGGAAACGGGATGCTCACATTCAACCTTAATGTCTTTCAAGGTTTGCTTCATCCATAAAACTTGTGTGCAACAAAGTTGTTGCTGCAATATACTCGGCCTCTACAACGTATAATGAAATTGAAGCCTATTTCTTACTCAACCAAGACACTAGATTGTCACCAAGAAAGAATGCTCCTCCACTTCTCTTTCTTTCATCAACATTCCTAGCCCAATCCGCATATGTATATGTTGTGAGGGTGAAATCTTCACCTCTTGGATACCACAACCCAAACCTTTAGATAATTGAAAATCTTTTTGATGGTGTGCACTTGAATCTCTTTTGATTTTACCTAAAAGCATGCCACCAATCTTATAGCTTGCATAATGTCGGGTCTTGTAGTTGTCACATATAGTAGACTTCCAATCGTGGATCTGCATTGGGTTTGGTTAGCATCATGAGATTCGTCACCCTTAGTTTGCATCCGGTAACCATGGAGTACTCACTAGATTGCAGACTTCCATTCTGAATTTCTTCAACATCTCCTTAGTGTACATGGTTTGTGAAATAAATATGCCTTATTTGATTGAGAAGTTTGCAACACTAGGAAGAAAGACAACTCACCAAGTATTGACATTTCAAACACCTTTTGCATATTTCTGGAAAATTCCTTGCATATCTTATCTTTGTTGCCACCAAAGATAATGTCATCCACAAACTACTACAATTAACAAGTTATCTCGTCCATTCTTGATAAAGAGATAGTTATATGCAACTCTACGTGTAAAACCCTACTCTTGAAAATAACTGTCACTTGAGTAATAGGCTCTTAGGGCTTGTTTCTGTCTACAAAGTGCCTTGTTTAGCTCGCACACATAGTCCTCATTCTTTGAAAGAAGAAATCCCTTTGGTTGTTCAATGTATACTTCTTCCTCAAAGTTTCCATTTAGGAAAGCTAATTTTACATCCATCTGATAGACATTAAAGTTCTTGAAGCTAGCAAGGGCAACCATCGTTATAGCTTCCATATGAGCAACCAAAGCAAAGGTTTCTTCAAAGTCAATTCTTTCTATTTGAGCATATCGTTTGCACACAAGCCTAGCTTTGTTTCTTACAACTTCCCCATCTTCATTTAACTTGTTTTGAAAAACCCATTTGCCTCCAATGATATTTTTGTCATTAGGCCTTGGGACAAGTTCCCAAGTCTCATTCTTCTACATACTATGTAATTCATCTTACATGGCCTTTACCCAAAACTTATCTTGATTGCTTTTGTAAAGCTCTTTGGTTCTAGTTTGGGAAGTAAGCAAAAATGTGCATATTTTGTTGTGCTAGCAAGTGTTCTCCTTGTTTGAATCTCTGTATCTATGTCCCCAATGACCAAGTGTTTTGGATGGTTCTTTTGCACAAATTTAGATGGAGTCTTAGGTGGCACTCTTAATGGAGTTTTAGGATTTTCTTGCTCATTGTCCTCTTTCTCAATTTCCTCCTCTGGTTTTACTTCTTTGCAAATATCCTTTGTTTGAGGAACATCTTCTAGGGATTCTTTATAATATCCTCCTTCATCAATTTTCAGATTTGCACTTTCAACCACCTTGTGTAGTCTCTTGGTGTAGCATTTGTAGCCTTTACTTTTGTAGAAATATTCCCTCAGTAGCTCTAGCATCAACTTTTCCTAGATAGTCTTCACCTCTCCAAATGTAACATGTGCTTCAAAAGACATTAAAGTACTTAACTATTGCAGGTTTCCCTTTGCATAATTCATATGGTGTTTTATCATCATTTATTCTGATTTGTGAACGATTCAAGATGTGAACTATTATGTGAACTGCACTTTCCAAAAAGTATGAGGTATCTTGGATTCATTCAACATGGTCTTGGCCATTTCTTGAACAATTATATTTTTCCTTTCTACAACTCCATTCTGTTGTGGGGTTCTTGAAGCCAAATATTGTCTTTTTATCCCATGGTTTTTCACAAAACTCTTCAAATTCATTTGAAGTGAATTCTCCTCCCTTACCTGGCCTAAGGCATTCGATTTTCAAGCCTGATTCATTTTCTTCTAGTGCCTTGAAATCTTCAAACTTATCAAAAGCTTCATATTTTTCTTTCTGAAAGGCAACTCAAGTCATTCTAGCATAATCATCAATTGGTAGCATAAAGTACCTTTCTCCTTGTATGCCCTTTGTTCTAGTTGGACCACAAAGATTTGTATGTATGAGCTCTAATGGTTTTGATGCCAAGTGCTCCTTTGATTTTAAACTCACTCTAGTTTGCTTCCCAAGTTCACATAGCTTGCAAGTGATATTTGTGGGGTTGAGAGTTCTTTAGCATGTCTCTTATCTCTTCCTTAGGACTGATCTTGACACGATTAACAAAGTTCTATGTCACAACCAGCTCTCATCTTCTTGTGCCATGTGACATTTTTCACTATTGATTTCTTTTAGGATGTTGAAGATTGTTTGATTCTCTGCAATGTCCAATATCAATCTTCCATCTTTCTTGATACTGCATCCTTTTTTGGGAAGAAACATGATTGTATGCCCACGATCACATAGCTGACTTAAACTTAGTAGAATTTGTTTTACACCCTTAACATAAACAAATATATTGTTTGTTTTACCATGATCTAGACTTAAGAGTCCCTTTTCCTTTTATCTCCTTCTTTGTATTGTCACCAAATCTTATTGTGCCTTCATCTGTTGGCTCAAGAGAGATGAATTTGCTTTTGTCGTTTGTCATATGTCTTGAACAGTTGCTATCAACATACCAAGTAGCCCTTTTAATTTTGTGCACGTGGAGCCATTTGAACAAACATAGATTCTTCTTTTTCTTTTTTCTCATGTTTTGTCATCTTCCAAATATTTTGTCTCATCCTTAACCTTGTTAGGAACACTCTCCTTCAAGTTTTGTTTTGGACGCTCAACAAAGATACTTCTACAGGAACGAGTGGTGTGCCCAATGTTGTTACGCTTGTAACATATAATACAATTATTCATTGGCTCAAAAAATGAATTATGATTTCTACTTGAAAACCCGTAAGTACTTCTATTCTTCTTCCATCCAATGTTTCTTGCATCAGGTTTTACAATCTCTTGCCCTATGACCAAATTTGTCACATTTATAACATATGTTGTTGTAATTTCTGATATGTAATTTATTAGAACTTTTATTCTTTGACCAACTAAGTTTCTTTGCATGTGTCCAATAATCTCTTCCTCTATGGCTGACCAGATTACACAAATAGCAATAACCATAGAAGGAATATTGAAACATGGGTGTACGTGCTTGTCTTGGAGGTAAGAGTTTTTTGAGGGCATCCTTATCATCTTTTAGAGATGTGAATGACTTTGGTGGATTCATGACACTCCTTTTCTTTACTACCTTCTCCTTTGGACAAACTTTTCACTATATTAGCATAACTCTTTGGTTCTTCATCTAATTTCTTTGGTGCCCTTTTGGTTTCTTCTTTATTGGTTCTTTGATCTTCCTTGTATACATAACCTGGACCTGTTGTGAGGTTTTCACACCATCGCCCCATTGCAAATGGGGACCCCCTCTTTTCACTGGTAGGTCTAGGTAGTAGAGAAAATTTGGGAATAATATGAATTTTTCCAAGGGCCTTCCCAAAATAAAGTTGTCAAGAAATTTGAAAAATGGCAAAAAATTTGGCTAAGTGTGAAATCAGAAATTAAAATTAAAATTGAGCCAAAAATATAAATTTTTAAAAAATTGCCTAATTTTAAATTGTCATAAAAGGGAAATAAATTTAAAAAAATATCTTTTATTGTTGACACTTGAAGAAGTGGATTCCACCATCTCAAGTGGCAATGTTGCCACACCAAGGAGTGGATTCCACATTTTCAAGTGGTATTGACATATGAAGGAGTGGATTCCACCTTCTCAAGTGGCAAGGTTGCCACATCAAGAAGTGGAATCCACTTTCCCATGTTGCAACAAAGAAATTAAGCTTTATTGGACAAGGGAAGCAACTCAACTTAATGAATTTAATGAAGGAAGGGAGAAACAGTACAAGAGGGGGAAGGTAAGAAAAGTCAACGAATCACAAAGCCCCTTTGTCAAGTTCAAATGGCCTTGGAGAGGCTAAAATTTCACTTCAAATGCAAAATCATGGGCCCTACTTCGAACTTGCAGCCCCTATACCAAACGTATACAACTTCAACCAATCAGCAGAGCCTAATGGTGTAACCTGTGGGCTCAGATCTATAAGCCAAACCTTGAATTCAATGAAGGAGGGCCTAAATCTGACCTGTAGCCCAAACGTGTGGGCTCAAAACTCTAAACATAAGCCACAATTGGACTCAAACATTTGAGATAGTCCTGTCAGTGCCAGACGTGTGTCTCTAAACTCTAAGTTTGAGCCCAAAATTAATGTAAACCAGGCCCATGAGGAAACATAAGGGCCTGATATGATAGTATTAGACCTAAACTTAGTGACATAAGACCTAAATTCGATGCAGATCAGGACTAAGTATGAAATGTGTGGGCCTATATCAGGCGTGTAGGCTTGAAATTCAATGCATAGTGCCTAAACCAATTACTTTTAAATTCAAACGTATAAGTCCTAACCATGCCTTAAATCAGTAACGAGTTGCCCCATTTCAATCATGCCGGCTTTAAATTCGATGGAATGGGCCTAAATCTGATCTATAGCCTGAACGTGTGGGCTCAAAACTCCAAACACGGGTCCTAAATCAATGACGTGTGGCCTTGAAACCACAAAACCGACCTTAAAATCAATCAAGGCAGCCCTAAATCTGAGCGCAAGTCAAATAGGGTCAGTAGTAAAGATAGTGTGTGGCCTCTAAGTCCCAAATCTAACCTTTAAACATGAATTGTCAGGACCCAAAGACATAGATCTGGCACCAAATCAGCTCCAGTTTGAAACGTGTCGGCTTGATCTGATTAGATCAGGCCTAAATTTGATATGGAGACATAATCAGGTCCTAAATGAAACATATGGGCCTAGTTAAATTAAATCAGGCCTAAATTTAAATAGGATGAGGCCTAAATCTGACGGAAATCAATAAATGCAGCCCCTAAAGTGAAACGTGTGGGCTCAGATCTATAAGTCAGACCTTGAATTCAATAAAGGACCTAATTCCAATAAATCAGGCCCCTACAGGTAGCATGCAGCCTCATTAGCAAAACGTGTGGCTCTAAATTCGAAAGATGAAGCCATATACTTGAAACGTGTGGCCTTGGACCCACAAACTAGGCCTTCAAATCAATGGATCAGACCTTAATATAAAACATATGACAGCATTAAATGCCCATTGGGGCTGCCTTTCTTGAATTTGGGCAGCCTTTATTGACTTTGCAATCCCATATTAAATATATGGTTGAATGTATTTACTTTTCTAGTTGATAGTTGCAACTCTTTAATATTGTAGTTGTAATATTGGTGAATATGGTTGAATTCCATAATGTCACCTCCTTTGTGGTTTTCTATATAATGGATGCCCTGCCTCTCATTTTTTCAAGGCATTCCATAATGTCACCTCCCTTTTGGTTTTCTATATAATGGATGCCCTGCCTCTCATTTCTTCAAGGCAATTTGGGGATATTTGCTTGTTTTGTGATCAGCAAATCGCCATTTTTTATTCAGTTGCCTTCAACATATGGGGGCTGAAAGGGGACGACCATGGCAAAATTCAAGAGAGTGGCCTCAAATCAAAACACGTGGGCCTCAATTAGCACCCATGGCCCTAAATCTGGCCTCATAAGAAAACGTGTGGATCTATAATGCTTGATGCATGGCCTAATTTCAATAAATCAGGCCCTGTTTGTTGCATGTGAACCTAAATCAGAGCATAGGGCCTTTAATTTCAAACTGTTAAGCCCTAGTTTCTAGCGTGTGGCCTTAAATCAAGGCTAATGCTGAACATATGGCCTCATTTTAATCGCAAGCATGGGTCTAAATTTAATGCAAAGCCTCATAAACTCAAATTAAAAGCCTCAAACTTGATCCAACCAGCCTAGAACTTAACTAAAGAAAGCTTGAATTAAATGAGAGATTACATCAACCTATGCATAAGGAGGAAATTTGATCCAGTTTGGGAACCTTTTTTGAAAATTAAAGTACAAGGGCATCAAAATCAATAGGAGAGCAACGAATTAAATGCAGATGGCATCAATTATCAGCAAGGCCTTTTATAATTGATGGTTCTATTTAAATTTTTGTAGCCTAAAGAGGAAAATCGATCTTGGCAAGAAAGCTATACAAGCTTGGAGGTCTTTTCAAAATTCTAAACTTTGAGAAAAAAAATTCAAAAAATTTGTTTACAGGTCTGTATAGAGCAGTTCAACCCGCAAGGAAGCTGAAAGAAGGCAATTTTCATCATTTTTTAATGACAAATGCATGCATGGATAGCGGATTGCAGACATTATCAGATATAAACAGACAGACTTCAGTCATCCTAGGCACCTTTCAGACTTGCAACAAGTCTGATACTTCAATTGCATTGAGTTGTATCTTTTGATAGTGACTGCTTCCACGGATCTGATTGTTTCAAGGTGCCACTACAACCTTTTGCTATGAAAATCAGATCTAAAATGGTAAAATCAACTTCCTTCATAGAGAAAATGCAAAATCAGACCTCGGACCTATAAAGGTTCATGATTAATCTCAGATTTTAGGCTGAGAATCAAATCCGAATCAGTGGATTTCAGTTGAAAAATGAGGAAGGCAGAGGTTGGAATCCGACCACTCCAAGTCTTAAATTGGGACTTCAGCCCCTGATTTCCACCAACCTATGAGCCTCCCTTTGACCTTGAAAGCAAACTGCCAATGGGTGTCCTTGATCAAGTTGACCTCGAGGGGGGGTTAGATAAGATGTAAATCCATCGAAATTCAATCAAATTTAGAAGGAAATCACGGCAGATCAGTGAAAGGATGAAGATTAGAGTTCAAGTAAAAAATGGGCATGTTCTAACGAGGGTTGACAAATCAGAAAATCTTGACTTGAATCTGAAATTAAGAATGTTGAAAATTATGCTTGATTGCTGTTAAGATGGTTTACAAGTAAAGTTTCTTTCATCTAAGCACCATGTTAAAATCATGATTTGAAAAGATTGTTTTATCTTGACAATACTCTATTTTGTCTATGTTCATCATTTTACCAATTTAATACAATTCTCTCCTTTGTTTCGCAAGGTAACTACGAAGGAAGCAGGGCTGAATCGAGATTCACTCATTGGAACAAATTTAGGAGATCAGAACATGGATGGAATACAAACTGTCATTTATCACGCCAACAGAAATGGGTGCTACGAGAACAAGTTCGAGGATTCAAGGCAGCCAAGATGGTTCGAGAATGAAAGCTAAAATGAAGAATCCAAACCCAAATTCAAGAAAATACATATCAAGAAGTCAAGAATACAAGAACAAGCCAAATGCAATGAGAAGATTTCCAAGGGTAGAGAAGACAGCGTTAAGATAAAACTATTGGAGAATATGAGCCATCATTATTGAAGTCTTAATAATGTTGAATTATTTTCTCATCATCAAGGGGTATTTATTAAGCCTATATGATAAGCATGCTAAGGTGGCAACCATTTCTTCAACCATTCAAATCATGCCAAGTGTCCCAATGGAAGAGCTTCATCATATTATGTCCAGATTCATTGAACTTGGAAAAAGGGAAAAGGTCAAAGAAAATTATCTTCTAAAGGAAGATTTGTTATAAGACCATATGGCATTTTGTCATTAGCTCATTGATGGGTGTTTTCTCTTGCAAGCTTCCACCTAACCTCTCTTCTAATTGGCCCACAAAGCATTGTAATTTTTCTATTGGCCCACATGGTGGTGCTCTTTTGTAATTGGGTGGGCATTAAATATTTGTTAGCTGTGGTTATGAAACCGTAATTAGGGCTTATGCGGATTAATCTGGGCCATTGATTCTGATTTGGTCTTGTCCATTCGTTGTAATTGAGCTCCCTATATAAAAGCTTGCTCTCTTTATTTGTAACAAACTTATGTTGGAGAATTGTTGCCAAAGTACTACAAAAATTGCTCTCTATTCATTTTTGTGTTTGCATGGTGGATATATATTATCATTTTAGAGTATTGCAGGGTTCTTTGCATCTCTCACTTAGATTACGATTTCATTTCATGTTGATTAGAAGTAATGTTTAGTTGAATGGAAGATATTAAGGATGCATCTTTGGTGAACTTGCTTAGACAAAACCATTAGCTGCTTGTTGATTGTAAATATGTCTTGTGTGTTCGAATGGCATAATTATGAGTTTTACTTCGATTATGGTTTGCATATTGATATGCATCGTTGGATGGTGTTAATGGAATGGTGATAGTTTGAACATCTTGCACTAGCTTGGTTGATGTCGATGGCTAAACTAAGTTTAGTAGACTCACAAAGACATCCAAAGTTTCTTGCATTCTAGGAGTAGATTAGAATTTCTAAACCCTTATCTCTTGCAGTTTGTTGGTTGGAGGAAGTTAAAGTAGTTGATATCTATTGAATGAACAGCGTAAGTCCCTTTGTGATAACCAGCATATCACATCATTATAACTGAGTGAAAGTCCACGATTGGAAAGAACCGTGGGGTTATTTCATTTCCTCACACAATCCATGTACATTGTTTAGCATATGAGCATCCTTATTCAAGAGAGAGTTGGAAATTTTGTATTTCATCCTGCGATATTAAGTATTCAACTCTGCATGTTGTAGTGGCCTAAAACTCACATCAACGGGACCTATCTTTATAAATGGAGATCTTTGTGGATTGATAATTTGGTCTAATTTTTTGGTGCTTTTACCAAACTTATGGAAACCATTGAGGTGCTTTATTTGTAGTAAGACCCACAGTGCTATACACTACCCTTTAGTTCTCAAGAGAACAATGGTGACCCAAGAAGAATAAGGAGAACCCTTGATAAAAGAAATGGAAGCAAAGGTGGGTGAGAAACTGGTGTTCAATAAAAGCTTATTAGTTGAAGACAAAGAAGTTCACATAGCAGAGTGCAGAAAAAACAACATGTTTCAAACACAATTCAAGTGTAAAGTTAAGTGTGCAAAGTTATTTTAAATGTAGAGTATATTGATAACTTGAAAAGTAAAAAATAATGCAAAATTTTACTCTTGTTTGCATTGTGAAATATAATCCTTACGAATTTTATTGGTTTAGGAAGCATCATAGTGTGCTATTCAGTCCATTTTGTCTGGTTGGTTTCAAAATTTGTCCTTATGAAGACAAGGTGTTGGGTGGCATAATGCCAATGAATGCTTGACACTTTGAATTTGGTAGACCTTGCACATATGATAAAGATGTAATTCACCGTGGCAAAGAAAACACCTATGAGATATTGCACGAGGGTAAGTGTCATATCATCAAAACTTTTCAGGTAGAAGGAACAACTAAATTAATGGCTTTTTCTTTATATGTAGTGGAATTCGAAACACTGAATATAATAGAATCAAATGTAATGTCCCCTTCTCCTGCCTAGTCAACTTTGTTGACTGTTAGCCTCTTCAGTGATTTCTTGTAGCCTAACTAAATGCTTAGGGAGCTCCACAGTTATTGGACAGGTATTTGCACAACATATTTCCAATTTTAATAATGGCGTTGAGCTTTGTTGTCAACATACTTCAAGATGACGCTTTCAAAAGTACTTTTGGACATCTAGTTCATCCTCTACATTTTATGGAGCTTGTTGCTAGTTTTGGAAATTCACCATAACAGCCTAAATAACAATTCTTTGTTGTTGGTTTCAATGCAGCATAATTAGCTTCGATATTCAATGCTCTAATGATGTTTTTGTGTCCCAGATGGAAAAATTTAATTAAATGCCTCATTTATAATAGTTTATTATAAAGTCGCAGTTAAATACTTATTTAAATTATTAAATTGACTTTATATTTATTAGTTGCTTGTAGACATAAGTGTTCAATCGTTCTGAAGTTCATTTATTTCTTCAGAAAGTGGGCATTGAGTTTTGGAGGCAAATTACTAAAACTAAAATGACTTTCACCAAAGGAAATAAAGGGGCATTTTCAAAATTTATTTTCAAATGCTTGGATTTTTATATTGTTAATATACTATGGGAAATTCTTCCTAAAGACGAAAACCTTCAAGAAGATTATCTTCCTCAATGCTGAAAGATCTTCCTGGGTTGATTTGATGATAATTTTACACAAGAACAATGCCGGTGTGTAATCTCTAACCCCCAATGTTATTTTGATATGTTTGACAAGTGTGAAAATGTTTTCTTTCCCATTGCAATAAGTTCATTGCATATGTTTGACAAAAGCTTTACATTCATTCATCGTTCCATTCACAACGCTTGAAGCAAAGACTACAAAACTAAAAGATTGCAAATTTGAAAGAACTTTTAAGCATCAAATTCAGCTTAATTAAAGCTTATAAATAATTGCAGGTATATTTACAATGCATCAATTTTGATAGTCAAGCACAGGAGATGAAGACAAGCTTGACCCATGTAAGAATCATCCTCTAAATGCAGCAATAAGCCTTTCCAAAGCTTTATCTATTGGAGTAAGTATTATTTATTCGTGCTTAAATCCAACTTAGCCATTTGGCATTATTAGTTAATATTTTGCATCTAGCATTTAATATCAATTATCTTACATTTAATATTTGTAGTTGGGCGGTTGAGTTCTACCTACCCTCACACCTTAATGGTGCACTCATCTTAGCTCTTGCCTATATAAGGAAGTTATTATACATTTGCATATCATCCAATAATACATCATTCATCTGATGAATAGTTGTTTGTCTTGCTCTTTGTGAAAGTTACTTCCCAAATAGGATCTTGACTTGAGAGATCTGCTCTAACATTATCAAGCTTACAACCCTTTAGAGTTTTCTTGGAACTCGTTATTTTTGTGAAGAATATAGCTTCAACACTTTCAGCTGATATTCGATTTGAACACTTGCTTCTGTATCACATTATATGCAATATAACAAGGAATGCTAGGCTTAAATCTCCCTTATTGAACACCAAATCAAACTCCAGTTCACAACTTTTATTTAGAAACAGCTAATTTGCAATGCCAAACAACTCCACAAGATGTTTCAACAAGTTCTCACACACCACAATTTAAATTCTTGTCCACACGTGATACAATGAATGCATTTCCCAATAGAGGTGATACCAATAATTTATTAACAGCAACTGTTCATGTACCACAAAGTCCCTTCCTTTTAGGCATCCCTTTTGACACAAAATTCCAACCACAAAAAATGTTAAAAGAACCCTCAAACTATTCCAAATCAACTTCACCTATGGAACAACATGATAAGGTCATTCAATCATCTCAACGAAATCTTCATTCTTTTACCTGACACTCACACAAGATATAGATCACAATCAAAAAACGCGAAAAATCTTCATTTCAATTCAAGCCCTATGTTGTCCCTAATTTTGACATCACAAAATTGGGGCAACCCTACGCAATTTCTCCTAAATTCGTAGTTGTTCCCTCTGAGTTTTAGTACTCTGAATGGTGTGTTATAAAGACAATTTGTTATCCTTGAATTGTTCAAGATTTCACGCTTTTCTATGTACTCTTTTGGGAGGTTTCCATCAAGTTTATCACCATATTGCTTGGTAGAACGAGTTTTTCTTCCCTGCCTGCAACCACTTGATTTCTGGCAACCTTCGAGTCTTTTTTTCGTTTTTCTTGTTTTTGTGCTTCATCTTTAGTTTGGTTTTTGCCCTAGGCTTGTAGCATTTTTAATTCCGCTCGTTTCGAGTTATCTTAGGCGTCAATCGTCGTTGTCTAGCTCAAGTTATTAAAGAATTGAGTGTTCTGTAGGTGGGGTTTTTGGGCCTAACTACAAGTCCTTGTTCTTTAATCAAAATCTCTCATTAGTGGGCTTTTGATTGGCAATTACATGGCTTAAAAAGTGTCATTTACATGTAAAATGGAATTAGCACCCCATTTTAAAATTTCACATCATTTTGATGATGTTTACTTATAGTTTTTAATGAATTTCTAATGTAAAAGTGGACATTTTAAGTCCCATTACATATCTCTCATTAAAGTTATAAATTACATGTGAAATTGAATACATTGGTGCGGTTTTTGATTGATATCGCATAAACATACGTTTTACTTGGGAACATGCAAGTTGATTAAGAAACTCCACCTTTGAATGTGTTCAATCCATGAGTCCATGGCGGCTTTTTTTGAAGGCTTTACATGTATGTTTTTAGTGCAAAATAAATACATGTAAATGGACCAAAACAGCCCGTCATTAGTCTAAGGGTGGCGTTTTTGAGTCTAATGTCTGTCTTGTAAACAACTTGTAATCAAGCATATATATGTAAAGGTTTGGAAAAAGTCCATTTTAACTATAAGGTGGCGATTTTTGTGACATTTGCATATATATGTTATGCATGCAATACCTATCAAAAAACCCGTCTTAACTCCTTAGTGGCGATTTTCAAAACAAATGCATATATGTTTAAGCATGTAATAACTATCAAAAAGTGTGTTTTAAAACAAAAGCAAGTGTTATAAGTGGATGTAATCTCCATTTAAAGACACGTCTATATGCTATGATTTAAATATGCGATGGATCCTTAAAAACCCGTCCATTATGAATAGAAGCGTTTTAAATATGCAACAGATTATTTAAAACGTGTCTAAGTATTTCGGATGATGGTATGTATTGAGAACGATTTTATTCATGATATGTATATGTTGTATTCATCTTGAAACCTGTCAGCAAGAAGTTTTCAAAACGCCTTCATTCCATTCATGCATTCTGAGTTTTGAAACCCATCTAGGGCATCAAGGTTGTAACGAAGGAAGATTGTGCATGCATTTCGACTCAAGAAATTCGTGTTCAAGGGTATGGCGTCAATTCCTTTACTCATAGGCGTCGTTTTAATGTGTTATTGCATTTGTTTGATGCATGTTTTCACAAACATAAACCGCGTTCTTTCCTCTTATGATGTTGTTTTTGGTTGCCATTACATATGAATTCGTTTTCAAGCTAGGGCATCAAATTTTTGTTTGAATCTTTCAAAACCAGTTGCTATTTTCTTGCATTATTGATCTCCATTACGGATATTTGTCAAAAACATCATCTTGACTCATCAAATGCAATTAATTAATGAGAGTAATTGACTAAACTCTTTGTCTATATAGTTGTGAATTTGAGGTTGTTTCTAGAATTCGAAATTCATTGGATTCAAGAGAAAGATTGTCAACTTCTTCCCCAATTTTCTTCTTCAGCTCACAAGAAGAGGTAAATTTTTATTTTCTTGTTTTCTTTTTGTGTTTGTTTTAGATTTGTCTTGCAAGTTTTTCATTTCATTTCCAGATTTACATGCTTTTTAGTTTTGATGTTGATCCTTCTACTTCCATCTAAATTTCTCCAAGTTGCATATGCAAGAAGTTCTTCATACTTGCATATGCAGTCCGGATTAAAAAACCCCGTTCTAAATATGGAATCACTTCCAAAAGGCGAGTTATTTTCCCAATATACAAATGCAAATTAAAACCCCACTTTAAAACGCATTGCATACCTTTCCCATGTTTTCCCAAGGCTGCAAAGGGACTTAAAATTCACGTTTGTGAGTTTTAAATGCTTGTCGGTTGACTTGTAGTGGGATATAAAATCCCACCTATGAGAAGATACCATGCCACATGTCTATATACTCATTATTGCTTCATTTCCATATGAAAGGCTTGCTGTCCATATATGCACTGCTCTCAAAAAAACCCGTTTTTGGTGTTTCTCTCCATTTAAAGACTTGATTTCACTCGAAATCAGTTACTCTTTGCAGCTCCAAAACTTTCCAGTTGTATTCCCCACTTGCACTCATAGATCTGTATCTTTGCATCAAAATAAGCTTTCTATGGATCAATCTTATGACGATTTACTTACATTCTGGGATTTCCATGTAACAATTGCTCACACACACGAGATTGCCATGTCAGGCGAAGCTACTCCATCCAAAGGAAAAGAAAAGGCAAAGATGAAGTATCAGTATGACAAAACTCAGAACTCCATTCCTCCTTTGCAGGTTACCTCATGCTATGAAGAGATCCGAGATACTGAACTTGTTCATTTATATATGGAAGAGTTTCTGAAAAGGGTTGAAGCAACTGCGATAGATAACATGTGTTGCATTAAGCAGAGTTATTTCCACATGGTTTCAACTTTCCCTCTTGTTGTCCCAGAACCGGAGTTCATCTTAGCATGTGCCAGGAATTTTTATTATAATTCCAGTTGTATCAGGGACCAAGATGGAAATACCATTATGAGCCTAGATCCAGATACCATAGATCAAATATTCAAGGTACCACCCACTCCCGTGGTCATAAACATTTCAAAAGACAAGGCTTTGGAAAGATGTGATGAAGATAAGCATTACTACATGAGGTATGTTAATAATCATTAGTTGGTCACCAAGAGGCTTAATCTCTCCAAATGGCCAAAGAGTGTGTCGTGCAGAGTTCAAAGAAGAGATCAATGATCTCATTACATTGCTCAACAGGATTGCAGGACTCAAGGAATCCAATATCTTTGAACGTACAACTTCATATATGTCATAATTAGGTCCAAACAAAAGATATTTTGGGGAGAGATAATTAGTGATATATTGTGTGAGCAATTGTCTCAGGTTTCCTCCACTTGTACGTTCTATATGAACTCGTACTTGGTATACATTGCTGCTTCCCTTGGATCTTTGTGTGGCCTTTCAACCAAGGGAGATAGGACACTTGTGCCCATCTGGGAGTACTACAATCATTTGCCTCTAAGACCCAGTCGGGCACATTACAGGAGGGTGCAGGATGCATTCTCTAGACATTACATGTGCTTATTTGATAAAGAGATTCCTAAGAAGCTTGTTTCAGATGAAGCATGGAATAAAGTAAATGAGTATGGTTGTCTCTTCCTACAATTCCCCAGCTTCATATACTTGAGAGTTTGTTATTTCCAAGGTGAACCGTATACCTTGCCACAAGATCCTACTAACAAGATCATTCTAAAGGAGTTAGAAAGGCAACTCATGGCAGTACAGGCATATCAATCCACATTGCATAGGCCAGGAGTGGGAATTTCTTCACGAAATCCACTCAAGATTGGTGGGTACTCCTTGGACACAGTTCCAAAAGCAAAGAGCATGGAATTTGAACTTCAACAAATCACTCTCAAAAATTTCATGGCAAGGAGTTTTTTTATTGGAGGGGCCTGAACGACAAAATGAGGAGACAGTTTGTCCACGTGCATCGCCTAGAGGGCCGCTGGATTGACTTGCGCACGGAGGTGGACATTCGGAAGCTAGACTACTTCAGGTTAACCATCAAGCAGATAGTTGACTTCAACCTTGCAAAGATCCCTGACGGGGTTGAAGATGATGGAGAGATTCTTTATCCAGATTACGTAAAGCATCATGTGGAGAGTCTATCAATTATACCACCTTCTTGGTCATTCAAGGAAACCTTCTCCATCTGGGATAGATTTCAGTCTGTTATGGAAAACACGAATATCTAGCTAAAGAGAAGGGGTCTTAAAACCATAAAACATCAAACTAGGCAAAGGTTTTGATCCTGCTAGTCCAATTGGGTTGAAATCTGAAATCAGAGGTAAAGGGAAGGATGGCGCCTCTACATCTGAAGCTCAAGCTCCATCACTTCCGAAACTCACCATCAAAGGGGTCAAGGCCACAGGCAAGGTTCTTGAAATAAAGGTTGCAGAGCATGAAAGGATTTCCAGTGGGTCCAGTGATGATGAAATGCAAGAACTTGTTCATGAGGAACCTGTTCTGGAGAAGCCTTGCTCCATTGACACATTGGTCATGACAGCACTCCCAGACTTCGCACCAGCGTCAGATGAGTCTCCTGACTCTCCGCTGGATACAGACATAGATTCATTCTCCACGGTTCATGTTCCTCCAGTGGACCCTATCAGGATTACACCTGCTTGGCCTATCTCCTCAGTTGCTCCTACATTTACACCAGAGGACCAATATGGCAGTTTTGAGAATGTGCTTGACACATAATCTACATTCTCCTTCGTGTCTATTACACCTTTGACATTATTGGATACTACTACTGCTCAGTTTGAGCAATTCATGACTGAGGTTACACGCAGCAATCCTACGCCAGTTGTTGTTCAGACAGAAGCTCCTCTTATAGTCACTATTGTTGTACAGTCTGAGGCAGTTACTACATTGGCAACTACATCAACATTTGGTTCATCTTCTTTCTCCTTTCCTCCATGGTTTATCTCTATTACACAGAGAGGAAGAAAGAAGAGATTCCACCTGAGGATTTTGATATCAGAATAGTCAACAAAGCAAAGACTACAAGAGCAAAAAAGCAAAGACAGTCGCTAAGGTCACAATGGACAAGAATAACATCAAATATGCTGAAGTAGTTGAACCCCTAACAAACCAATGGAGGAGATGCAAACCACCGACTACAACTTCTCCAAGGTTCAACTTGGTAAGCGGACACGACTAGGTTGTCAACAGGATGCAATTGCTTCGCTCACGTAGCGGAATGACAAATTGTGGGAAAAGAAGAACTGATTGAAAGAAAAAAAATGCACGTCTTCTTGAGACCATTTAATGGATGAGAAATTCTTCTCAGAGGGTTGATCCTATTTCTACATCTTTTCTAGAGCATAATGATCAAATGAAACAGAAGGTCAAGGCTATTGATGACTGGTGTAGCCGCATAGAATCCCAAGGTATGCAAGTGATTCGTGATGCTTACAGAATATTGGAGCATGCAAGGGAGATGATAGCCAAGTTGAATGAGCTCCTTACGTCATTCAACCAACAACTTGCGATTCTTGATGGGGATCTAGGTGCTACGAGGAGCATGACAGAAATAGATTGATATATTGTGTGCGAGTGTGAGATCATCTCTTCTGCAGCGATGTACTATGATTGTTTTCACTTGATGGTCAACAAGGAAAAAGTTGTGCAGGAGCTCGTGGCAGAAATCAAGGCAGCAATGGATTATCTTATAATCAAGAGCGTGTGATCAGTGAGCATTTTCAAGAACTGACATGCAAAGTTATTACTGGAAATAGTGAATTAATCAAATAGGAAGATGTTTCGAAAAAATTCGCAGGGGTTATTCGTCTACAACTTGAGGCGGATGATTTTGATTTTAGCATGATTGATACATTAACAAGCTACAAAACTTCAGTGAATTGTCTACAGAGAAAATGGACAAAATATAATTTGGTTATCTCTAAGGGTGCCAACACGATCCAAAAAGTAACTGTTATTGCACAACATACAGGTGAACCGGATTCAGCAGTTATACGTGAGTCTCTGTTGAAGTTCGAGGAGTTTATGGGCAGTCTTTGAAGGCATTTCTCAAGTGTCTTGGGCACTTCTTCTTTTCTCATGCTTCGATAGGATAGATGTAGTTTATGAGAGATTGCATGTTGAGCATGAGCACTTTGAAAATACACGAATAAATGTACCTCTATAGCCGCTTCATGCCATAATGTTGCAAGTGCTTGAGGCCTAACAATATTGAATAAGTCAAAGTGGTTAAGGGTTTCCCCTTTCTCTCTCCTCTTTTCCTATATAAAGGAGTGAGACCCATTGTCTTTTTTTTATTTTTTTTGGGGGCAAGAAAGCTATGCTTGGATATCTTGTATCTTGAAAACTTTGAGTTTCATGCTGCAATTTTTGGAACTAAATAAAAGAAGCAAGATTTCCCAAACTTCGTGTTGTAGATCTTGAGATTGATTCATCTATTGTTATGTTGTATTAGTTACTCTTTCTTGAATTCAGTTTTGGCTTACCTTGTTTGAATCATTTGAGCGTCCAGTTTAGTTTCTTGATGACTTTGTGCTTCAAGGGAAGAGATTGCTATAATCAAATAGTGGCTACAATTACTAAGAGTTGAAGACTTTGGGCTTTAATTTGAAATGTTTTATTTAAGTATAAGGATATTCATTAAGAGACTTTGCGCCTTACTGGTTGTTCTTGTTAAATCCTAAATTGAAGTAATCGTAGGAGACTTTGGATTCTTGTTCTTATTCCAACAAAATATTTATATAGACTGTTGTCTTTGGAGTTTCTCTTACGTCAACCCCGAGCCACCGGTATTATCGTAGCAATAGAGCCTTTTTGATAAGTTTGAAAGTTGTCATTTTTCAATCATTCCTGAAAAAGATGAATTGATTAACAGAGCCGCCCCTTTTTCGTAATTTCAGTTAAGTTCTTGTTGAAGCCACGTACGGTAAGAAGGGAGCCTCCCCTATTGCTGAGAGGAGAGAGAAATCTCATTCAACGTTGTCTAAAATCATAATTTTGTAAGTTGTGCTCACAGTGACTTACAAAAATTTTAGCCAACACCCTAAAACTCACAAAATCACCACAATGCAACCCGGCTTAGCCTCTAAATGAGACTAACTAAAATCACCTTGGAAGGGTCTTTCACCTTCAAAGTTGGTGATCCCAAGGAAAGCTTTCCTCATCCAAGAGCTTCTGGAGAAAACATTACAATATTCCTTCTATCTATATGTTCATGTATGTATAACAATGCAATGAAATATTATTCTTTTATTTCCCCAAACACAATGCCAAAATGGGAGAAACAAAATTAATATTCTAATCCTGTTATGTCTTCCTAAATTACATAACGACCCAACCTTTCCACTTAATCAAAATAACGAAATATTTCATTTTCCTCAAATAGGGATGAGGGCAATGAGGAAGAATTTGATGTCAATATCCCTAATGTGCATCATGATCATGCAAAGGATGACATTTCTCATCACAATTGCAATTTTGAGCACATTGTTGATGTTATTGTGCTCACCAAAGATGGTGTTATAGGGAAGTTTAGACTGTCCAAATGGTTTTATTCTGAGTTTAACCTTATCCATGTGAGATTACAGGATCAAAGTTGAGGGAAGGGTTGGCAATGAGAAGCACAAGGAGGACAATTCCAAAATGTTGTCCATTTGAAGAAGGTGGGTATTGTTGATGTGAGTTTTGTTCCACTACAACATACAGAATCAAACACTTGGTGCTTCAAGATGAAATACCAAATACTCAATCCTCTCTTGAATAAGGTCAATCCTTATGCTAAGCTTGCAAAGTAAGATCACAAGGTGACTTCAAGGTTCCTTCAATTGTGCACACTCGCTCAGTGAACTAATGTGATTTGTTGGTAATCACTAAGCGTACTTACAATGTTCACTAGGATTTGTCAACTTAGTTCGAATGATTTGGCTTTAACATGCACAATGAAAATATACTTTTTGATTTTCCAATTCTTGAACTTCTCAACTTGAACTTAAACTTAACTTCTACTACTTCTACTTCTAACTTGGAATGCAAGGAAGTGTGAATGACTTGGACTCTACTAGATGTGGTTTTATCAGTGATCTCCACCCCACCTAGTGCAAGCTTCTAAGGTATGCTTAAAGGTTTTCAAATCAATATTTCCTCTTCAATTCCATCAAATGGACGCAAACTAAAGATTGGATATCAATTGAAGTTAAGTACTTTTAATCACTAGCTTACCACACAAGGCACACTTACAATCGGCAAGAGGTTAGTGGTCTGGTTTAAATTGAGTCAAACATGTAAACATCCACAATTACTCTCATTCAACTAAACTACTCAAGGGAATTCTATTCTAAATAGCTTGAAATCAAATCTACTCGAAATGAGGGATGTAGATCAACATGCAATAATGCAAACTTGATCACAACAATTCACCGTGCAAAACACAACAATGAAAAGTAGAGCAAATTTGGCATTAGATTAGCAACAATTCTCAAACATCCTCCTCCTGGGGGAAATACGACCCCTGTCTGGACAACTTCCAAACTTAGAAAAATTTTCACCTTCCAAACTCACTCTTGGGGGAAAAACAACCCTTGTCTAGACAACTTCCAGACTTAGGAAAAAATTTACTTCCATCTCCACTCATGGGGGAAAAACAACCCCTATCTGGATAACTTCCGTACTTCGAAAAAAATTCAATAAAATGCTATCCAGAGTGGTGGAAATTCATAGTATGTTTGGATTTTAACCCCAACACTTCGAAAATTTTTAGGAAAATGTCAATTAAAGTGGGGAATTTCATTATAAGTTCGGATTTTGATCAAAATAAGTGGGGAAAATGATTATAAGTCCGTAGTTTGATCAAAATAAGTGGGGAAAATCATTATAAGTCCAGATTTTGATCACAACAATAGAGAATATACAAAACACATTGAAATACCTCAAAACATCACATTTAATCAAAATCAATTGCCATTTCACACAGAATTAGAGTTATAATATATAACATTATATCATGTATATAATAACCATAATAAACCATCATAATGTACGTAAGTATAACCAAGTCTTAGAGAAGTTTGCTAAACTATCATGAAACTAAACTTGAAACATCCCCAAAAAGACACCAAACATGGACTCTCAGCAAGCAGGGCCTAAAACTAATGAACCATGGAGCTGGGTGAATTAGTCTTGAAGGTGTATGAACTGCCGATAAGTCCCAAAAATGAGGTTAGGAGGTCCCATAGCTGTTGGACTATGGAGTTGTCCAAGTTATTCCAGGTGTTTCTACTCGTTCAAAGTCTAGAACAGTCTGTCTTAGTTTTCTCTATGCTCTTGTAACCCCTTATATTGCTAGATTTGTACCTACATAGTCACAAAGAGGGAAAATATTGTTGTGTCTATATAAGGGCTTGCTTTTGTAAAACCCTTGTTTTGGTGTTTCTACCTCCACGAATAGCCAAGTTGGATTTGAGAAAAAATGTTTGTATGTATGTGTGCTCTAAATCTTAAGTGTGTGTCTAGGATTGTAACGAGCAATAATGTGCATAAACATAAACAATAGCCCCACTCAAGTGTGTTAGAATGAACCCTAAGTAACACAATCCAAAGATGGTTTACAAACCCACTCAAGAATGCATGAATCATGAATGTAAATGACTAATAACAAAAGAGATCTAAAGCTTGAACTTAGAAATGTGTGATAACATGAAATTACACCAAACCCTAGAGGAGAGGTACAAGCAAATCATCATTAGTGATTCCCAATCATCCTCCAACACTCCTTGAAGCTCCCATCATTTTTGCAAATAAATGATGAGTAATAGACGAATATCTTGATGTTGTTGATTATCCTTTAGATTTGCAGACCTATGCTCAATTTGGCGAACTTTCTATGTATATTGTTGTCTATCCAAATGAGGAAAGCTTAATTGCTTTTATATGAGGCACAAGGTTAATTTTTTATAGAAACCTAACATAAATGGTCATAGACAAAAATGGAGACCAAATTTTGAAATGTCAAGACCCACAGTTGTTTATTTTGAAATTTCTTGAGATTTTGGCAAGACACTAGAGTTGGGCACCCTAGTCCCATAAAAATGGGCTCACCGAAAGCGGGCTGCAAGAGTCAAGGTCCAAGATGTTAAATCCGGTCCAAATTTTTGGTTTTTACGACGATTAAACGCAGAATAAGAAACTTGAAATTCAAAATAGGATAGGACCTATCTCCTTGAGTTGGGGATTAAATACAAGGCTAGAAATGGTCCTAAAATTGTCTAGGGGGTTGAAACTAAAGCAAGTGTTGAGGAGAGTATGAAATTGGGCCCACAACTACGGATTAAAAATTACAACATTGCATTGACTTGTTTACCATTAGAAAAAAAATCATCATGTGCCATTCTAGGTATACTTCTAGAGTTTCTATCATATTATCCTTGTGAATGTGTATATCCAAGTTCTTGTGTGTCTCACACGTAAATAAGTTTCTCTGAACGATCTCTTACTACCTCTTCCATATTTCCTTTGCCTCTTTTATTATGATCAAATGTACTTGTGCAGCAACTTTCATTGTCTTCCCTTGCTTCAACTTCATTATTCTACGATCCTCTACCACCTCCTTTATTTCTATCTCTTGAAAGTCTACCACTTCTTCCTCTCTTGTTCTATCAATTCTAAAATATGTGATTCAACTCATCTTTAACTTCCAAGGTAAGTTAATATGCTTCATCAACAAACAAACAAGTTAATGAACTTAACTCTTCATGGATTGATCCACTTAAACCATCAAGATGTCTAACCACGTCTTTATTATCATACATGATGACATGCCTTAATGGTAAAATTAGATATTCCTTGGTATAATCTTTCACACAAATCCTTCCATCTCAATTTTTGCATCTTTCAACAATCCAACGGATAATTTGTAGGAACAAATTTAGAACTAATTTATGTCATTATCCCATTGCAAAATATTAGTCTTAACTCTCGTTTCTTTTCCAAATAAATTTCTTTCAACAAAATAATAGCATTACTTTTTAATTTTGTTTTTGTAAACTTCACTCTATTGGGATCACTTATTTCCTCATACTTGATAATTTTAAGATCAGTAATCAGAGCAATCAACTCTTTAGTATTTACACTACCAAAAGAATTGGGGAAATCAACTCTAGTTTTCTTACAAATTTTGGGAATACTGTTCAACATTCTTTTATCTCTATCTTCTTCATCAATTGAGATGTCTTCAACCACATCTAATTCGATCTAGACATTCCTCATCATATTGACATTTTCTCAATTTTTTTACAACATAGAGTACACTAAAACCTTTATCCATCCTTCAAGGTAACATCTTCAAATATGCAATAAACTACTTCTACATAAGTTGAATCATCGCTTTTGATTTACGTCAAGCGAAGAATCTACAAAGCCAATACAATTCCATACATAATGCCTCTTCAAACACATCATGAAGTAGACTAAACTAGGAATTGGTGCAAGTCTTGAACACTGCTACATCCCTCCTGAACCCTTTGAAATTTCTATGGTTTTATAGTCATTACGGTGGTAAATGATGCCCTAGATAGTTTTATATTCATTACAGTGGTAAATGATGGCCTAGATGGTTTTATATTCATTACAGTGGTAAATGATGCCCTAGATGATTCTATATTCATTACGGTGGTCTATGATTGCTTGGATGTTTTGTGGTACTAACAATCAGGATCAATTTGTGAATTATGTACATGAGTAGGAATGTACAAGTTACGCCATAAATAGCACGTCAACCAGGCAACCTTGTTTATTGTCTTGTCAATTTGGTTATCAAATCATGATTATGTTAAGATGAGTTGTGTTTGATCAAGTGGATGCAGGAGAGGCGGGATCCGACAAAAGGGGAAAAAGTATCACCGCGAAAAGGGGGGCGCAACATGGTTACTAAGTAGGTTGTCTGGAATTGGTGAGTGGTTCCTAGATTTTTAACGTCATCCTAGAGTCTTAAGTAGTTCGTTATCTGGGTCCTTTTTACCTAGTCTCGGTTAGTCGTTCTTGTGTCCTAAGTTCGCACTTTGGTCAAGTCGTTAGAAGATGACTCACCTTGCTTTGGTCTTGAACGCTTTTCTTTATTCAATCTTTGGGGACAATAATTTATATTTCAACCTTTCTTTAACATGCCATTTATAAGAATGAACACGTTAACGTTATTTTAGTTATATTTGCGTATATGTAAACACATGCTGAGTATATATATATACACATAAATATAATGGAGAGACTTTTCGTATTTGTATTTATAAGTGATATGTGTCTCTATTTTGATCATTATCTTCATTATTAAATGGAAAATCAACATCTTGGAATGCGATCGATACTTTTGATTTAATGACACAAGTCTTTTAGTTACTATATCTTAACTCATTTTACCTTGGATATAATTTATCCATGGTTGTTGCCGCCGTGACGTGGCTGGGTCTCTAGTCGACGGAGGAAGAAAGGAAGTCGCACCTTGGTATAAAGCAGTGCTTGCTTATACAATAGAGGTTTATTTTTATTCACCATAGTCATATTTGGGGGAGACGGGGAATAACATTATGAATATTATTTAAATCAGAACGCAAGGCAGAGATGGGATGTTGTCCATCGAACCGTGGATGAGAAGAAACGGTTTTTCTTTAGAACGTGGGCGGGGATTAAAAGGAAAAAGAAACGGTTGTTGGTGGCATTCGAAGACACGCAAAAGAACGGAGAAGGAAAGGAGCTTGGTGGTAATACGTGCAGCTAAGGGAGTTACCAGGTGAGTGTGTATAGCTCCCTACTCCACCTCTTTTCTTCCTTTGATGTTTTCTTTTTAGCTTTGTCAGTTTAGGAAGCCGCGAGGAATGCATGCTAGTTATTGCCTCAGTTGCGGCTGGTATTATTGGGTGAACATTTGAAACTTCTACAGTTTGTTAATTGAGCAAAAAACGTGTATTTGGTTAAGAACTTCGTAAATGCTTCTCTCTCCTTGTTTTTCTTTATTTTCAAACAATGTCTCAGCAGACGTCACTCTTCCTTTGTCACCTTTAATTATCCTTTGCTCTCCTTTTAAAGAAAGTTGTGCATACTTCTTCACTATACTCGAACGACATTTTCTTGGATCATATAATGATATTAGACTGGAATATATCCCTACATGTATAGCTGAGACTGAGAAAACAGTGAGACCATAGTTTCACGTGGTAACTCCTAGCACTGTTTACACCTTTTGAAAATGAGCCGCATGGAGGGCTGGAATGATTGGGGTAGTGCCAGCAAGACCAATGAGCTAAGTCAAAGTATTGACAGTAATACCACAAAAGAACCAAAAGGGTTATGACATGGCTCACTGGAAGTGTTGACACTTCCTCAGCAATTCAAAGCTAGCCTCCACCTTTGTTTCCTTTTGTTTTCTGTACAGTTGTCCATGTTTAAACAATTAAAGATAATTAGGGGTCTACCTTGGTTCGCTCCAGCTTAGTAACTGTTGGTGAGTTGTCCAGTTAGCCGGATAGGGTGAAAGTTTGGCACTTGATCCTACGTAATTACTAAAACCTTGGCCAAGGTGTACCAGGATAGATAAGTCAGCTTGCAAGGCAATCAAATACACCCTAGTCAGAGAGTCATCACCAAGTTAGCAGTTGCTATAGAGTGTTGGCCGACTAAGAGTGTAGGTTCCTTCACCAATTCCAGGGAGGCTTAGTAACCATGTTACGCCCTTTGCGGAGGGTCGGGCCACTTCAGTAGAAGCGAGCTAGGGGGATCGAACTTCGATCCATGGTTGGGTGGTTAAATGCTCCAATGCTGCTTTTTCCCCAGTGTCTGCAATATGCTCAAGATGGGAAAGACAAACAGTTGGTTCCTTGCCAACATGAGTAATTAAAGCAGTAAGCTTCTTTTCTTATTATTTTTCCGTTAAAGTTCCATTCCATCTTTCCAGTATGTAGTACCTAATTTGACATTGATGCATTTCTCTATTACTCCTTTTCTTTTGTTAAAAAAAATGTTCTTAAGGAAATCTTCATTCTTGTCGTTGTACGAAAGTTATATTTTACATATGGTAGCTGTATTTTCTTTGAACGTTGTGGCATATTTCATATTGTGGTTATTACATATTGTGGACATTACATATGGTATCAAAGCTCTAGTTACAACACTGAACCCTGGGCTCACCACTCCGAAAACTAGAATAGTTAATTGAAACAAACCTTGGGAGTGTTACAAGATGATGATCCACACCAAAAGGAAACGTCTTCATCACCCTGCTTTGATAAAGATAGGGAGGATAGTGACTCAGGCTTATGATTATTCCGAATGTACCATGCCTGCAGACGGGGAAACACTAGTTGCAGCCTTGCAGAGAATTAAGAAACAGAGACATTTGTGGACACTAGAACGTAAGGCAGCCATTAGGGTTGTGGTTTTTTTAAGTACAAACTTTAAACCTAACCTCAGCTAACCCACCACTCAAGATGGAACCCACCCCAAAGCGGCCCTTTGCTGGCAATCTTGTTGTGATAGCTAGAACTTCCGTTGAACCCGAAGGTCCGTTGACCCCACTTGTGCGTACTCCAGCTTCAGAATGAAATTTGGCTTTGTTTTTTGTTTCTCCCTTAGACTGTCTTGATTAAGTTTCACCTTGTGTGGTGTCTTAAACTTAGACAAATTTTGGTTCTTGCAAAAACAAACTAATGTAAAAAAACCAATTGGATTTGAATGTAAAAAAAAAAACTTTTCTATGGTATGTACATAGATATATGAATTAAATTTCTCTGTCAGTAGTAAATTAAGTAATATGATATTAATTTTCATGTGTTGTGCGGATTTCTTAAATATTGCAGTGAACTAAAACTATGGACAACATTACTGGTAACAACAACCTGGCCAACCATACAGTCTCCCCTAACGCAAAACTTGAGACTTTTGCAAAGGGTTTAGAGGGGATAAACAAGACCATTATAGTGAGAGCAGAGGAGACCATTCACATGTTGGACACGTAAACACGGCTTGGAATACTGGGTGGGAATAATACCTGAAGACATGAAAAAAGTAAAACCCCCTCAATATGATAGTACTACTCCAGGCGATGTCGTTGAAGCCTGGCTCACTGGTATGGAAAAATATTTCCAAATTAGAGACTACACAGAGACCCAGAAGGTTGTTTAAGGCACCTATCAGCTAACGGGGGAGGCAACGGGTTGGTGGGAGAACAAGTTAATAGAGACCAAAATGAAACCAACAGAAGTGGTGTGGGGAAAGTTTGTAGAGCTGTTCCGATAAAGGTGGTTACCTAAATTGTTCTATGAACAAAAACTGTCAGACTTTCAGGACCTCCGACAAGGAGAGTTGTCAGTTAATGGTTACACTGAGAAATTCAACAGGGTACTCAAGTATGTTCTGCAAACGGACGAGAAATACTGCTTAAGAAAGTATATCATGGGATTAAATAACCAGATCGGTGGTGCTATTGATGTTCTTGCACCTGCTACCACTACAGAAGCTTATGAGAAAGTTGTCTGCCAGGAATTAAAACTTAAGAAAGATGACTCTATCAGAGACAGGAACAGAAAGAACTCCAAATGGACAGAGCTAGCGCATTTCTCCAAAAAGAGACCAGAAAGGGAGGATGTAGACACTAAGTTCAATAAGAATTCGAAGAATGAACGACATAATCCCAAAAGAGATAGAAGGACATCCTCTCATGAAGGGAGAGGAAGCGAACCTCAGTCTAAGTCATCAGAAAAGAAGGGCCCACCAGGGCATGTTTTACTTGCGGTGGAACGCACTATGCTAACAAGTGTCCTACTAAGGCTCAGGTGGGCACAGCACGTAGGGAACCCCTTCCAAATCAGCAGGCAGTTTTTCAACAAAGGATACACGCTGCGGTGAATGATCGTCAGGCTGAGTGCCAGATTTCGCCAATAGAGGTGACAGGTACGCTTTATGGTAAACTGTAAAAATCTTATTCGATACGGGAGCATCAGAAAATTTCATTTCAACCAGTATGCTTAATAGATTTCCTAGGAGAGCGGGATTCATGGAAAACACTTGGTCAGTCGAGTACACAATCAATCCAGAGCTCGGGTAGAGCAGTGCCTTTTTGAGGCCAGGGTTTCGTACCGAGGTAAACCTTTATGCTGCACCTCTAGGATCTGATGATGTCATTCTTGAAATGAAGTGGCTTTGGAAGCATCGTGCTAAAGTTGATTGCTTCGCAAAGTCAATAGATTGTTTGGATGATTTATAGGTAATTCCATGTGCATCCAAGGTTTTCAGCAAGAATTCCGGGTAAGGCATCTTTCAGCGGCCCAACTTAGGCGAAGTATTAAAAAAGGTTGACAACTCCTTGCAGTCAAGATGGAAGAGTTATGCAGTTATAAGGAATTTATGCATGGGGATGATATGTACATCTTCAACGTGAAGCAGCGAGGGAATGAAGAGACCAGTGAACCTTTCGGGGTTAAATACCCTTACCTCCGAAATTTCCAAGATGTCTTTCCTGAGGAATTACCAGGACTACCCTCGAAAAGGGTTTTCGACTTTTCTATAGAACTCTCTTTAGGAGCTGAACCCATATCAAAGATTATGTATAGGATGACAACCACCAAATTGACAGAACTGAAGGCTCAACTTCAGGATTTAGTCTCTAAAGGATTGATTAGACCCAATGTATCACCCTGGGGTGCACCAGTCATTTTTGTCAAAAAGAAGGATGGACTCTTCGATTATGCATTGATTATCGCATGTTAAATAAGCTAACAATCAAAAATAAATGCCCTCTACCCCGCATAGATGATTTGTTTGATCAAATGCGTGGTGCCACAATTTTCTCCAAAATTGATCTGCGATCGCGATACCATCAAATAAGACTTAAGGATGAAGATATTCACAAGACGGCTTTCAGAACCCGTTGTGGTCATTACATATGGTATCAGAGCAAACGGGTTCACAGTCTTACCGTTCGGTCTAACCAATGCACCTGCAGCTTTTATGAATGTCATGAATAGCGTTTTCCACGATTGCCTGGACAAGTTTGTATTGGTCTTCCTGGATGACATTCTCATCTATTATAAAAATGAGACCGAGCACTTGCAACATTTGCATCTGGTACTGCAGTGATTACGAGAGCATCACCTTTACACAAAATTATCCAAATGCACCTTCTTCCAAAAAGAAGTACAATACTTGGGCCATATCATCTCTGAAAAGGGAATTGTCGTGGACCCCGCCAAAATTAAAGCTATAGCGGAGTGGCCCGGTCCTAAAAATGTTCGTGAGGTCCGAAGTTTTATGGGATTAGCAGGATACTACCGGAAATTTGTGAGGAATTTCTCTCGGATTGCGCATCCTATCACCTGCTTGCAAAGAAAAGGGAAGCGATTTGAATGGACAGAAAAATGTCAGAAGGCTTTCAAGTTTCTTAAAGAAAAACTCACCACCGCGCCTATTTTGAAGGTGCCCAATTCCGAAGGCGAGTTCCTTGTGGTGACAGATGCGTCCGGGGAAGGACTAGGAGGTGTTTTAATGCATGATGGAAGGGTCATTGCTTATGAATCCAGAAGGCTCAAAAATTATGAAGTTAATTATACCCCTCATGACCTCGAGCTAGCAACAATAGTTCACACTCTACAGCAGTGGCGACATTACGTCATGGGTAAACCTTTTGAGCTTCGTTCTGACCACCAAGGGTTGAAGTATATCTTCACACAACCCAATATGAATGCTCCACAAAGGAGGTTTTTGGAGCTCATTTTCGACTATGACTTTGAGATTAAGTACATTAAAGGAAAGGAAATCAGGTAGTCGATGCTTTGAGCCACAAACAGCACATTTCAGCCATAACATCTTCCCATTCCACGTTTTGTCAACAAGTGCTCTCGCACCTTGAGGGGGATAAGTTCTATCAGCAAGTTAAACTAGCTATTATTAGGGACCCTCTAGATCATAGGTACGAGGGATACAGACTCGAACCTGATGGCATATTACGGTTCGAAGGAAGGATGTATGTTCCGGAAGTACACGAAAAAAGAAATCTTATTTGGAAAGAGACCCATTCCGCACATTACTCAAGATATCCAAGGGTTGCCAAGCTTCCAGTGGATGTTAAACCATTGTATTTATGGAAGGGCATGAAGGGAGACGCGGCTAAATTTGTAGCCAGTTGCCTCGAATGTCAGAGGGTTAAAGTAGAGCGTCAGCACCCAGCAAGGCTACTACAACCTCATGCCGTGCCGGAATGGAAGTGGCAAGTAATTAGTATGGACTTTGTGCAAGGTCTTCTGATGTCTCGGAACAAGCATAACACCATTTTGGTGGTAGTCGATAAACTCACTAAAGTAGCTCATTTTATTCCAGGAAACCTGACTGACGGTGCACCCACCATTGCCCGCAAATTCGTCCAGGAAATATTTAGGCTCCATAGAGTTCCGGAGAAAATTATATCTGACAGGGATGCTAGAGTGACATCTAGATTTTGGCAAAATTTATTCAAGGCTCTCAGGACTCAATTAAATATCAGCACCGCTTATCACCCAGAAACCAATGGCCAGACAGAAAGGGTGAACCAAATACTCGAAGATCTTCTGAGAATGTATTGTATGTACCAGCAGTACAAATGGGAGGACTACTTACCTTTAGTGGAGTTTGCCTACAACAACTCTTACCAATCATCCATTAAGATGGCACCATTTGAAGCATTATACGGAAGGAGGTGTAGAACTCCTATCAATTGGGATAAGCTAGAAGATAGGATAACTCTCAGTCCAAAAATGCTATCGGAAATGGAGGCACAAGTAAAACTGATCCGTCAGAGGTTAGCAAAAGCTAACGATTGGCAAAAAGGTTATGAGGATGCTAGAAGAATAGCCAGACATTTTGAGATAGGAGAGAAAGTACTTCTACGAGTCAAACCCCAGAAAAGTGTCATTTCCTTCGGGAAAAGTTCTAAATTAGTGCCCCGCTAGGTAGGACCATTTGAAGTCCTGGAGGTTGTTAACACGGTTGCTTACATAATTGCTCTACCCCCAGCTCTTGCTCGGTTGCACAATGTTTTCAATGTATCTTATCTTAAGAAATACGTATCTAATTTTGATCACCTGATTGATTGGAACTCTCTACAGGTACGAGACCCCGGAGTGGTTACAATCGAACCCATCAGGGTGCTCGAGGTTCGTAAGCTACGCTTCCGAAATAAAGAAGTCAGACAGTGTAAGGTCCAGTGGGACCAATATGCCGAGGACAGTACCACCTAGGAAGATTACGATGAGATCCATCATGAATTTCCTTTTTTGTTTAATGCTTATAATCTTTTGGACTAAATGTAGTGGATAATTTCTTATGATACATGAACTCCATCATCGGGGACGATGATTCTCAAGGGAAAGGATATGTTACATCCCTCCTGAACCCTTTGAAATTTCTATGGTTTTATATTCATTACAGTGGTAAATGATGCCCTAGATGGTTTAATATTCATTACAGTGGTAAATGATGCCCTAGATGGTTTTATATTCATTATAGTGGTAAATGATGCCCTAGATGGTTTTATATTCATTACAGTGGTAAATGATACCCTAGATGGTTTTATATTCATTACGGTGGTATATGATTGCTTGGATGTTTTGTGGTACTAACAATCAGGATCAATTCGTGAATTATGTACATGAGTAGGAATGTAGAAGTTGCGCCATAAATAGCACGTCAACCAGGTAACCTTGTTTATTGTCTTGTCAATTTGGTTATCAAATGATGATTATGTTCTGATGAGTTGTGTTTGATCAAGTGGATGCAGGAGAGGCGGGACCCAACAAAAGGGGAAAAAGTATTACCTGGAAAAGGGGGGCGCAACATTGTTACTAAGTAGGTTGTCTGGAATTGGTGAGTGGTTCCTAGATTTTTAACGTCATCCTAGAGTCTTAGGTAGTTCGTTATCCGGGTCCTTGTTACCTAGTCTTGGTTCGTCGTTCTTGTGTCCTAAGTTCGCACCTTGGTCAAGTCGTTAGAAGATGACTCACCTTGCTTTGGTCTTGAACGTTTTTCTTTATTCAATCTTTGGGGACATAATTTCTATTTCAACCTTTCTTTAACATGCCATTTATATGTATGAACACGTTAACGTTATTTTAATTATATTTACGTATATGTAAACACGCGTGACAACACATGTTGAGTATATATATATACATAAATATAATGGAGAGACTTTTCGTATTTGTATTTATAAGTGATATGTCTCTCTATTTTGATCATTATCTTCTTTATTTAATGGACAATCGGCATCTTGGAATGGAATCGATACTTTTGATTCAATGAAGCGTCTTTTAGTTACTTAATCTTGACTCATTTTACCTTGGATATAACTTATCCATGGTTGTTGCCGTCGTGACGTTGCTTGGTCTCTAGTCGACGGAGGAAGAAAGGAAGTCGCACCTTGGTATAAAGCAGTGCCTGCTTATACTATAGAGGTTTATTTTTATTCACCATAGTCATATTTGGGGGAGAGGGGGAATAACATTATGAATATTATTTAACTCACAATGCACGGCAAAGATGGGATGTTGTTGTCCATCAAACTGTGGATGAGAAGAAACGGTTTTTCTTTTGAACGTGGGCGGGGATTAAAAGGAAAAAGAAACGGTTGTTGGTGGCATTCGAAGACACACGAAAGAACGGAGAAGAAAGGAGTTGGGTGGTAATACGTGCAACTAAGGGAGTTACCAGGCGAGTGTGTATAGCTCCCTACTCCACCTCTTTTCTTCCTTTGATGTTTTCTTTTTAGCTTTGTCAATTTAGGAAGCCGCGAGGAATGTATGCTAGTTATTGCCTCAGTTGCGGCTGCTATTATTGGGTGAACATTTGAAACTTCTACAGTTTGTTAATTGAGCAGAAAACGTGTATTTGGTTAAGAACTTCATAATTGCTTCTCTCTCCTTGTTTTTCTTCATTTTCAAACAATGTCTCAGTAGACGTCACTCTTCCTTTGTCACCTTTAATTATCCTTTGCTCTCCTTTTAAATAAAGTTGTGCATACTTCTTGGCTATACTCGAACGACATTTTCTTGGTTCATATAATGATATTAGAGTGGAAAATATCCCTACATGTATAGCTGAGACTGAGAAAACAGTGAGACCGTAGTTTTACGCGGTAACTCCTAGCACTGTTTAAACCTTTCGAAAGTGAGTCTCATGGAGAGCTGGAATGGTTGGGGTAGTGCCAACAAGGCCAGTGAGCTATGTAAGTCAAAGTATTGACAGTAATACCACAAAAGAATCAGCAGGGTCATGACGTGGCTCACTGGAAGTGTTGACACTTCCTTAGCAATTCAAAACTAGCCTCCACCTTTGTTTCCTTTTGTTTTCTGTATAGTTGTCCATGTTTAAACAATTAAAGATAATTGGGGGTCTACCTCGGTTCACTCCAGCTTAGTAACTGCTGGTGAGTTGTCCAATTAGCCGAATAGGGTAAAAGTTTGGCAATTGCTCCTACGTAATTACTAAAACCTTGGCCAAGGTGTACTAGGATAGATAAGTCAGCTTGCAAGGCAATCAGATACACCCTAGTCAGAGAGTCATCACCAAGTTAGCAGTTGCTATAGGATGTTGGCCGACTAAGAGTGTAGGTTCCTTCACCAGTTCCAGGAAGGCTTAGTAACCATGTTATGCCCTTTGCAGAGGGTCGGGCCGCTTCAGTAGAAGCGAGCTAGGGGGATCAAACTTCGATCCATGGTTGGGTGGTTAAACACCCCATTGATGCTTTTTCCCCAGTGTCTGCAATATGCTCAAGATGGGAAAGACAAACAGTTGGTTCCTTGCCAGCAGGAGTAATTAAAGCAGTAAGCTTCTTTTCTTATTATTTTTCCAATAAAGTTCCATTCCATCTTTCCAGTATGTAGTACCTAATTTGGCATTGATGCATTTCTCTTTTACTCCTTTTCTTTTGTTAAAAAAAAATGTTCTTAAGCTAATCTTTATTCTTGTTCGTTGTACGAAAGTTATATTTTACATATGGTAGTTGTATTTGTTTGAACGTTGTGGCATATTTCATATTGTGGTTATTACATATTGTGGTCGTTACAAACACTCAGCGCATCGTTCAAACAAGCTGCCATTATAAAATAAATGGTCTAGAATTGGCCCAATTATAATTCTCGAGATAAGAAACATGCATGCAATGATTAAATCATATGAAAATCAGAAGGAACGTTATGGATGCTTGATAAAGCTATGTTCAAACTTCAAAATTAACTATCACATTGCTCATTGAGAATTGGTTGTGCCAACTATTATAGACACAAAGCTTTGTATCTACAAACGCATGACTACAAAACATCTATTAATATAAGGAAATACTTACAAAACAAAAACTAACAGATAACATTTTTTGTTGATGCAAGATTCGTTTTACACCTTAGATGCTCTAACATCAATAGAAGATGTGATCGATATATGCACTCCCTTCTTAAAGGCAATGGATACCATTTGAATCCATTGTTTTACTCTTTCAAAAATTATAATAAGGTCACACAAGGCCTACTCATGTAAATGGAGAAAATATTCCCTACCCCAACAACATTGGATGCATTTATGCTAGAGATGCCAATTTATATGTCAACAAAGGGTTTTTCTCAAGTATGTCTATCATACAAGGCAAGAAAACGTTGTAACCAAGTGGGCTCCATAAAATTTTGAAGTCTCAATATTCCAAACATGGAAATTAGAGTTGTTAATCTTTTAAAAGATCTTATATGATATCTATAGACCATGTCCACAACGGTCGGCTTCCCTAATCCTTAATATTCTCTTTGGTCGCAGTTTCCTTATACGCCTCCACTGCCACGTGCCGCCACTGCACAACCCTGACCCAACTCGACCAAAGGAACTCCAAAAACACCTGCCAACATGATGCATGTCTTAACCAGACATGGTTTTTCAAAACAAGAGTGGGGTCCACCTTACCGCGCCCATCACCACTTGTCCACTTCAAAGGAAATCTCAAGGAAATCCTTCCAGATCAAGAAAACGTCGACGTGCAGAGGTAAAAGATAAAAAAGAAAACTCGCTACAATCCCAAATTAGTAAAAGGCTAAAAGGGAGAATAGCTGGCACCTAGTTGTTGTCAATGCCAACAAGGAAAATCTCTGCGCAGGCCACCTTTGTAAGTCGCGCCAGATTATGGGTGGTGTACTCTCTGTAAGGAAAAAGTCTATTTAAACCTGGTGGTTTGCCTAAAAAAGATATGTATATCTACCCATATATAGACAAGGAGTAGTTCATCAGTTAAATCTCTGTATTATTGAGGAATGTGTCTTGGCCTTTGCACCATGGTTTACCATTCTATGGTGTATTCTATAACATATGTATTATGTGGCTTGATTTCCAGCCATTACATGTTTGCTCTTAATAAAGCATGGAGACTGTGCCTATGTTGTCTTTCTTCTCTTGTTAATCAAGGTGTACTCTGCCGATTTTACTTACGTCGAATCCAATCTATTTATGTCAGTCCTTTCATCTTCCACTTATTCTAAGAAATAATGGACCATGTCTCTATGTTGCTCTTCCATTAGTCTCTAAAGTGAGTGTTTGATTGTACCACTTGCAATTTGCTCCTCTGACTGGCAAACTAGCCAGGAGTGAGTTCTCATATTTGACCTTTATAGGAAGTATTTCTATCTTGAATATTGAGATACTCTTGAGTGTCTCTTCTTCGGATTCTATTCAGGAATTGTCTTCTTGTACTGTGTTCACTTCTCGGGAGAGTTTCACACTTGCGGGGACCCTTCCGCTTTTACCCCGACCACTACTCACGCATCGTGTTCCCTAAGGTGGCCCCCTTGGAACAAAAGTTTCCAAGATTTTGCTGAGGTTTCGCTGTGAACCTGTAAAATGTTGTAAAAGCTTTACCACTTCGCCATGTAGCGTAGATTTTACTTTCAAAATGTTCCTTCTCCTTTTCCCTTCTTAAGGAATGAAGAGTCAGCTTGTAGAATCTCGGAGGTTACTCAACAAAATGCACCAAGTCCCACATCTATTGAGCTTCCTGACTGCCCTTATTTACGCGTGAGCCTCTTAGAGATCAACAATATCGTCTCAAATAATGTGCTTAATGAAATGGTCGGATCTTTTGGCCAAGAAGCAAAAATCATCAATGGATCGCAATGTTAATTTAAACCAGACATGTAATTCATCCACTTGTAAAGTAAAACCATGGGACTCAAAAGCATGAATTCACAAAACCATTGACTTCACATATAATATTGGGTAATAAGTTTCTTTCTATTAATGTTTACCTAATATTAAATTAAACACATTTCCTCAATGTGAAACCAACATTAACTATATTTCCCAATGTCACATACAACACATAAAGTGGCCTCAAGAATATTAACTCCTAGTAATGCACATCGATCTAGGTCCCCCTAGGTGAACCATACACATAATAATAAAATAACATTATAAACATTATGTAAGGTGTACAACACCTTATCCCAACAAGCCCCATCTAGACTTTAGGGGTCAGACGTTTTTCCACCCACCTTTTTTTTGTGAATATATATTATTATTTTTTAAATATTATATAGACACTTAATCCTTAAAAAATAAAAAAATCATCCTACAAAATGATACAACCTTTCTAAAGGCAAACGAGGATTTCGAAAATGCTGTCTTAAAAGAAGAATTGATTGTTTTATGCTTAGTTACCGGATTTGCACCCCCTGCCCCTGCATCTTGGTGCGGATGGGTTTGGGTGTAGATGCGTGGGGGGATGTGTTCGAATGCCCTGTGGATGCGTCCAGATGTGCATCCAGCGCATCCGTCCGCACCCACAGGTTGTGGATGAGCACTTGGACAGCATCCAAGTGCATCCGGGATCAACTTTTGAAGGAGATCAACCTCATTTGCCTAGTTTTTACAATGTACCGAAGTACCAAGTTCAAGAATGTGGTAATAATCATAAATATATTCTAGATGACATTGATACACAATAAGTGGGCCATATAGCAGAAATTTTTGTTATGCATCATGACAATCAGTCATTTTAGATGTTTTATACATGGATTTATTTTGTTGTCAGGCAACATTGTTTTGATTAGGTGAAAAACAAGTTTTGAAAGGACCCGAAATCTTTTACAAAGAACTTACAAAGGATAAAGCATTAACACCCCATAGAAACAGCAGGAAAACAAAAAACTAGAAAAGGACAACTGGCGGCCAAGCAAAAGCCAACCAGCACTAAACACCAGAAAAAGGACAGCAAACAACCAAAGAGCAAGCCAAAAAGAGAAGAGGCCAAAGCCTAAAAAATCCTGAGGATAGTCTTGAGGTAGCATTGTTAGACTGTGTCAATTAATCATAGTTTTCATAGTCAATTTGAAGATAGTAATCCTCATTTAGGCCCACATACTTCCCTCCTATGTACCTAACCACTTGAATTTCTCTGCCTAATTTGTATACCTAAGATCAAGTCATTAAGTGTTCTGTAAAAAAACGCTTTTTTGTGTGGACAATACGTTTGGATGTTATACTAATCATAAGTCCAATGGCTTATGTCAGTTGTTCAATCCTGCACTTGTGTAACAGCCTACTAAATTGAAAGAACAAATAAGAAGGAAATAAGTTGTGCATAGCAGATAGCATTGTTTTTTTTTTTGAAACACAATAACAGCATTGTTACAAAATCTACCATTCAAGCAATGTAATCTATTTACTGAAATTATAACTTGCAACCAGAAAAGGACTATGCAACATCTAGTTTCCAGTTTCCATAAAAGAAGAAAGTTCCAACCACATATGCATAATGTAAGAGCTTGAAAGAAAACATACATACAATACGGTTGCTAAGATAAGATGTCGACAAAAGATGTAGGAATGAATCCAGAGGAAAAGGAAAAGGTATCATCAGGGCGTTTATCCACCCAACCATGGATCAACTGATCCCACCCTGCACATTCCAGCTGAAATGGCCCGGCCCTCCGCGAGTAGGAGCATGGCCATAGTAAATCTTGAAACTGGGGTAAGGTTCCTACAGATACAATCAGTCAACCCTATAGCTTCTGCTAACTTGGTTGACTCCTGACCTAGTTTGTATCCGGTTCCTTATTTGACTAGTACTAACATCAAATGTAGCACCCCTCGGCCAAGGATTTATCCTACATGGTTACCATGTAAGCTAGTCAACACCCTATCCATTTACTTCGTTCATCAGTGTTATACATACTCTGAATTTTCTCATTTTGTTCCTTTACCCCAAGTTCTAGGGAAACTCGTCTACAGTTATGGTGATAAGGGGGCAGCTAGCTAAGCAGTTAAAGACCTCACTGTTCTAGGAAGCTCTCTAGACAAAAGATGTCCCCATGCTGAAACTGTCGAGACCGTATTCTGGAATACAGCTGGGTAAGCTGAATAGCCGAACCACAATTCAAGGCTGGAAAAGATGATACGGTATCGGAGGGATTCAACCTCCCAACCATATGGTGGCATGGACGGAATGGAAGAATAATCATTGCATCCCTATTTGACAGTTTGATTTACACGGCAAGAAAAGAAGGAAGTGGAGAGTTTAGTTCTTCGCAGAGTTCCACTGTAATACAGTACCAAATAAAACTAAAGAATAAGTCTGCACACTTGCACTACGCGAGGACACCTTCAACATCACAATTCCATGAAGGAAGAGATATGGTATCCCACACTACACGCAACAGTGCCGCATGGAGGAGTTCGGACATGGAGCTCCTTACTACTGTAAGCAATGGCTCGACACAAGAAGACTAGGAGACAAGAGTATTTCTTACGTTCGCTCCACACCCGAGCTAACTAGGGACGAATCAATCAATTCATTTGCAATGACACAGTATAAAGATAACATATTCCCTTCCCAGTTACGCAATAAGAAAAACCGACCATATCTTTTCTTAATTCCCCGCAAGAAGAATGACAAACATTACACATTCCACAGTATGAAAGAACGCTAGTTCTTTCACCGAACACAGTAAGGAAAGACGACAACCATATTCATTCCTATCATAGAAAGAAATAACAATAAATTTCTTCATAGAGCTCAGAAGGAAAAGACGACATATTAATTCATTCCTAACATAGAAAAGAAAGAGCGATAAATTTCTTCGCAGAGTTCAGTAAGGAAAAGACGACTTCTTACTTCATTCCTATCATTGAAAGAAATAACGTTAAATTTCTTCACAGAGCTCAGAAGGAAAAGACGACATCTTATTTCATTCTCATCCCAGAAAGAAGAACGAAGAAGTTCAGGGTTTAGATGAGGAACGGACATGCCTGCTATTGCGTGGAGCTGTCAAGTTGTGCCTTCCGCATCCGCTCACTACTTCCACCACCTACCTCCTGTAATCTTCCTTTTTTCTTTCCCTCACAACCAAGAAAACTCCCCTCTATCCCACTCCTCTTCAACGGTTCTCCCAACTACCTCCGCACGAGCTGGGATGACTCAGCTCCCACTCCGCCACCCTGCATCCCTAATCCCCGAAATACAACCCCTGATAACTCAACAAAAGATGCTTATTCTTTTTTTTTTTTTTAAAAGAATGAAATACCACGAAAGAGTTATACGACAAGAGGAGTCCCATTGAAAAGTAGAACTCATGGCACTTAAGGCCGCCAATAAAATAACTAAAAAGAACAATAAAATATAAAGGTTCCACTAAAGTCACTAAGCTCGGATGGGTTAGCAACAACAATGTAACCACCCGAATGACGACACCCAAGACCATAGGGTGATTAAACGTGAGGATGGCCCAATCGACATGGAACTAACAATGTTGCGATACACAAGTAATAAAAGTGACATGGATAACTAAAGACGTAAGCTCTACGCTTCAACCACAACTGGGGTCCTTGACTAACCGGGTTGTTCCTTTTACTCACAGTACTTGAGGGTCGTCGACGTTCATTCTTCGTTTACCATGAACATGCTCCTTTCTCTTTCCCGATGATACCTTTTCCCCTTCCGGGCTAGTTGATCCTGCATCCACTTGCAAAACAACTTGTAATTAATTCCTTGTCATGTCAACCACTCATAATCAATAATACGAAGCATACACTACAATAGATAATTAAATCCAGTGTCTCATCTTGACTACCTAGATCCATCTATAATCTTATACTAACTAATTTTATCCTTTAGTAACAAAACTTTCACATTGCTTAACATAATTGAATTATTAATTTAGGCGTCTAACAATTAAGTACATTCAATACCAGATGCCATTTAGGGCATAATTCAATACCTGAAACCATTTAGGGCACATTGCAATACCAGATACCATTTAGGCATATTATAATACCTGAAATCATTTAGGGCACATTGCAATACCAGATACCATTTAGGGCATAATACAATACCTGAAACCATTTAGGGCACATTGCAATACCAGATACCATTTAGGGCATAATACAATACCTGAAACCATTTAGGGCACATTGCAATACCAGATACCATTTAGGGCATTTACAAAATCGGAGGGTGTTACAACTTGTTTAGTAAATGGATTGCAGGTGTCCATAAGACTAAACCTTGGAAGAGCCAAGCTCTTGGCAGATGGTAGTCTATGTATATACAAGCAATAAATTGTAGAACTATCTCTGCATGATGCAAAGTTGAGACAGAAAAGAAAGATGAGATCAAGAGCAAGTGAGTAATTTCATGTACAAGTAATTTTGTACTATATGTCATCTCCACTTTTCTAAAGATTTTGATAAAGCCAGGCCCCACGTATAAAGGTTTCAGTGTTGGTAAGGCATTGTGATATGTGCCACTACCATCTCCTCTTTTCCTATATTTTTCATTAATTTTGTATATTTCTTTAATTGTTTTTATATATATAAATTTATAATATATATATATATATATATAGACACACACATACCCAAATGCATCCAAAACCCCCAAAAAAAAATTAACGTACCCACATATTGGGTTCTTGTACCTGCATCCTTACCCGGATTTGATACGGTAACTTAGGTTTTATGTATAAGAATGATACAGAGAGAATCTCAAGACTGACTTTTTTCAAGATTGTGAATTACACCACCATACCTGCTTCTCGATTTCTACTTTCATTGACTGAATGAGATCCATTGTTTCATCATCAATCGTACGTTTCTTTACAGACCAACCTATCCGTTTTTCTAAGAAAGCTTTCTTATCCAAACAAAGTGCCCTGACTTTCAAATTCTCCACTGCCTGTAACCCAGATTGTAGATTTTGGACTATTTTCTGCATATGGTGAATATTTGTCAGTAGAGAAGAAATTAAGTCAACCCATTACACAGATTGAATGCAAACAAAAAAAAACTTTAAAATCGAACTCTTGCCTTGAGTTCGTCTTCTTTGGCCAGCAGCAACTGGGATTTGAACTTCTCATAAACAAATATTTGCTGCAACCATTTTATATGTCCCATTCTATAAGGTACAAAAAAATGGTATGTCAAAATTAATGCTTGTCATGTTTCAAAAAGAAGGATCCTATTTCTTAAGAACAAGCATGGCCGAAAAGTAAGCTTTATGATGCTTATGTTTTTGACTTGTAATAAAACTGAGTAAAGGAAGGAAATGTTTAGAGCAGGATGAACCTGAAGCTTTCCAGAATTTGGGATTTATTTTTCACTGCAGGCAGATTCTTCTCATCGATTAGCTATAAAAATAAGTCCAACAGATAAAATTAATTATAAATGTGTAGAACTGTTTCTGTTTCCACCATAGACACAAGTTTATACTTCAATCTTGCAAATAGTAATCCAGTCAATTAGACCTTTGCCATTTCTCAGTAGTTTTGACTCTTTGAGTGTGTCGAATTCATTGACTATTTCCTTCAATAAATTACTATTATATTAGTTAAACTTTCTTTTGGGTGGAGGTGGTCTAAACTTAAAAAATCAATATTTCTGAATATGAACCTGAAAATTACAAACCTGATTTTTCATATTGGACAGAGACCTTATGTTTGCAATATCTTTCTGAAGCTGTTCCACGGTATCTTCTAAAAGGCATATCTGTCCATACAATTCAGTACAAGTCTTTTGAAGCCTAAAATACATTACAGAATACGAAAATATCCCTAGCTGTTCTTTTGCTATAAATTTGTAGTTATTCTATTACTAGAAATCTGTATAAGCAATCCATCAGGAGGGTAAACATTCAAGTATTCATTAAAATATCCCAACTTTATTTAGGATATTAAAAATGTCAACCAATCTGGGAACCTAAAAGCATCTTTGATTGCCTACTATTTGCATATTAAAAAAATGAGAAAAGCAGTTTTTTAATTGAACAATTCGCATAAACCAGATTTTTAAGACACTAATTTCTAACGAAAGAGAATAATTAAATAAAAGCCAAAATTCAGTTTCAGAAATTAGTGATTCATGTCAAATGAAAAGCACTTCTATGTAATTTTTGGAGGTTAAACAATAATACTTACTTGTGGCCTTGTTGCATATATAAAACTCAAACATTGTTGCAGGGTTCTGGGTTTAGTAATCACCGGGAGACAAAGCCCCTGTACACGTATAGGATTCCCCCTTGGTACGTTCAGAACATTCATTAAAGAGATTTTTGCTTTGAATGTTCATGAGAAAATTTATCTTAAACTTAAGAAAAAAATGAATACCAAAAAACATAGGATATGAAATTTCATAGATTGTATTTGACCTCAATCAACTTCGACGAAGCTATTTCTGTATGTTTCTGTACATCCATAGTTGTTCCAGCCACAGTTTGATTTTCAGCTGAATGAATAGAGCGCTTACGCATACACTCCAAGGATATCTCCACGATATTATTTTCTTTTAAGTTACTTTCACAAGATAAGCCGCTATTCTCAAAAATGCTTATTGAAGGATATCCCTCATGCAGCTCTAATATCTGACTCCAGTTGTGCTTACCATAATTCCCCTTGCTATCAGGTTGTAGTGTAGAGAAATCTGTTTCTGAAATGTACTTGCCGTCATCTGTTTTATGATTAATGTTTTGTCCACCCTGTTGCAGGATCATCGGTTCCTTAGACAAACAAGGGGTTAATTGCCCTGGGAGTTTCTGCTGCTCCAATTGCTCGCAACTGAAGTTTGCTATTAAAGGAGATAAAGGCAACATTTTATTCACAGAATCTGTTGTCATTGTCAACCCTTTCTGAGTTCTATCTTTATATTCATTTCCTTTCCTTGGAGTCTTGGTATCAGTCATTGTGCTTGAAGGTCTTGTGTCTTCTAAATTTAATGAGATGGGAGCAAGTATAGAACGTTTTAAGGAAATATTTCCATTAGCTAACGAAGCACTTGGAGCAACTGTGAGGTCACCATAATTCCCAGAAGATCTTGTGAGGCCAGTTGACTTGCAAGCAACACTAAGATTCGAATCTGGACAAGTCTCTGTGTGTAGTGGAGTGTCTCTGACTTGATCTTTCAATTCGACACTAAACGAAGGATCTGTGTTTTCATTCTTCAAACACTTGGGCAGTTCATCACAAAAGGTTGTATGAACTTTACAGTTGGCTTCAAATTCATCAGTATCAATTAAGCTAGCTTTGTCGATTGCAGTACTTGGCTCAACAGATGTCAGAAATTCTTCAGTATGTTTCTTCTTAACCTTCAATATGCCTCCTCTTGGGTTGTCACAATCCCCATCTTGCCAATGATATAAATTCTCTATTGTCACACAACCAGATGAAGAAGAGGGAAGTGGCTGCAAAGTTTTGACAGTGTCTCTGCCTCGCCATTCACCTGAAAATTGTTGATTTTTACACTTCTCAGGGCATATTACCCGACTATAAATCTCGGAATTATGACACCCTTGAAGAGATACATTGTCAGGAGGTAAAAGGATAAGATCGTGGATTTTCGGTGAAACAGACATTGCACACTGTACTGGTCCACTTGCCACCATTTTATTACAGACTGGTGAGATGTGTATATCAACATCCTTCAATGCCTGAGAAGAAGAACTAGAATTCAACATCTCGTGATCATCATTTGTACCTTGACTTGTAAGTTGTTCATTCCTCGAGTCGATACAGTAACCGTGATTCATCTTCTCTGACTTGTCGACCATGAAACCTGAAGTAAACTGATTGGCCTCTTCCATAACCCCACTGATTTTCCTAAAGCCCGATTTACTGTAACCAGGCTTCTTATTGGAGTGGGCTTGCCGCATTTTATCTGCTATAAGAGCGTCTAAATTGGGAGAAATTATGGCACAACTATACTCGGAAGGACTTCGACCAGTAATATCCATGTTCTCTGCCAACGTATACAGTGTTTGCACTCACGTTAGTAACGAATTTTACATGAAAAAACAGACTTCACAAGTAAGCAAATAAGTTTAGTAAAGCCCATTTTTGCATAGCAACAATAGCGTAGATACGGAGTGCGAGTTTGAAAGAAGGGAGCTAAGATTAAAATATAAAGTTCAATCCCTGAGAGATATGCTCAAATGTTAAAATCCTGTATAACACAGCATCCAACTCACTCTCTAGCTGTGGTGCACCCTAGTCGATGAAGCAAATTTGGGTAAAACAGAGCATCCAATTCTCCATTTCATTGAGTGTGGTGTATAAAAAAAACTAAAGCAAATGTGGGTGAACAACAGCAATCCGACTTCCCAAGTATTGTGTCTATTTTAAAGAATAAAGCAAAATTGGGTAATATACCTTATGCAACTCGACGACTCGTGGAGCATTGCATATTTTGAAGAACGAAGTAAAGTTGGAAAAATCCAGCATCTAACAGGATGGCAAAATAGTACAGCAAGGTAAAACACGGCATCCAACTAAGCTAGGTACAGATCCAGGGTAAACTTGACAGACGGGAAATTTATCCAATAAAGTAGAACAAAATTTTAGTGCAAACCCTCAATGCACAAAATTTAAGCATACATTCCGCTAAAATCACAAATTCCTAACCTGCATTATCGTCATCCATGGCACCTTGAACTGAACCTGGCTGTGTGTTTAGCTCCAAATCATTAGTCAAGATCATGAAATTCTCCTGGGAGCTCTCATTCGTGGGTGTATTGCTCACGTGTCTGACATTTTCCGTTTCCAACGACGCCAGCTTCGAGAAATGCTGGGAAAATTCAGTAGAATCCAACGTTATGTCATGGTCCGAGGGAGAGCGCGCAGCGCTTTCGGATCCAATGTGCCACAAAGACACAGGCCCGAAGAATTCTTTCACTGCCATTGATCGAAGCACAAAGAGGATTTTAAAAAACAATAAACGAAAATTCAAAACTAAAACACCCCAAATTTTTGTTTTAATTAAAGCCCACAGAAAATAAAATTCAAATTAAAAATCTCTTTTAAGGATTGAGATGAGCAATTGCAATACCTTGTTCCTGTGGTGCTGGAGATTGTTTTTCTGGAGGGGTTTGGTAGTCATCATCTCTGTCGAAGAAATGGACGGAAGTGATATCAGAGAAGCTGACGCTCCTCGGTTTACTCTTCTCCTCCCTGCTGATGTCTTCATCCTCCATTTCTATTAATTCCGAACTATGCCTTCGATTGGGCTCGCCTGATTTGCAGAGAGAGTGCGAACTACACAATTGAAGAGCGGGAAAGTTTATTCAAATATCGTGAAAGTACAGAGAAATCTCGTTTCATATGCGTAACGGTTATATTATTTTAAAATTAGAAATTGGTGGATGTTTGAACGGGAGACCCCTTATTGAGTCGTAAATTTGACCTTTTGTTCTCTTGCCACGTGATGATGGATCATGTAGTGTACAATCAAATCCATAAACTTATAGGGGAGAGGAGCCAGAACATGTGCACCCTAACATCGGGGGTCTACGTGGGTCGCCACCTGGACCCCACACCTTTTTTTTATTTGTCACCTCAACTAGCCTAGTTGGCAACCCAAAATCAAAAGTTGAGCCCATTTGGAAATACCTAGCCATGTGTCGTGACACGGATGGCAGAAGGTAGGCAAAACTTTCCATTTTGGACTGTCGACCGGGACATGTGCGCTCACCGAGGCAAACGTAGGAGTTCAGTCTTGGGTATAGAGTAGGTTGGACGCGTGGCATGTTGTCGCTGCGCCATCCTATCCACCACCCTGACCGCCAATACTTCCCACAACCACCTTACACTGCAACATGCAGTTGCATTCGGTACACGTCAAGTCACCTCAATTTCCCTTAATGGGACTATATTTCTCATCACAAATCCATTCAATACGCCTTCTTCTTTGCAGATCCAGACACCTAACATTCCTTTCATTCCCACTTGTTCTGGACTCTTCCATCAGTTTGGAGCCGAAATGTGCTCGGAAGAGAACCCTGCAAACACGAAATGTCATCATTATCTGCTCGCGAATGGACAACCTTCTACTTCGACTTTGCAGGTAATGTCATTGTTTCTTTACATTTTCAAACTTGTTGTTTCCTGTTTTTTCCACTTCCTCATAGGACAAACTGTTGTTTCCTATTTTTTCCTCTTTCTGGTTGCAGGACAAACTGTCATATTTCTGCAGGATGCTCAAGATTTTGAGGTGAAGGAGGTAGACACTAGTACATTTGACCCCAAAAATCGACCAACATTCCCGACCAACCATTAAAATGGTTTTGCTTGGTCGGTTGATAGAAGGAAAAATTTGCTTTTTTTTATAAGTTATGCCCGTGTTGGTCAGAATTCCGACGAACACACATGTTAGTCGAAATTTCGATGACCACGGGCATTACTTTTTTTTTTTTAAAAGATATTGATTCATTATGTTTCCTTATGTGCAGTAGTCAGAGGGCACGAAGGGCGGCTAGTCTTTGACGAAAGCTGAGAATACCAGTATTTTTGTATTCCATAGGGTTATTGTTTGTTGTTTCTTCATCAATCCTAGTAAGCTGGACTATTATTTATGTTTTCAGGCATGGTCCTTTAAGCTACGGCTCTGATCAGCCAAATCTTCTACTTCTACAGTTGAGTGAAGTGAGGGCACGGAGGTTAGTGAGGGCTCACAGTCAAAGACCACATAGGACACGAAAGGCGAAAGAAGTGAGGGCACGGAGGTCGGTGAGGGCTCACAAGTAACCCTAAGCAATATTTAGCATTCTCTGATTGATGTCCATGTTCTGCTCTGTGATTCCTCTACATTTTGCATACATATTTCTACCACACATTCAAAGCAATGAGACCACATATCATTGAGGAGCTTCCTGGCCTTGTAAGGATTCCATGACATTCTATGAGATCATATTTCTTCACTACCATCAAATAGGCAGGGAGGGTGTAGACACAAGCCAAGGAAAATGGTAGTTGTTTTTGAAATTTGCGACTACTACATTCTATGAAACTCGTTTCCTCTTTCTTCACCCTGGCAAGCCTGCGACCAAAACTAGGGCACAAGACTTCTGCCCAGGAGGCTGCAAGAAAGTGACTCTTGTTGTAGACCATTAGGATCATATATATCAAACTATTTTGAAGGGAAACTTCCAATAATCAGATTAATCATTATAATATGTGGATTCGGTATTTGATGATATGAGAGAGTTCTCATCCTTATTTATAAGCTTAACCATGTGGGAGGCACCCCTTCATCTTA
>MU223966.1:1269331-1279942 GCA_018584345.1 Thuja plicata | reverse complement strand
AGATTGCTATTTGTGGTTAAACCCTAGTAGTGACCTTCTAATTAGCCTATGTATTGGGTAGTGAGTGATATTGCAGAGATCATTAGGGTATGTTAAGTGAGTGTCAGTTTGAAGCTTTGAGAGATCTTAATCTATTTGGTGTATCACCTTTTCAAGTTTTGTTCATGCAATTTTAGTTAGAGTTTCTCTCTTTCCCTCCCAAAATCAGGAGAAGATAGTATAAAATTGATACCCAAATTCAATAGGAACCGACCTAGAATCTAGAGACTCCTTCTCAATCATAGTCCACCCACAGCTAGAGAAGGTTTCCATTGTTAGGATGGAATTGTCATGCATCCCTAATGCCTGAGTTGGGGTGACAATTCTAAACCTCAATAGTTTTTGGCACGCCCGGTGGGACCACGAACTGCTTCTCAGTTCTGATCTACTAGTTCTATGGTTGTTTTTAATTTCTGTTACAGCTCTTAGTGTGGATTTTAATGAGTAGAACTCCAACAAGATCAAACAAGGAGGGATTTGTGTACCAGGAATTACAGTCAAGCAGAAGGGGAGGAATGTCATCCAGAGGTGGAAGAACATCACAAGATCCAAGAGGTACTATATTGAATTCAAATTTCTCATCATTTGATAACCCCCATTTTGAAAATCAAGTCGCAGATTCAAAGGAATTGAGGTTATTATTGAAGAAATAGTCTTCTTGAAGATCTAAGTGTTCCTAATTTTTCAAAATTTCCAAGTGTTGAAAATTTATTTATAGATAATTTTGTTCTTGGAGCCTCTACAAGTGGTACTATAGCAAATCTCCAAAATTTGAAGACTTACCAAAGGAAGGTAGTTCAGCCTACCCAACCTCCTTATGTATCTGTTGTTTAGCAACAAGTACCACCAGCTGCAGGAATGGCAAGAAATCTTCCATTTGTCCCTTTTTATCAAGGTAGTCCTCTCCGGATTGCAAATCACAACAACATACCTTTGGCTGCCTTGAAAGGCTTGCCATCATTCACCGGAGAAGGTCAAGTGATAACCATTGAACACATTAGAGATATTGCATCTATTTGCAACGTCCATCATGTCATGGAGGAAGATGTGGCTTTGAAGTTGTTGGTTGCATCACTAAAAGGTAAAGCTCTTGACTGGTTCAGAACTCTTCTAGTAAATTCTATTGCTACTTGGGATGTTTTGGGAGAGAGGCTTTCTAAGTTTTTTGAGGATAAGTCTGACAATTTGTCTTTGGTGGAGCAACTAACTACCATTAAAAGGGCTCCACATGAAGAACTAAGTGATTTTAATCTCAGATTTCAGAAGACATGGAATAGGATTCCTGCCACGGTAAGACCCTCTGCTAAATATGCATTTTTGTATTTTCTCAAAAGTTTGAATAGTGATATTTCAATAGTAATCCAATCCATGGGAGGGAATTCACTACCTCAAGCCTTTGATATTGCAATTAGGGCAGAGAATAGCCTCATTCAGGCAGGAAAGATAGCTCCTAGGCCACCAATGCCTTTCTTCCCCAATATCCAATCCAATATGCCATTAGTTACTCCACCATTACCTCCATTACCATCTTATAAAAGTGAAGAAATAATGCCTATTGTCCCTCCCTGTGAATTGCAAAGCATAAAAAATAGCTAGCAAAAGATTGAGAGCTTGCTACAGACTTTTGACAATGAACGAGTAAACCTGAAAAGGCAGCAAAGCAATCCAATAGCCCATACTCAGAATCAGTTTGCTATTTCTTCATCTCAGCAGATTAATCAACCCATTTATCAAGGTAACAAGCAACAATATCAAGGAAATAGCAATGCCAATAGGTAGAACTAGAGCCAAATGCTTTATAGACCTTACAATCCTACACCCCTTAATGTTGTTAGGGATATTGTTCCTAGCCAAAATAACCTTGCTGCAGATTATGAATGGTGCTATCCCTGTAATGAACCTCACAATTAGTCCAAGTGTACTAATGGAGTGCTCAATCAATCCCTAATGGTTCAAAGTGTGATGGATTCACAACCTACTATATCCACTGAAGAGACTCAACAACACGCTGATGTGACTACCCCTAACACTGCATTCCTCAATTGGAAAGAGGAGTAATTCTGTGGAGTGAATGGTGATTCATCTATATTAGCAAACACAAGAGCCAAGAAGAGAGCCCTAGAATCATAACAGTCAGCTGCTAGGATTGCTGCTATAAATCAACCATCACCCATTCCACCAGTTTCAATCCTAAAGGGGGCCTCTACTCATGCAAACAAATAAACACAGTATCATAAACAGGCGGATCAGAACATTAGTAAGTCACCTTAGAAGGTACAGTTTGTTGTCCCCTATAACATTATTGATAATATGAAGAAGATGAATTTTTCTATTTCTATGTGGGATTCATTAGCTATTCCAGGGCAAACTAATTTATTGAAAGAAGAGCTATCTAAAGGAACAACAATTTCACATCAAGTTGTACATCATCCTCCTAGAGTAGTTATGGCCAATTCAGAGCCTTCAATAGTTCATGATGAAGTGGTTAAGGGAGAAAATAAGATTGGTAAAGTGCAACAGACAGTAACACAAGTGAGTAAAAATACTGCAAATTTGAAGCAATCAGCAATACGAATTGAAATAAAGTCAGCAAATATACAGAAGATGATAGAAAAGGAAGGTAAGAAATCTGCAAATGTTAAGCCTCCTCCTTTTTATGTCTCTTTAATTATTGGAAACAAATCAGTACATAATTGTATGGTGGACAGTGGTACAACCAGCACTGTCATGCCAAAGAGCATAGCTGATTTGTTGGATTTGAAGTATGAACCCCTTGAGAAAGGAGTTATCCAGCTTGATGGTTCTTCAGTTAAGACCATAGGTGTTGTTAAAAATGTAAGTTTGACCTTACACTCGTGTCCAAACTTCTCCATTTCCCAAGATATTTTTGTCATAGATATGCCACCTTACTTTGCTTTATGTTTATCAAGAGACTTCACAACCAAAATAGATGGATACTTCTCATCAGATTGGTCTCACCTATATTTCAGAACTAGATATGGTGCTAAGGTGACCATAAAATCAGAGTTATGGGCCAAAGACCACATAGAGGCCTATAATCCTAGTCCCATAAATGCAAGTTGTGTGATCATGGATCCAGATGAAATCAATGAGAGTTCATCTTATAACACACAAACTGAAGAGTAACCTGATATTGTTCTAGATGAATGGGCAGCTAGAAATGATCAAGATGATGATGTGTTTGATGTTGGTTTTGGTAACTATGTAATGTTAGAATCTGATTCAGTTGCGCCTAATCTCATAAAAGATCAATGTTCTGAATCTGAATTATCTAACTAGGTATGGGATCTATATTTTGATGGATCTAAGAATAAGGATGGTATTGGTGTAGGAGTTATGTTGGTTTCACCTCATGATGATAAATTTTATGTTGCTTACAAGTTATCCTTTCCATGTTCTAACAATATCGCAGAATATGAAAATCTTATTCAAGGCTGGGAATGGGCTAGGAAAAGAGGACTCAAATGCTTGAGGGCATTTGGGGACAATGAGTTGATAGTAAGACAAGTGAGAGGTATTAATGCTGTAAAAATGATCTCTTGAAGCTGTATAAATCCAAAGTTTCTGACATTTTGGATAATTTTGATACATTTAACCTTATTTCCATACCTAGAAGGAAAAATATGCATGCTGATAGGTTGGCTGGTATTGGTGCTCATGTTTCAATTACTGAAAATAAAGGACAGATCTCAAATCATTCACATGTTAAAATTTTTGTAAGACCATCTATCCCAGACAATAATATTAATTGGCAGGTGTTTAATACTGATGAACATATTTTGAGCTTTGTGACTAAAACAGAAGACTTTTCAGCTCCTAAAAATGAGCAGCCCAATCAGCAAATGGAGAATCAAGTCATTCAGCTAAAGACTAATAAGATTCCAAGGGGATTGGTTAGCCTGGAATCAACTTTTAATTCTGATGATCAATTCAGAAAGAATAAAACTAGTTTGCTGGTTAAAGAAGATCATTATGAGGAAGTGGAGATTTTCAGAGACAAGAATCTAAAGGTTGGTAAAATAAATTCTCCCAGAGAAAAAGAATTGTTTATTAATCTTTTCAGAGAATATAGTGATGTGTTTTCTTGGGATTATGTTGATTTGAAAGGATTTGATCCTCACCTAACTCATCACACCATAGAATTAGAACCAAATGCAAGACCAATCAGGCAAAGGCAAAGGCCCATAAACCCCAAATTAGAGCCTTTAATGATGAAAGAACTAAGAAAAGTTTTAGATGGTGGTATTATATTTCTTATTAAGCATACATCTTGGATTTCTAACTTAGTTCTAGTAAGGAAGAAGAATGGAGAGATAAGACTTTGTGTAGACTTTAGAGACCTCAATAGGGCATCTCTGAAAGATAGACACCCTCTTCCTTCCATGGAACATATTTTACAATAAGTTTCTGGTTCTGAGAGATTTTCACTCCTAGATGGGTATTTTGGTTATAACCAGATTTTAGTCAAAGAATCTAATCAGTTTAAAACAACTTTTACAACTAAATGGGGTACCATGGCTTACAAGAGAATTCCATGTGGGTTATCAAATGCTGGGGCCACTTTTCAGAAAGCGATGGACATGGCTTTCAAGAACTTAATGTATAAGTTTGTTCTAGTGTACCTAGATGACGTGACAATTTACAACAAGGTTGCAAATCAACATATCAATCATTTGAGACAGATTTTATAGAGATGTAGAGAATTTGGGATTTCTTTAAACCCAAATAAATCTGTATTTTCTATTCATGAGGGAAAACTCCTAGGATACCAGGTGTCTAAAGAGGGTACAATGATAGATCCTGAGAGAATTCATGCAATTTTGGAACTTTCATTGCCTAAACACAAGAAAGGATTGCAAAGTTTTATTGGGAGAATAAATTTTGTAAGAAGGTTTATTCCTAATATTGCAAATCTGTTAAAACCACTAACAGCTATGCTTAAGAAGGATGTTCCTTTCAGATAGACTGATGAGGGAAAGAAAAATTTTGAATTGATAAAACAGGCTTTGTCTTCAGCCCCTACTCTTGTTAATCTTGATTTTACTAAAGATTTTATTCTATATTCTTATGGTGGTGTTGATACTATTTCAGCAATACTGGTTCAAAAGAATGATGAAAAATAGGAGCAACCAGTTTCTTTTTTCAGCAAAGGTATGTATGACTATGAGAAAAGGTATAGTTTTGTTGAAAAGCATGTACTAGTTGTTATTAAAGCTTTGAAGAAGTTTAAACATTTGATTGCAAAGAACAAAGTACATTTAATGGTTGCCCATCCTAGTATTAAAGAGTTTTTGTTGAACAAGGATGTTAATGAAAAGAGGGCTAGCTAGATAACAAGGGTTATGGAGTATGATGTACATATTCATGCGACTAAGCTGGTTAGAGGCAAAGGCCTTTGTGTTCAAATGTCAGAAGAGGAAGAACAAGCTGAAATTACTGAAAAATCTGAACCTTTTCAAGGAGATGTTGTATTATTTAATGATTCTACAACTTGGTTATCAGATATGACCAGATTCTTGCAAATTGGACAATGCCCAAATAATCTTGATAAGGAAAAGAGGAGATACTACAGGTTAAAATCTATTCCCTATGTTCTTATTGATGGTATACTTTATAGGAAGAATTATTCTGGAATGTTTCTAAGATGTATTGACTCACTAGATCAAACCAGAATCTTATCTGAATTTCATGATGGATCTTGTGGAGGACATTTTAGTCCTAAAACCACAGCCTGGAAAATACTAAGGGTAGGCTATTATTGGTCTAATTTATTTAAATATGCTCATGCTTGGGCCAGAAGATGCCAGAAATGTGTCATGTTTGCAGGTAAAAAAAAGCTGGCAGCACTGCCATTAAAGCCAATTGTGGTGGATCGGCCATTTGCTAAGTGGGGAATAGAATTTATTGGTCCTATAAGTCCTAATTCTAGTGCAAGTCATAAATGGATTTTTACTGCTACTGATTATTTTATGAGATGGACTGAGGCTATTGCACTAAAAGAGGCTACTGGAGCTGATGTGTTAACATTTTATGAAGATATTTTAACCAGGTTTGGAGTTCCTCAATCAATTATCTCTGATAATGCTATGGCTTTTATTGGTTTAGCTATTACAGAATGGGATGTGAAGAATGGGGTCTATTTAAATACTTCTTCTAATTATTACCTTCAGGGTAAAGGTCTTGCAGAGTCTACTAATAAAAATCTAATCAGAATTATCAAAAAGACTTTGCAGGAGAATAAGAGGGATTAGCATTCTAAATTGAAGGCAACCTTATGGCTGGATAGGATCACACCTAAACAGGTAATTGGGAATTCCCCTTATGTCCTGGTTTATGGTAAGGAGGCCAGATTGCCAGTTTCTACTGAATTTCCAACTTTGCAGCTGGTTGATCAAATGTTACTGTTTGAAGAAGGGGATCCTCTTAAGTTGAGGTATGCTGATTTATTGTAGCTTGAAGAGGAAAGGAGGAAGGCATTGGAAACTATGGAGTTGAAGCAAGCACAGACTAAAAGGTCATTTGATAAGAAAGCTAAATCCAGAGAATTTAAGGAAGGTAATCTAGTGCTTAAGTGGGATGTGCTCAAGAGCAGGCCAGGACAACATGATAAGTTTGATCATTTTTGGTTAGCCCCTTTTTTTATAACAGCCTACAAGGAGAACAATTCTTTTCAGTTGTCCACAACTGAAGGAGAAGATCTACAAATTCCAATTAATGGAATTCACCTCAAGCTTTGCTTTGAGGGTTAGGGTTAGTTTAGGTTTCATTTCAATAAGTGTTGTCCAAGCACTACGTTTTTAGGTTGCATGAGTCTAGATTAGATGCATTTTCATTTCAATAAAAGATTGCATCCATGGTTCTGGTTTTATGACTCTGTTTCCCTAGGATAAGGACTAATGTCATGTCTAGCAGGCAGACAGCCAGCAGAAGTCGCCAAAATTGTTACCCTAATTTACAACATTCATCAAAATAACCACAAATAGGGAAAAATTGCATTTTTAGAAGAGTCCAATTAATACTATCCTTCAGATATTATTAATCAACATTTTATCATTACATTCATTGTCAAAAGTTATCATTTGTACTCTAAGAATTGATCACATTTCATAATTTCAAATTTATAATTGATCAATGACATTGTGCATTCAAACTGAATGTAATATACAAGTGTCTTTTCATATTTCTTTTCATGTCAAGTAAATAGTACATTTGCATAATAGAAAGCAATATTGAAGTATGGAGTAGGGGTCCCATGCATTGCCTTGTGGTTGGGTTGCTTGTTGGTTGTCTGTCAGGTCCCAGGTCTCCAAAGTCCATGTCTTCATCTGAATTTAGGTCTTTTGGGGTTCAACTTGCATCATGAGAAGAAGAGGGGTGTTAGATCCAGTTGGATCTAAGCAATACATGAAACACAAACTTCATACAATCAAGTCTTCTAATACTGCATATCAATCTGATGAAATCAATGTAACAAGAAAACATGCATCCACAATATCTGAAACATAGTATTAAAGGGACTTGTTCTAAACATGAAACCTTTTGCTATTTATGGTCACTTTGATGCATGTTGTTCTTGTCTTTATAATTAGATATTTGAATGAAAGGGATTTAGTATTCCTGTCTGAGAAACCTTTTTCAGAATTTGATAAACCTGTTAATTCAACAAACACAAGTAAATCAACCAATATTCATGAATGAGTGTCATCCTGGATGACACTCACCCACAAACATTAATTGATTCATTTTATCTGCTGACCTAACAAATTGATTGGTGATATGTGTGCAAATAGGTGGATTTGTAACTAAATGCAGGAAGTAAGAAGAAAATACAATGGATGTCACGAGCCCATGCTCTAACTTCACATAAGCCATTACATGCAAGAAAGATTGTTTACATCTCAAGAGGTTGCTGCTCACATGCATAAGGGAGAAAGGATGAAAATACATGAAAGAATACAAGTGATGCTACATGAGACACATGAGCAAAGAAAGATCTTTAATAAACTGAAAAAAATGCAGAATTGAAAGAATGTGAGATTTACTATTATTATACAAGTGGGAAATAACAAGAGATGTTGTTACAGTAAGTATACCAAAAGCAGAAAAGGTACAAGAGTTCATTTTTGAGGATCCATGTTGAAACCATATGCCTAGTGATTGATCATATTTTCTATGTTATGAGGTACTTTTGTTATGTATATTAAATAGTTGGATTAGCAAAGTGAAAGATGCATAACAAGTAATATCAATTACTAAAAAAGGACAGAGAACAAGGGTTTCAATAATAGCATGTTTCTATGCTTTCATAAAATGGACATCCATAGAAGACAAACATTATGGATAAAATACCAGTGATTTTCCATCCAAAGAGTTTAAAAGATGTTGTTATAATTCATGATTTTGGAAGGAATACAGTTTCATGCCTTCAAACAAAGTTTCAAAAGGATATCTTTATGCAGGGTATTTAAATAAAATACATCTTATACTGCTGTATTTGAAGATAATGTTCATTCATGCATACATTATACAATCATGATAACAATGCAGGGTATACTTTCATAATGATAAGACATACGTGCCAGTTAGGGTTCCTAATTTGAGTATGGCCCATGGGAGTCACGAGCCCGTGCTCGAACCCCATGGGTAGTACCGTATATGCATTTTAAAAGAACAATATGTTTTTTGCACTATGAAGAACAACATTTTTAGAATGTTTTAAAGCATGTTATGATTCCATTTAAAATAAATAAATAAATATGCTCATAATGTTATCAGTAAAAATGAATATGTGTTTTTATAACATTACAAGCATACTGGAGAAAGATCTTATGTTTTTTTTTTCAAACAGAATAAAGAATGGATGTTCATCCTAGACAAAGGAGCATGTTTTATGCTTACTACAGTATTGTGTTTTTAGAAAAACATTAAGTGTTATGCTTTTAAGTTTAAAAAAAATTCATGAAGGAAGTCGTGTTCTTGACAAACTTGCACATCTGCAAGTTTACTTACAGATTATCGACAAATTCCATGTGGGTATTCTGACTAAATGACAACAGAACAACAAAGTGATAGCAAAGTGTTTCATGCTACAATGGAGGGTTCAAAATACCAAGTTTAAAGCATAGAAAGAAACCCCATTGATTTTTGCAAAAAGAGTCATCAACATTGTCTCTATTTTCACATTAAAACTGCAGTAAAAAAAAGTGCAAGATTACTTATCTGAATAGACCAAGCGTCACAGGCAAAGACTAGTAGAGGAGTGAAGCGCAAAGTTTTCTAAAGTTACAAGCAGTGGTGGTCGCGGTCAAACAAATTATTTTCTTCTAGCTTCATTTATATCACACCATCAAAACTGGGGATGAATATGAAGTTGTGGGTGAGATATCCTCAGTTCAAAGCCGAATCTCATGGGGAGATCGACACCTCTTAAACATGGTTTAAGTTCATTCTAAAGTTGCAGTTGTTATTCGAACCATCAACTTCAAAACCCCAAGTTTAAAGCATACATGGTGGCGCCATTTGTCATGGCATTGAAACTCTCAAAGTCCAAGCTATTCTAACATATCCCAAGCTGGAGTTGACTCACTATTGAAAGCCTAAGCTCAAGCAAAGAAGACACTGCAAAACTCCAGCAGTATTAAAGAAGAAACCAACAGAAGATGCCATGTGTTATGGCGAAGCAAAACTGAATCTTTGTTTCCTCACAAAGCTCAAGAATCCCGAGCTTCTTCACAGAATTGAAGTGGATACATTACCAATAATCATGGTTCCAGAATCAACATGGCGGCGGCACAGGAAAAAAAATAAAACCCTAGATACAAATGAAACCGATAAACATTATGCATTGTGTTTTACCCGAGTTTGAATTCCACTGACAGATGGAGTAAATGCCATGACAGTTTTAGTGCATCGACATTCCCTCTATAGTGCCACGATGGTACCTTTTGTGCCACGAAATACAACAAATTGTCTTCTCAATAGGAGTAATAATGTCGATGGTGAGCTATGGTCAAATATCAACTTGGAGTTACATCTACTTCCATAGTATGGTGTTGGATAAGTAGGGTTAAGCTTTGCTGCCGACTTAGTGGAGTTAGGGTTTTCCATGATATAGGGTTATGTTGGGATTATATGCCTTTAGAGGTTATGTTTTTGGGTTTATGCATTATGAATGATATGTAATAAAGTTGGTAGTATGTATAGAAAGATGTATTTTTAATCTACCAACTTTAGGGGTGCAAAACTTAGGGCTTGATTTAGGGCACTTATCAAGCCATATAGTTTAGTAGTCTGATAGTGTGAAAGGATTTTTCGAGGGAAATATTTTCAAAAATTAAGCCATGTGGGCTATATAGTGGATCCTTAGCTTCATGTTTAGGGATCCAAGATTATAGAGAGAACATCTCTTAGTGAACATATTGTTCCTATAGCTATCTGTTTATGTTTTGTATCCATTGTTGGTTCATGTTTGTGAGATTGATTTTGTGCAAGAGGATGCTTGTATTCCTTGCCATTATTTTGAGATTCACTCATGTAACTACATACAGATTT
>MU223966.1:1257733-1269008 GCA_018584345.1 Thuja plicata | reverse complement strand
TTTGGTGTATCACCTTTTCAAGTTTTGTTCATGCAATTTTAGTTAGAGTTTCTCTCTTTCCCTCCCAAAATCAGGAGAAGATAGTATAAAATTGATACCCAAATTCAATAGGAACCAGCCTAGAATCTGGAGACTCCTTCTCAATCATAGTCCACCCACAGCTAGAGAAGGTTTACATTGTTAGGATGGAATTGTTGTGCAGCCCTAATGCCTGAGTTGGGGTGACAATTCTAAACCTCAACAGTTACCAAGGAGGGGCTTGTATAAATCCAAGCAATGGATCTTATCACAATAGAGGGTGGGGTTCAACGTTCCTTAAGCCTTCAAGATACAAACTTGGACCTATAAAATTTGAGGGATTTCATTTGCTGGTCTCTAGGCAACTGGGATAAGACCTACACCTTCCATTCATTAAGCCAAATAGTAATATGATTGGATATATAGGAACTAATGTTACTTCCTATTTATGAATATTTTAAATTGAATTACTCTATTCTTGGGACATACAATGTAAGTTTGAATTATATATGTAATAATTATGTCCAACCTAGCAGGGGACCTTACACTAATCTCTCAACAAGAAAATGTCAAAATATAAAGATGTTAAGACACTTCTTCAACTTGGTCTCACCCACTCTAAGTCTTCAAACACCCTCTCAGGCTTAAGGGCTAGGAACACTTCTCTGATTCTTGGTAAGTTGTGAAACCCTTCACAAGTGAGGTTCTTGATCCAATGTATGGATTTGAACATACTATTTGATCTGTCTAGGTGAGGAATCAACAATCACTTTGATCCCCAAACACTCACAATACTCCAAACACTAATTCACCTACTAACCCTAGTAGGTCTTTCTGACTGGTTATTGAGTTGTTTAACTTGCTTGGATGATTCCACTGACTTATTGAGGGACATTGAAGATGTTTTCAATGGTGTAGAGTGGGTGATTTTTATTATTGCATGAATTAAGTTAACATAATTCAATTCAAGTATATTAAACATATGTCCTTTTATGCATAAACTAGTTGAATTTACTTTTGACCTCTTCTCATAACAATAATAATAATAGTTTGTGTTTTACATGTTTACATTCCCCAAATCATTACTAGAAAATTTTTGAACATATTGAACAGTTCTATTTAAGGTATCAAATACTAGGCAAGTACCATAACTCAGGGATTGGAAATCCGACCGAGCAACTATCCTCCTTTATAGAAACTCATTTAATTTATCAACCCAGGGATGTATTACTTGAAATGGGTCAGAAAAGTATATGCACCAATGATTTTTACTCAGACCACGCTACGCCTGCAGGAAACAAATTTCTTTTGAAGGCAAACTATCCCATGGTTGCATGAAGTAAATTGCTTTGAAAGGAAACTATTTTAAAGTTGTAGAGAATGCTGGAAATGAAATGCGGAAGTGAAAGTGCTTGGAAGAACACTATAACTTGAAAATATTGGAAAACATAGTCATAGTGTTTCAACAGCTCTACCTCTTTGGTTGCAAGAAGTGTTGGACTACCCTGTGACTTTTGGCTGCAGGAACTGTGTTAACACCAGAATTATAAAACCAAGATGCAGGAAACTTAAAATATATGCAAATGATACTATCTAGCTAACACAAATTCCTCACCAAGTGGGCCCCCTTGAGTGAGTATCCAAACTCAATTATGTTGAACTGTAGATTTAAAAATTCATTCGCTATTGATAAAAAAATGTATTACAAATTCAATTGTAAAGAAACATAATGTAAATTATAACTGATAATGCCCTCCTTCTCACGTAGGAACGGGGATCTTTTTAAAGAAAAATATATAACTGCTATCTCATCACACCATAAAGATAGGCAGAGCTTTTATTACAACCCTATTAAACATGAAAGGAAACTTTAAAACTAGAGATTGAATCGATCCATGAAAGAGGAAGGAAATGCTTTTGACAACAAACCCAACTTCTCGCTCTTCCCTAGATTTCCTCAGATAATTTATTATGATGTCTGGGTCTTTGTTTGTCTTCCATGTTATTTAGTATCCCTGTTATTTAGTATCCTTTTTCAGTAGGTAGAGTCGTTCATCCCATATACTATTTCCATCCAATCATAATACATCCTATGAGGATTACCACTCTATGGTCGTAAGGGCAGTGTGATAGTTTGTTCAAATCCCCTGTATTTTCTTAATTATTCCCCATAGTTAATCTCATTATTGGACATCTACAACAAATAGAAAAGGATTCCAATCAGTATTAGAGAGAATAACATAATTATGTAGGTAAAGATCACACAACAAATTTTGAACACAATTTGGGGACTAATCATATGCAGTCACAAACTCCTGTGGCAAATCTATGCTTGTGTTAGATCCTGAAGGACCCTCATCAATTTATACATAAGAAATTGTTCTTTCAAACAGAAAGCATAGACCCTAGGAGGTGGTCTGCATTCTATCAATTATGGAATTATATGTGTAACCAAATCTAATTTGATTTGTAGCAATTGCACCTCTTGTTGTTTCCTACCTAATTCCCTTTTTAACCTATCCTTTTCCAACTCCCACATTGACTTTTCATATTGCATTTGATTAAAATAGTCAATGGAACGGGAGTGTAGTGCTACCTAACTCTTTTGAACTAGAGTAGTTGTAGTGACCTATTCTTCTACTGTGACTGTGTCTAACTCATCAATGGGTAATTCTTCTAGGGTTGGAACTAGGACATATTTCCCTTGATCAACATCCTGCTAAAAGGAAGGCATATCTATAGTTTCAGCGTATTCTTCCTCCATGCATGTTGTTTCCAAATTCATTATTTTTGTGTCCCTTTCCTCATCTGTAGGATCTATTTTTCATGATTTCCAGACATTCTGTACATGGGCTTCCTACTTGTGGTTATTCTTTTAAAGATTCCTTAATTGGATCTTTAGGAGATGACCTAGTCATCACAGGTGAGTTCGTTTTGCCTACTTGTGGTGTGCTCAAATGACTACTTTACCATGGAGGAATTTCCATAGACGGAGCATAGCACTTTTGTGATGTCTGTTGTTTCTACATCGGCATGGCTACAGGAGAAATAAGGTTTTTTGATAAAATAGGTGTTTCCTCCTCAGCATCCGCAGCTATCTTTGCCTTGCCTTTTTCTTTCCTTCGGACACTTTTTTTTGTTTGTGGTGTCTGCAAATCTGAAAAACCCTCGGTTTGACCACTCCCTGGGCTAGGGTTTGGTTTACCCAAAGTGTTTTTCTTCATTTTAGCCTTTGAAGAAAATGGAATTTCATGCATGGTCTCCGGAATAATGGTTTTGTTCTCATCAGGTGCATCTTCCTTAGGAGCATTTTCTTGTGTTTCTTGTAATCCAGGTTGTGGCCCTTCACCTCGTAGCTGTACATGGGGTGTGGTGATAAATTCATCCCATGTCATAGGAGAATTATCCTGTAAAGACCTCTCTACCAGAAGTTATATCAACCTGTGGTGAGTATCTGCGTTCAATTTCTCCTTTCTAACTTCTTCTGAGCTTATTTGTAACAAAGAATACAAGAAATTAGGTACATTGACAAGGTGGCCATGTCGTAAATGACTCAACAGTTTAAAATGTACAGCATGCAAGTAGGAAAATCATCCTTCACAAGTAATGTACCTTATCACATAGATAGTCAGTCAGGAGTAATCTTCTGGAAGAGATGTTCTCTTTGCCCCTACTTACTGGTTTCCAATGTAGCGTCTGTGGGCAAGGAGAATTCTGCTCTGGCCGCTCGTGCGTCATGTTCATGCGAATAAATTTCACCCATAGCAATAAGTCCTGAAACCTCTGCAATATGTGCTTCTGAAGCTTCCACCCTTTATCCCTTTACATAAGCAACTTCATTGTTGTAAGTGCGCAATAATTCCACTACTATAGCTTCGTCATAACCACAGAGCCTGACAAAATAAGTAAGCCAGCCCACATGGTTAAAGACTTGGACACTTGCTTGATCCTCCAATAAAAATGAGTGATCCCCTAGCTCATGGCGTATTGGTGGCCCTCCCATTGTTATTGAAAAACTCTACAACCCAAAAACTCCAAATCACTCGAAACTTACTCTGCAACTGAAAATGGCTTTTTTGAAAACTCTTCTCTCTATATCCTCAATAACAATTATGTCCTCTTGCGTTGCCATGTATTCTGCCTAAGCTTAATACTGAATAATGCTAGATAAATGCTTGGTGTAGGGTTCTGGGGATGATAACAGAGGAGAAATTTGAAAAACTAGAGCTGGGAATATGAGTTGGGTTTGAAAATAAAAAACTTAGCAGAGAATTTCACATTATTTGGGGTTTTCACATCAATTAATTGCAAAATGACTATGCAGTACTGCTTACGCAAGGGTTATTATGGAAAAACATGAGTTAACGAACTGCCCCCTACAAAAATTATGACAGGTGTCCTCACATGTGTGGTTAGGAAGTACAACATCACTCGGATGGAGCACTAATATTAATTACAATGTAATGTATAATAACGTCTAATGAAAATAAAAAATGTTTCAAACAATAAATGAAGGCATACCTTTAGATTAATCATGAACAAATGCCCAAATTTGGAAAGATCGGATGAGGTGTGCCAAGTGAAAAGTAATGAGTGGCATAATAATGACGGGATGTGTAAGTGAAAATGGAAGAAAATATTGATGGGATGTGATGTGATGGTGAATTTATTATGGAGAGAGATATTTTTCATGGGAAACAAAAATTTTATTATGACTGTTTTGTGGTGAAGTCAAAGAGACGACTGGAGCGACAATTCATCCCAATTGGCTGCTGGAGGTTTGTCAGCTGAAGGAGGTCCATTGGCTGCAGGAGTGTCTTCAAATGGAGGAGGTCCATTAGCTGTAGGAGTGTCTTCAAATTATCACAAGAACTCTTCTTTAGTGGTGGGTTTATGGTACATACGGAATCTGTGACCATTGACCAATAACTTGAAGCGGACAGGGTCGATTATAGATAATTGGACTACAGCATTAGCAAACACTTTGTCAACCTCATAAGGTCCAAGCCAATGAGTTGTAAGCTTACCTTGATTCTCTTGTAAGCGAGAGTCGTATAGAAGTGCCTAGTCACCAGGAATAAACCATTTATTTTGTGTATGTGAATCATGCCATTTCTTTTGTTAAAGTTGTATCAATTTGGTGTTCTGTAAAGCTGCCTTGCGGATCTCAACCAAATAATTAAGCTATAGGAGCCTCTCTTGCTGAGCTATAGGAAGATTTAAGTTGAGCTATTATGTTGTGCATAAAGTTTTATGCTCAAATTCTGTGGGCATTACAACAGTCTTGCCATACACCAACTCAAAAGGTGTAAATCTAGTAGGGGTTTTCCACGTGGTGCGGTAGGCCCACACAACTTCTTGTAATTGACTACTCCAGTATGTTTTGTGCAATTAAAATATCTTAGTGAGGATGGCCTCAATTTCCCTGTTGGTGATCTCGGCCTGACCATTTGCCTGGGGATGATATGACTAGACTTCCTGTGGCGAATGTTATATTCCTCCATAAGTGCAGTGATTAGATTAGAAGTGAATTAAGCTCCCTGATCTATGACTAGTTCCCATGGAACACCATACCTGGTAAATATTTCCTCATATAAAAACTATGCAACCTTGTTATTCCTTGCATGCTTCATAGCCTGTACTTCCACCCATTTAGTAACATAGTCAGTACAAACCAAAATGTAAGAGTTGTCATTTGATGGGGGATGAATTGGTCCCACAAAATCTATTCCCCATTTATCAAATGGAGTGACTATTACCTGAGGAAATATAGGCATTTCATCTGATTTTGTGGGCTAGCCCATACGCTGACATCTATCACACTTGCGGGTGTAATTGGCTATCTTTATAGAGAGTGGGCCAATAATAGCCAGTATTGAGTATCTTCATGACTATATGTTTGACCGCAAAATGGCCACCATAAGGTTTGTCATGGTAGGCATGGAGGATATCATAGGTATCATCCTCATGAATACACCTTCTCAGGATTTGACCAGGTCCAATGTAGAAGAGACAATCGGCCAACCAAGAAAAAATGAAAGTCTTTTCAATTAATAGCCTCTTTTCCTTGGAAAAAAAATGTGGGGGTACCTTTTGAGTAACCAAATAATTGGCGATGTCAACATACCAGGGGGTATGAGTGGAAATAGAAAACAGGTGGTCATCTAGAAAGTTGTCATCTATGAAATGTGGGTCATCATCATTCTGTAATCTGGAGAGGAAATTAGCCTCTATATTGGTTTTGCCCGGTTTATCCACTATCGTAATGTTGAACTCTTGTAGAAACAAGAGCCATCTAGCAAGCCTACCTGAAATAACATGCTTTTTTACCAAATACTTGATGGTTGCATGATCAGTATGCACAAATATTGGGTAACCAGTTATGTAGTGGCAAAACTTATTTAGTGCATAAATTACAACCAAGAGTTATTTTTCAGTTACTGTGTAGTTCAACTCTACACCTTGCAGATGCTTACTTATAAAGTAGATGGCATGCTCTATTGATTCATATTTTTTTCTGATAAAAATGCTTACAACATGGTCAGAGGCATCTATGTGGATCTGGAACGGTAATGCCCAATTAGGTCCTCTGAGAACTGGTGCCTTTGTAAGTACTTTCTTCAGTTGCAGGAAGGATTCTTCACAAGAGGTTGTCTAGATGAACTCTGAATCCTTTGTGAGTAGGGGGTACATGGGCCTGGCTAATTTGTTGAAATCCTTTATGAATCCCTAGTAGTAACCATCATGTCCCATAAATCTATGAACATCCTTCTATTTTGTGGGAGTAGGGAGGTTCATGACGACTTCAATTTTTGCTGGATCCACTTGTATTCCCTTGGCAGAGATGTAGTGACCTAACACCACACCTTCCTGCATCATCATGAAGCATTTCTCATTGTTGAGGGACAAATTATGTTCCTTACACCTGGTAAGAACTCTGCCCAAATCGACCAATTCTTCCTCATAGGTTTACCCATAAGTTGTGAAGTCGCCCATGTATATTTCCATGCAACCATGGGAGATATCAGGAAAAATAATGATAATTGCACGTTGGAATGTAGCTAGAGCATTACAAAGGCCAAAAGGAAGTATAGAGTAAGAAAATGTTCTCCAAGGGCAAGTGAATTTCATTTTCTCCTGATCTTCAGGAAGGATCCCGATCTGGTTGTAGGCACTATACCCATCTAGGAAAGAAAAATAACGCTTTCTTGCTAGGGAATCTAGGACTTGGTCTATAAATGGCAGGGGAAAATGATCCTTCTTGGTGGAATTGTTAAGTTCCCTATAGTCAACACATACTCACCACTTTCCTCCTTTATTTGGGATAATAACTAAAGGTGAGACCCACTAGATGTCAGAGATTGGGTAGATAAAATCGTCATTCAGTAGTTTTTGTAACTCTGTTTTGATGATTTCTCTTAACACAGGATTTATACGCCTCTGGAATTGTCTGATAGGATGTTTGTCTTCTTTTAGGAAGTTCTGGTGGGTACATAGTTTGGGGTCCATACCTTTTATTTTAGAATAATCCCAAGTGAAGGCCATGGCATGGATTTTCAACAGGGTAGTCAATGATGTTTGTTGTTGGTATGTAAGCTGGCTATTAATATGTAAGCAACGGTCAGGGGAAACTTCCAACTGCTTTGTGAGTTATACCATAGATGCATCTATTAATGGAGGCACTTGGACCTCATGGGGAAGTAGTTGGTGGTAGAGGTGCTCAAATGCAGGAGAGGGAGGTAAGGCACAATCAAGGTACAAAGCTTGCAGGGAGCAGTTATGGGGGTTGAGACAGTTAATGGATTCTGAATCATGACCATACTAGTTTTGTAGAATGTTGGTGATTAAAATGTCCTCCTCTTATAGCTACAGGAAAGGACCCCTTTCTAAAATCATGATTTGGGCTACTGAATTGACTACTTCGGCTTCCTCTCCAATGTCAGGCCATATTGGTGAGGAAAAATCCATTTGTGGTTGTGTTGGCAGATATAAAGCTAATGTCTTAGTATCTTGACCATTAGAAATGGTCATACTGCCAAAGCGACATCCGATAAAGGCATCACCAATATCCAGCCAGGGTCAACCAAGAATTATGGGATAACCTCCTAATGTGGCTTTAGGTGAGAGGATCATAAAGTCGGCAGGGTAAAACCAGTTTTCAAGGTCAACAACTATATCCTCCACTACCCCATTGGGTTTGACTATGGAACTGTCTGCAAGCTGCATGACAGTGGGTGTTTCCTGGAGGGTAGTGATGTGAATTTGTTGCATGATATCCTTTTTCATGACATTTATGGTATCTCCTAGGTCAATTAAAGCATTTTTTATCGCTATCCCATTAATGGTTACTTCGACAACTGGGCTACCTGGATTAGAATACTTGGGGACCACTATCTTGTCGAGCATGATATCATCAAGTTTACCCAGGACATGGACTATCTGGGGGTCCTTCTGCTTACAACCATGCTTGTTAAAGTAGGCTTCCTTGATAGCCTTCCCATATGTGGGAACATCCTTTATTTCCTGGGACAATAGAATCTGAACATTAATGTTCTTTAATTGATATAGGATGTCAAAGGTTGCATCTTCCTTATGTTTAGAGTTATCAACCTACAACCTTTGTGGAAAGGGAGGTTGAGCTGGTTGTACTAGTGCTGGTAATACTATTGAACCTACTAGAGTGGACTCTAGCATACTTTGAGGTAGGGGATCATCTACAATTACTTCAGTTATAATAGGAGGTGTGGGCAGAGTGGTGCCAGACCATAAATGAATGTTATTGATTACGTATGTAGGGTACTAGTTTTGATCAACTGAATAGAGATTTTGTTGAGGTGCTTGTGGCCTATTATTAGGATTCAGATGAGGTTGTGTAGGGAGTTGAGTAGGCTTAGGAGGTGTTGTGGTGGCTGCTGGAGGTGGCAGAAGGGCTTGTTGTTGTGGTTGTTGTGGTGGCTGCAGGAGTCCCTGATGCTAGTTTGGCCATTGCTGACCCCCACACCACTAAGGGTTTTGTTTCCAATTCCCTTGGGGTTGTTTTCATTGAGGATTTGGGTAAGGTTTCCACTGAGGTTGAGAATTTGTCCAAGGAGGGTATTGATTATTCATAGGTTGTTACCATTGATTACTATAAAATGGACCAGTAAAATTAAGCGAGTCCTGAGGCATACCTTGTCTTTGAGAACATGGTCTTCATTGTGCAACGAAGAATACTCATTCATCATCCCCTTCAATTGGCTTGTAATCACTAGGTAACTGTGTAGTCTCCATGTTGGCAACTAATTTACAATGACAATCTCTCTTCTTCTATCTACAATGTGGACATAACTCTACTAGCATAGCTTCGGCCTCCTCATGTGTCTTTTTTGCCTGCATTGTGTCCAATTGTGTGGCCATGTTATTGATAATGTCCTTCTTAAAGTCAGACAAAAAATGTGTGATTTCTTCCCTTAAGGCTCCATCACCAATAGTTTTGCTTGTTGTAGCTCTGTATCCTCTGCCCTTCTTCGCCACAACTCTTGAGTAATTGAGGAAGAATTTCTTGATATCACCCCATATGGATTGGGTGATATCTCCTCTGACCATAAGATCCAAGGCATCAGTGCATCATTCATTTATACCCCATAGAACGAAATTTTTTTGGGACTCCTCATTAAGCTGCTGATGAGTATTTTTCTATAGGCTGAACAAGAATCTTGACACATAATCCTTTAGGCTTTCATCCTCCTTCTGGGTCATCTTGAATATGTCATCCCCTCTCATATCATTTCCCCTGCAGTATTCTTTGTATAATTTATCCAGGAACGTTACCTTCATTTCATCCCAATTATAAACATCTTGACCTAAACCCATATACCATCTTAATACAAACTATTTAAGAGTTGCAGGAAACAAATTGAGCCTATGGGCATCTGTGGTGTATTCATAACTATGGTAGAGGATGTCAAACTCAAAGATAAAGGTATTTGGATCTTTGGTCACTGGGCCATAAAATTTGGGAAGAGTTGATGAGGGAATATTCTTGAGGTTATTGTTATCATGCTGATCAGTAATAGAAAATGGAAAGGTAGGGGGGTTCACCATCCTGGACGGATGCTGAGGGAGACTTTATGGTTGCTAAATGAATAGAGGTAGTGGATTTTCTTCTTGATTTTCTAGGTTTTAGATTTTGAGATTGGCTAAGGCTTCTAAAAATGGATTAAACTCCAGTTCACCTTCTAGAAGGTGAAAGTTTAGTGGATCACCTTCTGAAGATGATGATGATGATTCTGATAAAGGAAGGTTGACAATTGAATCCATGAACTGACCCTCCTCTTTGTCTTTGTATGGTACAAAGATATCTCCTAAACAATTGTTGGGGTAGTTGGGTGAGTACCTTCCTAGAGTGTCTCTTCTTCTTCTATGCATACATGTAAGTGAAAGATTTTGGTGGTGGAGTGAAAGAATTTTTTATATCAAACCCTATTTAAAAAGGATGTACATGCTGGAATTGAAAACTACCAATGGTTGAGGGAAAATACTTGGCTTGACACCATCCCCAACAATGACGCCAAAAATGATCAGTTCTATTTAAGGTATCAAATACTAGGCAAGTACCATAACTCAGGGATTGGACATCCGACTGAGCAGCTATCCTCCTTTATAGAAACTCGTTTAATTTATAAACCCAGGGATGTATTAATTTAAATGGGCCAGCAAAGTGTATGCACCAAGGATTTTTACTCAAACCATGCTATGACTATAGGAAACAAATTGCTTTTGAAGGTAAACTATTCTATGGCTGCAGGAAGTAAATTGCTTTGAAAGGAAACTATTTTAAAGCTGTAGAGAATGTTGGAAATGAAATGCAAAAGTGAAAGTGCTTGAAAGAACACTATAACTTGAAAAGATTGGAAAACATAATCATAGTGTTTCAACAAATCTACCTCTTTGGCTGTGTTAGTACTCTCAAATTTTGAAGAAATTTGGAGTGACTACACTTGAAATTTTCTCTAAATGCAGATTTTTTCCCTAAGAAACTCGTGGAAAGGACATATTGTGAATGCATGCAGAAAGAGGCTTCTTGATTTTTGTGAGAAACTGCTTGGGAGACATATTCCTCACCTTTCATTTGGCATATACAGTGGGTTTCAACTCTCAAATTTCAGTTCTGACTTGTTTTGGAAGTAGCCATTTGGAGGCGCTTATCATAAATCTGCATTTTAGCTAAGTGTCATTTTATTGTATAAGGCCTAGTTTGCTTCTGAATAACTTGCGC
>MU223966.1:1235571-1257633 GCA_018584345.1 Thuja plicata | reverse complement strand
CACTGAAAGAAGTGAATCCAACAGGTACACCCGCCTGAGCCTTTGAGCTCGAAGTGTAGGAGGATTTGTTTGATCCTCGTTAATTAGCCTTTTCTTTGACAAGGTCAGGGAAAAATAGCTAACAGGCTATAGGAAGTGCTGGACTACCCTGCGGCTTTTGGCTGCAAGAACTGTGTTAACACCAGAATTATAAAACCAAGATGCAGGAAACTTAGAATACATGCAAATGATCCTATCTAGCTAACACAAATTCCTCACCAAGTGGGCCCCCTTGAGTGAGTATCCAAACTTAATTATGTTGAACTGTAGATTTAAAACTTCATTTTCTATTGATAAAAAAATGTATTACAAATTCAATTGTAAAGAAAAAGAATGTAAACTATAATTGATAATGCCCTCCTTCTCACACAGGAGCGGGGATTTATTTAAAGAAAAACATCTAACTGCTATCTAGTCACACCATAAAGATAGGCGCAACTTTTATTACAACCCTACTAAACATAAAAGGAAACTATAAAACTAGAGATTGAATCGATCCATGAAAGAGGAAGGAAACACTTTTGACAACAAATCCAACTTCCTACTCTTCCCTAGATTTCCTAGATTTCCTTAGAGAATTTATTATGATGCCTAGGTCTTTGCTTGTTTTCTGCCACCTTGATCATCCCGAATCCATCTGCGCTGCGCCTTAGGTTTCCCCACATACACCTACTACAAGAATGGGTCAAGCATCTAGAACATGGGCGCGGTTTACCTGGTCAAGGTAACGGTTGCTAATTTGGTGCGCTGCACTCCAGATGTTAGAGACATTTATGATAATAGACATCAAGATACACATTCATCATTCATGTTTAAGCAACAAATTCATTCCAAAAAGAGATAACTATAATTCCAAAATAAGTAATCTAGTATCTTCATCCAAGTGTAGCATGTTTAAGTATTTCCAATCACACAATAGGTTTGGTGGCAGCATGCCACATTACAAAAAATATAAGTAAAAGTATCTGGAAAAGCATAATAAGCATTACGAAAACATGGAAAAAATCCTAGCAAGAGCATGTCCTAGGGATTCTAAAGCATGGCATTAATATGCCCTATCACCTATCTAAATGGAATACACCAAGAAGTACCAAATGATGAATGCTCAATTGTTGTAATGGAAAAGCATTAGAACCATCCATTTCTAGAACTTAATTTTCTATAGTCTTAATAATTTTTCTATAGTCATAATGATTTTTCTTATTTCTTGTCTTTTGTTCCTTTTTGATTTCCTATGTCTGTGCTTGGTGACAGGATTTTGAACATTGTTGACAAAGCATGTTTCTTTTTTTTGATTATTTGATGATGCTCTCACCTTTCCTTAATTTTTAAATTCCATTGTCCCAATCAAGTTTTGCAGTGTTCTTTATTAGGTTTCATGTTTTCGATATTGGGATTCCGCATTGTTTGTTTTCCTTGATAAATTAGGCCTTGAATTTGACTAGAGGAGGTATATGCACAAGTGATGAACATGCAAATTTCATAATAATACTTGAATATTATTTTGACCTCTTCTCATAACAATTTTTCTTATTTCTTGTCTTTTGTCCATTTTTTATTTCCTATGTCTATGCTTGGTGACATGATTTTGAACATTGTTGGCAAAGTGTGTTTTATTATTATTATTTGATTTATCCTCTCACCTTTCCTTACTTTGTAAATTCCATTGTCCCAATCAAGTTTTTCAGTGTTTTTTATTAGGTTTCATGTTTTCGATTGTGGGGTTCCACATCATTTTTTGCTCTTGATAAATTAGGCCTTGAATTTCATTCATTTTTCATATACACAGAGACTACACATGCTGATAAAAAAATGAGCTATTTGATTTAGGTTTACTGTTCATGATTGTAAACAGTCGATATTTTTGATGGTACTCCTTGGTGTATTCCATTTAAAAATAATCAGGTATCTATGGCTATTATAAATGTCCCTTTGTGTTGAGAACATTAGAGTTGAGAAAATGGTTGCTCAATGTCTGTATCTACAGGTTGAAAACAAATCATCCTTCTTCCACCAACATTATAGTAAATGTACAAGTAACGAGTCATTCCATTCAAGAAAGACCATGTCTAACAATATCAACCCAGAACAAAATAAGGAGACGATTACTAGACTATGGTTTAACTTTAAAAGAAAAGGTGATGGAAAATGTTATTGTCCCTGCAATATTTGCAAGGGCTTAAAGACTCAAAGATATCTAATCAAAATAGCTAAGGAACATTGTAGGAAACATGGTCACATTGAAGGGGGAAACAAATTTTTTCCATTGGTATGTTTTTAAATATATTATTTGAACAATTTATATACATAAGAAATGGATTGATGATGACATCATGGTCATGGTTAATTTAAGGTCATTATTTTGATATAGGTCAACCACCCTGGGTTTCATTTTATGGACCATGACAATCAGGAGAATGTGGATTTCAAAATTAGGGAACATGGAGGTGTGAATATCGAAGTAGAAGGTAATGATCCCATGGAAGAAGATCACGATGATCAATATGATGGCACTGACACAACTGATGATGATTATGAAGATGACCTTGATGTACCTATACTTGAGAAGGCATACGAGCCTCTATACGAAGGCTCCCAAACAACCCTTCTTGCCACTATATTGTTGTTGGTGAACTTGAAGGTTATGAATGGTCTATCCAACATAGCAATCACACATATGTTAAGGTATGTCATATATGTCATCTTTTTTCATCTTTTTTAGTCGTAATTTCCTTATACTTAACAAAGGGTGAATCATGTACCAATTAATATTCTTTATATAAACCAATTTTATTTAATTTGGTCGTAGGTTGATAGGTGAGTGTTTGTTACCACCATCAAACATTCTACCTTGCTCGTATCAAGAATTATCTTCCATTATGAAAGATATTGGAATGGAGTATCAAACAATACATGCATGTCTGAATGATCATATTATATATCATAAACAACATGAATTTACAACAGAATGCCCTGATTGTCATATTAGTAGATATCAATCATATCAAATAACAAAAAAAGGTGCCTCGCAAGGTTCTTCAGTATATTCCCATTATTCCACGTCTGCAATGATTATTCAGGTGCACTAGCTTGGCACAATTTATGGATTACCATGCACGTAATAGAAGTTGAGATGAAATTATGCCAATGCCTGTGGATAGTTTGACATTCAAGGAAATATAGGAAACTTGGCCACACTTTAAAGAAGAACCTCATAATCTCAGGCTTTTACTGGCAGCGGACAGTGTCAATCTGTTTGGAGAGATGAGATCTGTTTACTTGGTGTGGCCTGTTTTTGTTATCAACAATAACATTCTTCCTTGGATGTCCATAAAGAGGGAGCACATAATGTTGGAAATTATTGTTCTAGGTATTTTTTTATTTAATAGTCATCTAAATTAATTTATTATAAATAATCTATCAAAATGGTCATAATAATTATGTAATGTTTTTGTTTATTTAACTAGGTAAGTACCAAGTTAAAGATATGAATGTATATATTGAGCCCCTTATCGATGAGATGATGGTGTTATGGAATGGGATCACTATGTATGACATCTCTAGGCTAATAGGTCAAAGAAAATTTCAATTCCATGCAATGCTTGTATGGACAATACATGATGCCCCTAGACTAACACATTTTTGTGGTATGTTCTCTTATTAACACCTCTTTTTTGGTATGTTATTGTGCTAACACAAAATTAACATATTTAATCCAATTATACATGATCTTGTAGGTCTTCAGACAAAGGGAAAACTTGCATGTCCAGTTTGTGGTCCAAAGATGATTTCCCATCATTTAAAAAAGTTTAAGAAAGAAGGTGTTTGATGAGTATAGACACTTTCTCCACATAAAGCATAAGTACCAAATTACCGAAAAACATCTTTTCAATGGGAAAGAAAAGACTACATCAAAGTCATGGAGAATGACACCTCACCTATGGAAGTTAGAATACACTAGAATAAATCATCGAGGTAATGTCATTCCATCTGATGGTTCTTGTTTAAAATTTATATTTTGATATTTTGTTTTGTTTACTAATAATGTAATTGATGCTCGTGAAGGTCGTCAAGGCATCAATGACCAACTTCTAAAAGGACTAAAAAGTTATCCTACACAATTTAGTAGGTTGTCATACTACGATCAAATTCCAATCGTGCATTTGTTTGACACTATGAATATTGGAAATAATGTAACAAAGACATTATAGAAATTATTTGATGGAAGACGTGACACAGACAAAATTGTCAAAAATTGTAGTGACATTGAGGAATCCAACCATGCAATGAAAAATGTCATTTGATCAAATAACAATGAAGACCAGATTGATATATGCGCCCTTACTTAGTTATTGTCGGAGAAGCATAGCAATGCTATAAAAGAAGTCATACAAAAAATACGTTTTCCCACAGAATTTGCTGCGAACATAAACAATCTCATATCAAAGAAAAGTGAATTTGGGCCAGGGATGAAAACACATGATTGGCATACATTTATTAAGGTAATTCATATTATTTTGTATTCACTATATATTTGTATATTGCATATAGTTTTTATTGTATTGTTTTATAAAATATTGAAAGATCATTTACAATTATTGCAGTACGTTCTACCTCTATCTCTCCCACACCACTTCGACAACAGTGTCAAACAAGTTATATATGATCTTGGAAAATACATGAGGTGGTTGTCATCAAAATAAAATCCATAAATAATATATAAAATATTGGAAGAGAAAAATTCCTCATCTTATGTGGGAAATGCAAAAGTGTCTACCTTCAACTGTTTTCAATGCACAAGAACACTACCTCACACATCAAGTTGAGGAGATTGAATTGTGTGGACCTGTACAAACTAGGTCAATGTGGATGGTTGAGAGGTGTAGAAGTTGAGAAATCCAACTTCACAGATTGCCAAGAACACCTACATGCAAATAACCTATTGTTGAAAGGAAACCAGAGAAACAAAAGCAAAGGCTTGAAAAATCTCAGCGGAGTGAGAGCAAATTCTATTCCAAGACAATGAAACAATAATTACAAAAGTTTAACCTTAAAGGTGAATGAAACCCTAAAAAGGTAAAAGCTAGGTTGCATAATATAATTAATATAAAATATTAATTATATGCACCTAAGAGATAGCTTAAGTGAAAATAGAGTACATAAACAACTTAATAATTAAATCAACATGATCTAATTAATAAGTGAAGATAAATAGATACTCTAACATCCCCCCTTAAGCAAAGCTCAGGAGGTAAGCTAACCTAGCACAACTATGAAAGTAGGAAAAGAGGGTCCCGGCAACAAGGCCTGATCAGGTACCCAATACAAGGAAATCTCTATGAACCGAAGATAAAGGAGAAAACCTAGTGGGAAAAACCCCTCTCCAAAAAGAGATAAAAAAAAACATGCTAAAAAAAACATGAAGGAAGGAAGGCCTCAACAAGACCCCCCAAGGACAACTTCCACCACCCCAAGCATAGAACGCAATTGAAGATAGCGCGAAGATGCAAAAGGTTTGGTGAAGATGTCAGCAACCTGTGCGTCAGTGGGAATGTACTCCAAAGTGAGAACACCATCCTGAATCTGCTGACGGATGAAATGCATATGAAGCTCAATGTGTTTAGTGTGTTGATGCTCCACTGGGTTGCAAAAAATGTGATTAGCACTCTGATTATCGCACCACAGAATAGTGGGACGATCAAGAGGAAAGCCAAACTCAATCATCAACTATCAAAGCCATAGAATCTCCTGACTAGCATGCACTACCACTCTGTACTCAGCCTCTGTAGATGAAAGTGCGCGAGCAGTTTGCTTCTTGCACGACCATGTGATAGGACTAGATCCAAGACAAAAAACAAAGCCAGAAGTAGATTTCCGATCATCAACATCACCAGCCCAATCTGAGTAAGTGAAGCCAACAATGTGAGGAGCCCCTGATCTGTAATGAATGCCATACATAAGTGTGCCCTAAATGTAATTCAAAATACACTTGGCAGCTTGGCAATGACTCTCATGAGGCTCATCTGAGAACTGAGAGACTAGACCAACTGCAAAGGAGAGATCAGGATGAGTGTGTGTCAGGTATAACAAACTGCCAACCAACTGCCGATAAATGTGGGATCCAATAAAGGCGAAGTGCAAGAGGTAAAAAAAGTAACACCCGATTGAAAAGGTGTGGGATTAGGCTTGCAATCAAGCATATCAAAGTGCCAAAGCATGTCAAGAGCATACTTATGCTGGTAAACAAAGATCCCAGAAGGGGACTGAACAATCTGCAGACCTAGAAAGAAGTGTAATGGACCAAGGTCAGTCATCTCAAACTGCTCCATCAGTGTGCGCTGAACATCCTAAATCATAGAAGATGAGCTACTTATGATGAGAATATCATCAACATATAGCACAAGAATCAAAACCTCATCCTCAAGACACTGAATGTAGACTGTAGGGTCATAATGACAGCGTGTGAATCCTGTAGAAAGTAGAAAGGAGTCCATCTTCTCATACCAAGCCCGAGGGGCCTGTTTGAGACCATACAAAGAACACCGAAGTTTGAAAACCAAGGAGGAATCCTGCACAAATCCCTGAGGCTGCTCCATGTAAATCTCCTTAGTAAGGTCACCGTGTAAGAATGCACTCTTCACATCCATCTAAAAAATGGGCCATCCCTGAGAAGCTGCGAGGGATAAGACAAGGAGAATAGAGTTCATCTTGGTGACATAATCAATACCCTCAACCTATGAAAAACCCTTCACAACAAGACATGCCTTGTACTTATCAATAGAACCATCAGCAACAAACTTATTATGATATAACCACTTGCATCGCACTAACTTTCTTCCCTTAGGAAGAGAACAAAGATCCCAAGTGTGACTCTTCATCAAAGAAGAATACTCCTCCTCCATAGCATTGTCCCACTTAGTATGTCTTTTAACTATCGCAAATGTCTGAGGATCACCAAAAATAGCATGACTCAGAAGACTAGAACTCGCAATATGAGACCGGGTGCGACGGGAAGTGGAAGGGTCACCAGCCAGAGATCCTGCAGCATCAACTGTAACACGAGCCCATCTAGGCATCGGTGGAGGATCTTGTGGTGGAGGTAAATGGGGATCACCAAGATCATCACCCTCATCATCCTGAAAAGAAATTGGAAGAGAGGAGGGAGTAGTGGTAAGTGAAGTAGACTCTGGAAGCAGGGTATCTACTGCACGAAGATGCTCATCAAACTGGACATCCCATCAAAATAGGACCTCTTTGGAATCAGGGTCAAACAACCTATATGCCTTAACATCCTCATAGTATCCAACAAAAATGAGGTGTCAGCTCTTTCGCTCCATTGCTCTCCTCTGAGCGTCAGGCACAAATGCCCAAGCTTCACTACCAAAACTCAGAATGAAGATACATCAGGCTTGACATGAGACCAAGCCTCCTTAGGATTCATATGTTGAACTACCTTGTGAGGCATTTGATTCTAAATATAGTTGGCACAATTGACTGCCTCTGCCCAAAAGGATGAATCCATGGACCTGGACTGTATCATACAATTAGCCATCTCCCGAAGTGTTCTGTTCTTTCTCTCCGCCACACCATTCTGCTGAGGGGTGTAGGGCACTGAAAACTGATGCTGAAGACCATGTTCAAAGCAAAAATCCCTGAAAGCTTGGTTCACATACTCCCCCCCATTATCTATGCGTATCTGGCGAATAGAAAGACCAGATTGCTTCTCCACAAATGTCTTAAAGACCTGAAATGAATCAAAGACATCAGACTTGTACTTCAAAAAGTACACCCATGCACCTAGAGAAGTCATCAATGAAAGTAAGCACATATCTGGCACCAGAAAAATAAGGAGTAGGAAATGACATGAGGTCACTATGAATCAACTCCAATGGTGCCAAAGCATGAGTAGCTCGTGCGTGAGGAAAAAGATCCCTATGTTGTTTTCCAAGAACACAACCCTAACAAACCCCATCAGTGCAAGTGATCTATGGAAGCCCAAGAACAAGTGCATGTATGCTCATCTGCTGAAGATATCTGTAATTGACATGGCCCAAATGCTCATGCCAAAGTATACTCACTGAATCTGCATGTGCTATAAGACAGGAACCTGTGCCAGCAGAAGACTCAAATCCATCAAATCTGTATAGGCGAGATATAGTGTCAACACTCCCAGTAGCCACAATCATATCAGAATCATGTAAGTCTTGAATAACCACATCATGTGGTGAGAACTCAACTGTCTTACCAGAGCTAGAGTGGAAAATTTGATAGATAGACAATAGGTTCGTCAAAATGTCAAGGACAAAAAGAACATCCTGAAGAGAGCCCCCAGCTAATGCAATAGAACTAGAACCCAAAATTGAAAGATGAGATGAGTTCCCAACAGTAATCTATGAAGTAGCACAAGGAGAAAGTGAGGTGACCAACAACTGAGTGTGAATCATGTGGTGAGAGGCACCAGAATCAAGAATCTAGGTGGGCCCAAAAGTCATTGCTCATGCAGTAAGAGCATGACCTTTCCCTATAGGGGAGGAGGTGGAATGAGGAGCTGAAATATGATGCTCCTGCATGGCATCCTCTAAAGCCTCCAAACGTTTCCAGCACCTAGAAACAAGATGTCCATCCTTTCCACAAAAGCTATAGGTCTCAAATGATTTCTTCTTAGTCTTGGAGGTAGACCCAGTAGACTTCAAAGAAGATTTACCCTTGGAAGGGTTAGCTGGAGGTTTTGAATCAGTTTTCTATGTAGGTTTGGAGGAATACTCATTGCCTGCTAAATCTTTCTTTAGTTTGGCTTTCTATTTTGGTTTCCCCTGTGAAGACTAAGCAACCAATGCTTGGCTAGAAGAGCTAGAAGCATCCATCTGTTGGATCTTTTCCTGTTCCTGTGTCAATCAATCACATAATGTCTCAAATGAAGGAATAGTGTGTCTAGTACCCAAAGCATCCATGGTGGAGTAGAAAGTAGAAGAAAAGATCTAATACTTTCCTCTCAACTTTGAGAGTATCAAGAATATACACTCATCATCTGTCTTGTTTCTCCCACATCCTTGCAAAACTGAGCGCAGAGATTTGAACTTCATCAAGAAGTCCTCCATCGTGGGAAAGCTGGTAGGAGTCAAAGTGGTCAGCTCTGCATCAAGCTGTAGTGCCTAAAACTCATTCACTATGCCAAAAAAATCTGAAAACTTGCCCCAAATAGCCCTAGGAGTTGTCAAACCATCTAGGTGAAAGATGAGACTGTCAGAGATGTTCAGTGCAATCAAGCCCATGGCTTCATCCATTTTGTTCTTGTGCTAAAGAACCTCAAAAGGACGCTGCAGGACAGGTTGATGTTCATCTAGACATGACCATAAGCCATGTGACATGAGTAGCCTGGTCATGTGTGCTTTCCAGGTGTGATAATTGTGTGGTGTTAGCTGGGCCACAGAGGGGTCCGACATTGAGAGAAGATGAAGATGGAAGTAGAAGTGTCATTTCTAAATTTAAATGACAGAAAGAAAAAGCACCCCCCTGTAATGTATAATTCTATCCCTCGTATAGCAAAGAAACAATTACTGAAAGCACAAAAAATGAGAAGAAAACCTGGATGCCAGATGTAGAGAGGGAGGAAACAAAAGCCTCTACTTCAATGACAAAATTTGAGAGATCAAATGGCTGAATTAGCAATCAAGACAAGCACCATTGCGTCTAGCTCGAAAACACCTTTTTGATGATATTTCATTTTCTGAAAATGAACACCGTATGCACAAGTTACGGTCAAAAAACCAACTGCTCCTCCAAAAATGAGCTCACTGGAAAAAACCAGTCACGGGAAAAAATTTGACGGTCAAATGACTGTCACAGACTCCGGGAAAAAATTTGACGGCCGTCTGCACATTGCGGGCCCGTCTCGCTGGAAAATTTTTCCGTCACCGAAAAAAAATCTAGCAGGTGACATCAGCAGTGACATCACCTGTCGTGCTGTTGGTGGCGGCAGGTGGCGGGCCGCCGGCGGAGGTGGTGGTTGAGCGGCTCTCGGGCGATTCTCAGGTGGTAGCGCCGGTGGGGGCGACTTCGGTGGCTGGTGGTTGGCGTGCCGGCAGGGGCCGGGTGCAGGCTGGGCTGGGGTGGCGTGCCTCAACTGCGCCGCACAAGCCTCGAAAACCCTAGAAAAAATCATTTTTTAAAAATTGTTTTTCTCGATTTTTGTGTCATACGGCCGAGGAGGGAGAAAATTTTCCTCTGGGGTCACTGTGACCAAAAATAGTGAACTTTATATATTTTTGACTCTCCCGGGCCTTTTGAGCGTAATGGTGGAGTTTGTTTTGGCTCAAAGTGCTCCAGAAAATAGTGCGTCCTCTAAAATGGGGAAAAACTCAAAGAAGCTATGGCTTTCGTCTGCAAATCACGACTTCAAAAAACCTCAGACCAGGCAGCAGCATGGAAGCTATGATACCATGTAGAAGTTGAGAAATCCAACTTCACAGATCGCCAAGAACACCTGCATGCAAATAACCTGTTGCTGAAAGGAAACCAGAGAGGTAGAAGCAAAGGCTTGGAAAATCTCAGCGGAGTGAGAGAAAATTCTATTCCAAGGTAATGAAACAATAATTACAAAAGTTCAACCTTAAAGGTGAACAAAACCCTAAAAAGGTAAAAGCTAGGTTGCGCAATATAATTAATATAAAATATTAATTATATGCACCTAAGAGACAACTTAAGTAAAAATAGAGTACATAGACAACTTAATAATTAAATCAACATGATGTAATTAGTAAGTGAAGATAAATAGATAAACTATTGAAAGATCATTTACAATTATTGCAGTATGTTCTACCTCTATCTCTCCCACACCACTTTGACAATAATGTCAAACAAGTTATATATGATCTTGAAAAATACATGAGGTGGTTGTCGTTGAAAGAAAATCCATAAAGAATATATAAAATATTGGAAGAGAAAAATTCCTCATCTTATGTGGGAAATGCAAAAGTGTCTACCTTCAACTGTTTTCAATGCACAAGAACACTACCTCATACATCAAGTTGAGGAGATTGAATTGTGTGGAGCTGTACAAACTAGGTCAATGTGGATGGTTGAGAGGCACTCAAAATTTTTGAAGGGCTTGGTTCGATCGAGAGCACATCCTGAGGGTTTTATGGTGGAGGGATATATGGTATTGTTAGGAATAACAGTCCACAAGACAACTGAGAGGGGGGGGGGGGTGAATCAGTTGTGATATAGATTATTAAACTTTAAACTTTATAAACCAAATCTATAGATGTAAATGATAACACAATAAATGCCAACACCATAACACAATATTTATTATCGAGGAAACCATGTTAAAGGTAAAAACCGGGTGGGAATTAACACCCACAAATAATGATTAGAGAGTATAGTATCCCTATTAAAAGATTTATCCCTGTTAGGAGTTTGTTACAATATTATAGTACATAGTCCCTGTTAGGAGACAGACCCTGTTAGGAGTCAAAAGAAATAGTAGGCTCACTGCCAAGGCACACTGTCCAAAGAAGGTTAAAGCCACCCTTAAGGATTTTCAATTTGAACAAGTGTATAAAGCAAATACATAATCCAATGAACTGTCTGATAGCAACTATCTTTGCTTGGTCAGTTCCAATGAATTACTCTTCTCATAAACTCTGCTCTACATCCAGAAACCAAACAAGCCTCGCAGCTTTCACTTCTTCTTACTTTCAATCTATGTCACATCTTTTCAAAATAAAAGATCACTCATATATACCCTCTTATAATAATTCATTAGGTCGGCCAGTTAAGCTTTCCTAATACACAAATAATTAATTAGGTCAGCCAATTAAGGCTTCCCAATATACAAATAATTATTTGACCCCTTGATAAGATACGCACGGTACCTATAACAAGTAAAAATAATTTAAATCCATTAATTATGCTTCCAGATCCGCAATTCATGCTCATATTTCATTTTACACGCTACATGTTTGAAGTCGGCCAACAAATAGGTCTCCTTCAGAATACACGCCACAACTGACGTCACCAGTAACCAAACCACAATAGAACTCAACTCATTACTCCAACATATGTTGGTTGTCCACCAGTAAGATCGCATCATCTTAAATATCTTCGTCAGAAAGATATACCCGAAACACAAAGACCTGCTCTGTCAAGAATCACAGTCACAGTCCAGAAATCAGTCTTCACCAAATCAACTGTAACATCCACAATATGCAACATAAAGCCAAGAAACCTTAGGAATAAGGTCAAAACACATCCTTCTACATAAATCCAACTTTGATCATTTTGAATCATCCGTAAAGTGTCTATACACTTCTTCCAGTCAAGTAACCAGTCTGTCCTCTCCACAGAAATATATGTTGACATCAGTGACAAAACATGAATATCAACAGCATGATCAATAACCAAAACCGATATCATCCAACAATCTCCCCCTTTGGCATTGATGGAAAAATATGGGAAAATCCATATGCATCAACCTTAAAGTACTCTCTCTCAATACAATCTTCTCAATATCCTCAACACAAATCTCTTAAAATAGTAGAAATTTTCACATAGATTCCTTCCCCCTTTGTTATCAATGGAAAAGGGTTCCATAACTCATTTGTAGTCTTCTGTAAGGTGTAGATTTTTCAAATCTTCATGTCCATCAATCATGTGCAAGATCACTCAAATGTACTCCATAGTGTTCTCCTTCGATCACTCCCCCTAAGGAGTAGATCCATACATCAAGTCCAGAGAATGATATAGCTCTAAGATCCACTGGACTGATGCACATCTGCATCATTTAATTACCACTGGGAGGGGCTAACACCCCAAGCATGCCTCTAATATATTCAAAAGCATCTTTTGGCAAAGGTTTAGTAAATATATCTACTATCTATTCCTTTGTGCTAATATACTCCAGTTTAATCTCTTTATCTGCTACCTTCTCCCTCAAGAAATGATACTTGATAAAAATATGTTTAGTTTTTGAATGAATTAAAGGATTCTTCGATATATTCAATGTGCTAGTGTTATCACAATGGATAACCACTGGTTCTTTGAAAAGTATTCCAATGTCTTTCAACATTTGTTTCATCCAAACAACTTGTGTATAGTTTATTGCAGCATCAACATACTCTGACTCAGCAATAGATTGAGCAATACAATTATGCTTCTTGCTCAACCAAGAAACCAATCTTTTTCCAAGGAAAAATGCACCACCACTTGTACTCTTCTTGTCATCCACATTACCTGCCCAATCAACATCAGTATAAGCCTGCAAAGTAAAATCTTCTAATTTTTCATACCATAACCCATATTCTATTGCCCCTTTCAAATATCTGAAAATCCTTTTTACAATAGCAAAATGTGTCTCTTTAGGATCTTCCTGATATCTAGCCACAATTCCAACTGCATTGGTAATATTTGGCCTAGTGTGAGTTAGATATTGTAGACCTCCAATCATTGATCTATACTTTGTCTGAATAACACTTTGAGTCTCATCATTATTAGTCAGTTTGTTTCCAGTCACCATATGTGTCGCAACAGGTTTACAATCTTCCATTCCAAAAAATTTAACATTTCCTTAAGGTACTTGGTCTGAGATATAAAAATGCCATTCGTACTCTAATTAATTTGCAAACCAAGAAAAAATTTCATCTCACCAATCATTGACATTTCAATTTCATTTTCTATTTCTTTAGAGAACTTCTTACTCATCTTATCATTGCCTCCAAAAAAGATATCATCCAACAATTCATTAAATACTTCAAAATCCACTCTAGGAAATACAACCCTCGTCACAACAGAAAGCACAAAGAATGTAATCAATATCATAACATAAAGTACACTAAACCTTTCACCATAATATGATCTTGTCCTTTTAGGACCACATAGATATATATGTACCAGATCCAACTTCCCTTGTGCTGAATAAGCTTTGCTTTTGAAAGTGCTTCTAGTGTGCTTCCCCATAACACACTCTCTACACATAGTGTTAGATGGATTTACAATTTTAGGTAGATCTCTTACTATTTTTCTCATACTTGCCTTCACAATGTTATCAAAATTAACATGACAAAATCTTCTGTGCCATAACCAACTGTCATAAACCTTTGCAATAAAACAAGAAGCTTCAGATGTGTTCAATTCAAATACATTACCTCTAGATTTAGTACCAGATGCGATCAAGTATCCTTCTTTACTTCTGATAGACCATTTACCATCAATAAATTTCAATTGATAACCCTTTTCTACTAACTGTCCAACACTCAACAAATTATGCTTAAGTCCATCAACAAGTAATACATTGTCAGTGTTAGTCCTTCCTGTTGCAATAGTCCCAAGGGATAACTGAGAGGGGGGGGGGTGAATCAGTTCTAGGCTAGTTTAATTCTTTTCTTCCAATTAATTATAGAATAACATTAAGCATATACACATTTAGATAACAAAAAATAGAACACCACAATTTTGGTTACGGGGAAACCAAAATAGGAAAAACCCCGGTGGGAATTAGCACCCACAAAGAATTGTACTTGAGTATAATAATCCCTGTTAGAAGATCTACAACCCTGTTAGGAGTTGATCTTTACAATGCAATAAGTACAGTGACCTAGTTAAGGGTCAGACCCTGTTAGGAGTCTTTTACAAGTAACCCTGTTAGGGGCGAGGACTCATTGTCCAAAATCTCACTGCTAATATGATGAAGGCTACAACCTTCAGTAAAATAGATATACACTATATCTGATAATGAACTATTTGAGTAGACCTGTTGTCTTGATCAGTTCCAATGTATTGTATGCTTTTACTGCTTCTTCACATAGATCTTTGTCTGATGAACGAAATGTCTTTACTGTCCCAAAACAACTGGCATTCTACTCTATTCTTTTTCTGTCTCTTTTCTTATCATTCACACTTGGTGATCTTCAAATGAACTACTATAAGTATCTTCTCCAAAAGATATGATCTTTGTCGACTTTATGAATCCTTTCAATGCATCTTTTGTTGTCCAAACCAAGCACACAACATAATTAGAACCACACAACTCAAACTGAATAGACGCATCACTTCACATAGTCAGCTCCACCAAAATTACCCAAACGTCATGCTTTAGATGAAACATGATTAGCACCTTTGGTTAATTATATTAGACTCATAACTAAATATGAATCTGAACACACACATCCCATAGATAGACACACACTAATACATTTGGTACCAAATTGCAACGGCAGTGCCGTTGCAGTTTTTCTGTCACAACCTTGTCGTTGTCGCAATTGTGATGACAGACCGTCGCAATTGCGACGATGACAAGGTTGTGACGGAAAAACTGCAACGACACTGCCATTGCAATTTGGTACCAAATGTATTAGTGACAACTGAAGAATCAATGAAATCACTGTTGACTTTCTGAAAGTAATCTTCTGAAACTGTGGCTGGTAAACAGACTAACATAACTCAAATGTTACTAAACATCTGAATCTGCATGTATGTACATGGTATAGTAACTATGTCTAAAACATAAAAACAACTGAGCAAGGCTTCTACATATCCATACTGAAAAGTGAATATAGTTCACTGTTGTATACTATATGTTGTCATCAATGACAAACATATAGTCAGCTATTTGCATAAAGGAAAATCTCTAACACTTCCATCCAAATAAATAGATCCAACTCCAATAATAAGCTTAGGAGTATTGTCACTAAATCTGACAACACCACCATCATGTCTTTTCAAACTAACAAACTTGTTTTTATCTCCATTCATATGGTGTGAACAACCACTGTCTATAACCCATTCAAATTTATTTTCAACTCGGGATACTAAGGATTTTTCTTCATGCATAGGTTCATCATCCTTAATAGCGATAAATCAAATTTCATCATAGTCACCATCATCATCATCAGATATACCCTCACTAGCATAGTAATATTCCTCATCTTTTGAATACTTAGACTAGAAAAACTTAGTTTTGTGCTTTGGAACTCTTGTAGGACATCTAGATGCAAAATGACCAATCTTGTTACATGAAAAGAATTTTAAAGGTAATTTGCCTTCAAAATTTCCCTTACCTCTCTTTTCTCTTCTATAAATCAGTGCCACAACTTTATCTAGCTTTCTTTCTTTCTTCTTCTTGTATCTGTTCTCATTCATCTGCATAAGCTCCAAGTTCTCGTAGATCATTATTGTTGATGCTTGCATTTCCAAATAAGGTCTTTTTGTTCTTGTGCACGGTTGCCTTGAATGCACTCCACTTTAGGTAAAGTGTCTCCCAATTTTGTGGCCTCAAATGTAGTTAACTTTCCAATCAACATCTCTCTGATAAAGTTCAGTGTCAAAGGTATAATCTCCTCTATAGCTTGTACTTTGGTTCTATATGTAGGTGTCAAAGATCTGAGTATCTTCACAATCACTTCTTCCTCACTATAAGTACCTCTAGAGTTTCTAATACCAGTAACCACTTCAATAATTATCTGTCCATATGCCCTAATGTTCTCATCTTCAATGATTCCATCTTTGTCTTCCAGTTTTGTAACTTTGCCTGCTTACTAAACTTGTCTCCAATATATAATGCTTCTAATATTGACCAGATCTCATGTGCAGAATCCAAGTCCTTTACTTCTGTGAATTCTCCTTCAGAAAGTGCACTGATCAAAGATTCCCTTGCAACCATCTTACATGAAAATAACTTCTTCTAATCTTTAGTAGCCTTCTCTAATTCATCCTTAGTCACTATATTTTCATTCTTCTTTGTGATCATCCAGTAATCAATTTTCAGACATAGCGAATGTGTTCTCATATTGTTCCTCCCAACTGTCAAATTTTTCAGGATCAAACTTCAGACTATCATTCCTATAGTAAGTCATCTTCAGGATCACCTCAAGCTATTAAACTTTCTCTCTAAGGACCACAAGCTCTGATACCAATTGTTATGAATAACAGTCCATAAGACAACTAAGAGGGGGTGAATCAATTGTGATATAGATTATTAAACTTTATAAACCAAATCTTCAGATGTAAATGATAACATAGTAAATTCCAACACCATAACACAATATTTTTTGTCGAATAAACCCTATTAAAGGTAAAACCCTGGTGGGAATTAAAACCTACAAATAATATACTGAGAGTATAGTATCCCTGTTAAATGATTTAGCCCTATTAGGAGCTTGTTACAACATTACAGAACATAGTCCCTGTTAGGAGACAGACCTTGTTTGGAGTCAAAAGAAATAGTAGGCTCACTTCCCAAAGAAGGTTAAAGACACCCTCAAGGATTTACAATCCAAACAAGTGTATAAATAAAATACACAATCCAGTGAATTTTCTGATAACAACTATCTTTGCTTGGTCAATTCCAATGAAGTACTCTTCTCATAAAATGTGCTCTACATCCAGCAGCCAAACAAGCCTCACAGCTTTCACTTCTTCTTACTTTCAATCTATGTCACATCTTTTCAAAATAAAAGATCACTCATATATACCCTCTTATAATAATTCATTAGGTTGGCCAGTTAAGCTTTTCTAATACACAAATAACTAATTAGGTTGGCCAATCAAGGCTTTCCAATATAAAAATAATTATTTGACCCCTTGTTAAGATACACATGGTACCTATAACAAGTAAACATCATTTACAATCCATTAATTATGCTTCCAGATCCGCAATCCACGCTCACATTTCATCTTACACGCTACATGTCTAAAGTCAGCCAACAAATAGGTCTCCTTTAGAATACATGCCGCAATTGACATCACCAGTAACCAAACCACAATTGAACTCAACCCATTACTCCAAAATATGTCAGTTGTCCACTAGCAAGCTTGCATCATCTAAAATATCTTCGTCAGAAAGATATACCCAAAACACAGAGACCTGCTCTGTCTAGAATCACAGTTACAGTCTAGAAACCAGTCTTCACCAAATCAACTATAACATCCACAATATTCAACATAAACCCAAGAGACCTTAGGAATAAGGTCAAAACACATCCTTCTACATAAATACAACTTTGATAATTTTGAATCATCTGTACAGTGTCTATACACTTCTTCCAGTCAAGTAACCAGTCTCTCCTCTCCACATAAATATATGTTGACATCAGTGACAAAACATGAATATCAATAGCATGATCAATAACCAAAAATGATATCATCCAACAGGTATACCAGACCATGGTGTACATTAGTGAATATCTTCCTGTAACGTATGAAATGGATGATGATGTTACTAAAATGTAATAGATAAGGTATAGAAATGATTGATTTGATTTATAGATTGATTATCTTGAAATGTAAAGTGTTGATGTGTAAATTGTTCTTTGAGTTTCCTTAATTGAATTGAATTGATTAAGTATTGCAATTGTGGTTAAAGAGAAGATAAGATGTTCCTTTTTTGTCCTCAAATGCACAAATGGGAGATCCAAGTTGATCAACCCAAGAGAAGGGTTAATGCATAAATGAATCAACTATTTGGAAAGGAGAATAATAAAGGAGATAACTTAAATTCTATTAATTATATGTATAGAAATGATATATGACAGTAATTGAAAAGATAGGAGAAATGCACTAACCTTGAAATATTACAGATCAAAGAATGTTTTTTTCTGAGGTCTGTAGACTATTTCTAGAAAAACTAACAGTTGATACTGAACCGAAACGCAAAGATGAACAAAACCCAGAAATCATTTTCCATTCTAATGTCGTCTTATGAAAAAGGTTGACCTTGACCCACAAATGTCAACCCTGACCCAATAATGTCAAGCCTGACCTGCACAGATTTGAAAGTGACTTTGTTCGCAGATCCTAAAAGTTTTCCGAAAAGGGTATTCAGATCTGCCACTGTTCTGTACCTGTACCTGCAAGAAAAATGAGATTGTTTTGTTGTGGGGGAGGGGTTTGCCTTGGTCAAACCCTAGTTTTGGAATTAACCTCAAATATATGTAATTGAAATTGCAAAAATGGACAAAGCAAATGCATAAATTCACCTTGCTTGAAAAAGTCCTTGTGGAGGATTCGAATCCTTGAATCCACAAGTATGATTCAAATGTAGAATGTAGAAAGGTAAGATGCCTTCAATATCTTGCTTGTAGATATCCAACACCAAGTCTTGAATGGGTTCTTGAATTTAGAATAGGCTTGGAAGAAGGCGAATGGAGAGATCACCAAATGGGCACCTTGTAGCTTCAATCCTTCAATGGCCTCCAATGGATCTCCTTCATTAAAATGGATACTTGAATGGATGAATGCTTTCTTGAAATCTTGCTTGATTGCTTGCTTGAACTTCACTTGATAATACTTGATCTCAATTAGAAATGCTTGATGATAATTCTCAATCTTGCTTCTTGATGGTTAGAAGACTTAGAGAAAATGAGAGAGAAAGATTCCCTTTTATATGAAATTAGGGCACAATCTTCCAAGGAGGCCTACATAGGAGAATTAAATCCCATTAAATCCTTTACCCCTAGGAGAGGACCTATATTAAATATAATTTAGGAATCAACGCTTCAGAACCCGAAACATCCGACCCGGGAGCGGGAAATACTTTTTGCAAAGGCCGACCTCCTGATTTTGCAAGACCCCAGGATCTGAACCCTGGGTCAAGGTCGAGGTCGACCCTGACCTAGGTCAGGGTCAAGGTTGACATAGACCTAAAATGTTGACCTTGACCCTGAAGCCCATAATCACCAGTCTGCCATCCAGAATGTAGAAATCAGGCCAAACAGGAGTGGAAAGAGGAACAAAACAGGGAGGAAGCCATGTCAAGATTAGGAACCCATTCAAGGCCCCTTGCCATGACCCCAAACCACTTACTCAGAAGGCTAAACACGTCTACAATAGAAGTGATTCCATTTTCTGACTATATATTTAGCCCCCACTTTAGCAAGAGTATGAGCTCAACACAAACTCTTGGTAAAGGAGAATATACAGAAAAGACAATCTTATCAGAACAAAAAGGGATAAAGAAACCTTCAAGCCCCCAAGGGACCTAAGTATTTATCAACCCTAAGATCATGATAAGAGAGACATCATTTAGTTAAGTAGAGAGAGAGAGAGAGGGTGTGATTATCTCGCCCAATGAGAACTTATGTCTCAACGTGAACCACACAAAAAGTGTAACTGGAAAGATGGAGTTGAACTGCCTAGTGAATGTGGCTACTCACTAGTCAACCCATCAAGGAGATCCTTTCTTAAAGGGATCAAATTATTGTAAATTGAAAACTGGCGGGATCAAGAGATCCGTGTAAATTTAAACTGGAGGGATCAAAGATCCAAAAAAAAGTAAAAATGTGTGACCATGCTTTAAGGATTAGTTTCTTTTAATCCATAAAGGGAAAAGTTTGTATATCTTAAAAAATATCTTGAATGTGCATGTGTGCAAAAAGTGAGTAGAGTGTATGCCCCCACATTAAAGTCATTTCTAACACTTTAACAGGAGCAATGATTTTAACAGAAACATCAGCAACTCTACGGATTGCGTTTCCACTGCGATATGCCCCCAAAGGAAGACAAATCAAGGGAAATAAAACATAAACATACATAAGAGCACAAAAGGGAACTACCTAATGTGGGGTCAGTATGATCATAAGATAACATGTACATAGAAATATAATATTATTACAAATGAATTGACATCATTCCCCAAAGAAAGTAGAAGAATTATGAAGAAGAATCTTTTCGGACCACAATATGGAGACCAAAAAGAATTAGTGCTACCATGTCGCAAATCCAAGTAGATTGTACAAGGAAAACAATTACAAACAATAGCACAAGTAAAACATAACATGGAACAACATATAGAAGAATGTAGATACATATGGAAGAATTGAACAATAGTTGCGATTCTTTTATCACCTTATACCAACAGAGTAACAAGGATCATATAAAAGAATCTAACAAACATTTAGAAAAACACATTACGGGGGAGCACATTACAACATACAAACACAGAAAAAGGGCTACCATAAAGGATGAGCCAATCAAGCATGTTGTTAACCTTCCCCATCTTGGCTTATGTTATTTAGGGTAAGTGGGAAACTCGCAAGAGGGAATGTATCCAATATAGTAGGAATGATAGCTAGTTTCAAACAAGGATCCTCTTGAGAATCACAATGTTCATTACTAGGTGTAATTGTTAATTGAGTTGAAAGCATATGAGGTAAATCATTATCAAGATCAACGGTCTCATATTCATCACTAAGATCAATAGGATCATCGAGAGTGTCCTCCTCATCAAGGTTGATTGAAATAGGATCCAGGATGCGAATAGGATCATCATACTCATTAGTCTTATCATCATGAATATTAACATACAATGCATCAGGCATAGGTTGATCAAAGGTAGGTAAGGAATTTTGAATCATAGAAGCAAGGTCTCTAGCATTAGCTCTACGCTTGTTACGACATTCATTAGCAGATTTGTTATGTTTAACTTTATTTGGCACATGTTGAGAACTAACAATAGGTTCCTTCACAGGTTCTATAGGAGGATTCTTGATAGGTTGTATTGGAAGAGTAGGAATTTGATCAATTTTATTAGCAGCAATGGGTAAAGGAGGTATTGCAGGAGTAGGCAAAAGACCATGGTTGGAATCAATCTGAGGCATACTTAACTCAACAATTTTGCAATGTTTGTAAGCTTGATATGAGCGAAAGAGATGATCAGGGTGAGAAGGACATTGGTTAGGTAGTGAAGGCCAAAGAAAATCAAGAGTAGCGCAATCTCTAGGCCTAGAAGGTTGAAACAAACTATGATTAATCGTTTTGACTTCTCCATTATAAATGAACTTAAGACATTTATGAATGGGAGAAGCAATAGCATGCATAACAGTTATCCAAGGTAACCCAAATTTGATTTGGAATTGACCAGAAGTAGGAATAATGATTAAGGTAGACTCTATAACTTTACCACAAAGTTCAACAGGTAAATTAATAGAACCAAGTGCAGGATAAAGAAAGCCATTACAAGTTTGAATCCATGCATCAGATGAGTCATAAAAATCATGTTGTAAGCCTTTCATAAAAATATTTTCCTCAGTA
>MU223966.1:1207446-1218356 GCA_018584345.1 Thuja plicata | reverse complement strand
ACCTTCCTATTTATCTATCTTTTCTACAAGTTCTCTAGCCGGACCATTGGCTCGCCTAGGACTTGTCTGACCTCTCGACTAGCTCCTCTTCTAACACAAATACAGAAACAAACATAATATACATGGATGATGCTTCTTGACTATCACAATCCATGGAACAGATTATCAGAGTCAAGAAGCACCCATATTATCTAATGGAAACAAAATAACACTTTACAGAAATCTACTCAGAACAATAGAACACGCAAAATATAGACAAACTTCTCTTTATTGATGATACAAAATATTACAACTCTCTGCTAGACTACAGAAGTTCTCTGTTACTAACTAACTCTTCAACTGAACTAAACTGAGCTATCTGAACCCTTTTCACAGATTCTTCTTCTCTGTTTTATCTCTGGCTTCTCCTTGATTCTGTAACCCTGGTGGTTACCTGTCGATCTCTGTCTTCCAGCTGTTCTCTGTTCTTCATGCTCTTCTGCAAACTTTCATCTCTTCCTCTGCATAGTTGACACTCTGGGTAATTTGTTTCCTCCGTGTCATTCTCTTTTCTGTCTGCCGGTTAAGACTTTTCAATGTCTTCTCCTATCGACACGTCAGCATGCTTACTTCATTTGACGGTTCTACTCTTCATCGCATAGTCGCGAATGAAAGTTACCTTTCATGTCTTGGTCTGCGACTGAGCGGTTATCTGCTCATCGCACCCTCGCTATGCATTTACCTGACTTGGCTTTTACGTCGCGACTGAGCGATGACTCTTTATCGCGCACCCGCAATGCATTGTCCCAAGCTATGTTTTATGTTGCGACTGAGCGATGAGCTCAAGTCGCGCATTCGCGATGATTTCATTCAAGCTGACTTTTGCTTTGCGACTGAGCGATGAGCTCGTGTCGCATACTCACCATTCATAAAAAGAACTGCTCTTTTCACCTGCGATCTTGCGATGCACAAGGTGTCGCTCACTCGCACAGTGTGACTTAACTGTTTGTCTTCGGCGACTGAGCAATTGAGCGTTCGTCGCGCTGTCACACTGGGTTTTCACTGACTGCCACTTAACGTGCGAACTCGCAATGAGCTGCTCATCGCACTGTCGCGCACTCGCATACTAAGAAATGAACTGTTTGTTTAGCTCGCGAGTGTGCGATGCATAACCTTGTTGCTTCCTGCTGGCTCTGCAACTGAGCGACAATGCAAAACATGACTTGCTCGTTAGAAGACTTGTATCAAAACTTGTTCAAAATTTATGGGGCTAGGGTTTTGAGCTAAACCCTAGGGTGCTCTGCACCAAAACATAGGAAAGACCATCAATGATGAGCCCCTGAGACTTAGGTCCAGTCTCATAGGGTTAGTCAAATGGTTCTCACTATTCATAAGTAATAGTTCCAGTCCCTTATGTATGGCATGAATTATGTTTCTCTTATGTATTTTATAAATTAGATAAAAATAAACCTTTGAGGATATTTTTATACCCTTACCATGATGAACCTAGATTGATCTGGTTCGAGACTATGAAGTCAAACTACGAAGTCTCTGAGCATGAACGTAGGCAAGGCCATCAATGATGAGCCCCTGAGACTTAGGTCTAGTCCCATAGGGTTTTTCAAATGGTTCTCACTATTCAAATGGTTCCACACACACACATACAACCTATACAAAATATACTGAGATGATTGTAGAATAATGAGACGATGAATGGTGAAGAAGATTTGAAAATGTTCATTTGATGATGATTATGAAGAATATTTGAAAATTTTGCACCAATCTGAATTGGATCAATCATCATTTTCAAATCTTCATCAATAACCATCAACCATTTTCCAAGAGAAACACCTTTCTCTATATGAATCTTGGTTTACATTTCCCTGTAATCCTAATGCAAAATGTTTCCATGAAGTACGCTAGGGGTATAATGCATTCAAGCAAAAGGCTCTAGAGGATGCTAAGTCTTTTGTACTATAAAACACCTTTTGCTTGGTAATTTAAAGCCATCAATGGAAACTTACAATCCTAAACAATTAGTATACCATTGATGACTTCATAATTTTTAAGTGAAAGGGATTTCTCTGATCTGGAAACCCCTTTGGTGAACATCCTTCAAGTATGACTTCGAGCATTGGATGCCCAAAGAAAGGAAGAGATAAATACAAACGAACATTGGATGTATTTGAAGCCAGGTAATTTGACTAAATTAAGTTTATATTCTTGTAATTTGTTTGTTGATATTGGGTTGTAACCATAATAAAATAGATGCATTTATCATGTAAAACCATCTCTATCTGGAAAAACCACCTTGCCTGCACTTGGAAGGAACTATGCTACACTCCAGCTCTTGTTTTATTTTGGAATTGTTTGTGCAGGTTTGTACTCATCATAGAACTGAATGGGTGGATGGTAGATTATTATATTTTTGTGAGCTTTGTTCATAGATTGGAATAAAATCAAGGTTATACTTTATCATCCTATGCATATTTATTCCTTTCAAATATTCATAGGATAAAGAAGCATGACCTTGATTTCGTTCCACCACAAAATCATGGTCCAAATGCTACAGGACAACCTAAACGTAAATCTCTTTCCTTCAAAGAATAATAAAGTATAATCAAAAGAGGGGGAGTGATGTTGACTACCAAATGAACTTGCGGTATGATATACAAAGAAAGTGTGTAATTAAACGTAAATGCAGAATACACAGTGTACAAAATTATGAGGAACTCCCTAACAAAGCAAAGAAAGAGGTTGAAGATGAAATAGAATAATATTGTTGAACAAGAGAAAAAAAATTGATCGAAAGGTAATTTGCAATTTTACTCTTAAATCCTATTGTTTGATTAGTTTACTTGTGTTTGTATGCATGCGAATTTGATCTAATGTTCACATTCATGGCATTTTAGAGTGATGGTCAAGAAGGAATTGATGGGAATTAGCAGGGTCTCCAATTCAGAGTGTTAGGAATAACAGTCCACAGGACAATTGAGAGGCGGGGGGGGGGGGGGGGTGAATCATTTGTAATATAGATTATTAAACAAATTTATAAGCCAAAACTGCAATGCAAATGATAAACATAACACAATAATTGTTGTCGAGGAAACCCTGTTAAAGGTAAAACCCTGGTGGGAATTAGCTTCCACAAATAATGTATTGAGAGTATAGTATCCCTGTTAAAATATTTAGCCCTGTTAGGATCTTATTACAATATTATAGTACACAGTACCTATTAGGAGAAAGACCCTATTAGGAGTCAATAAAATTAGTAGGCTCACTGCCCAAAGAAGGTTAAAACCACCCTCAAGGATTCACAATCCGAACAAGTGTATATAGCAAATATACAATCCAATGAACTGTCTGATAGCAACTATCTTTGCTTGGTCAGTTCCAATGAAGTATAATAATAAACTCTTCTCTACATCCAACATTCAACAAGCCTTGCAGCTTCCACAATTCTTTGCCTTTTCAATCTCTACCACATCTTTCCAAAAGAAAAGATCTCACATATATACCCTCTTACAATAATTCTTTAGGTCATCCAATTAAGCTTTCCCAATATACAAATAATTGATTAGGTTGGCTAATTAAGGCTTTCCAATATACAAATAAACATATAACCCCTTACTAAGATACACACGATACCTATAACAAGTAAACATCAAATACAATACTTCTAGATCCACAATCCAAGCTCATAATTCATTTTACACACTATATGTCTGAAGTTGGCCACCAGATAGGTCTCCTTCAGAATATACATCACAAATGACATCACCAGTAATCACACAATAATAGAACTCAACCCATTATTCCAACATATGTCGTCTGTCCACCAGTAAGTTTGCTTCATCTGAAATATATTTGCCAAAAAGATATACCCGAAACACAGAGACCTGCTCTGTCCAACATCATAGTTACAGTCCATAAACCAGTCTTCACCAAATCAACTATAACATCCGCAATATGAAACATAAAGCCAAGAAATCTTATAAATAAGGTCAACACACATCCTTCTTCATATATCCAACTTCTATCATTCTCAATCATCCATACAGTGTCTGTACACTTCTGCCAATTATGTAACTAGTCTATCTTCTCCACATAAACATATGTTGACATCAGTGACAAAACATGAATATCAACAACATTATCAATACCAAAAACTGATATCATCCAACAGTCTCCCCATTTTTCATTGATGGAAACATATGGGAAATTCCATCAATCCAAAATCAACTCAAAAATACTTTCTCCTCTCAATACAATCTTCTTAATATCCTCAACACAAATCTCCCCAAAACAATAGGGATTTTCACATAGATTCCTTCCCCCTTTGGCAGCAATGGCAAAGGGTTCCATAACTCACCTATAGTCTTCTATAGGGTGTAGCTTTTTCAAATCTTCATGTCCAACAGCCAGGTGCAAGATCATCCAAACATGCTTTAGTGTTCCTGTGATCACTCCTTGTGAGGAGTAGATCCATACATCAAGTCCAGAGAATGATATAGCTCTGAAAGCCACTAGATTGATGCATATGTGCATCAATTAATTACCACTGGGAGGGGCCATCACCCCAAGCATGCTTTTGAGATATTCAAAAGCATCTTTTGGCAAAGGTTTAGTAAATATATCTGCTATGTGTTCCTTTGTGCTAATGTATTCCAGTTTAATTTCTTTCTCGGCTACCTTCTCCCTCAAGAAATGATACTTAATAGAAATGTGCTTAGTCTTTGAATGATTATAGGATTCTTCAACATTTTTACTGTTCTAGTGTTATCACAGTGGATAATCACTGTTTCTTCAAAAATTATTCCAATGTCTTTCAATATTTGTTTCATCCAAATAAATTGTGTGCAATTTATTGCAGCAACAACATTATATGACTCAACAATAGATTGAGCAATACAATTCTGCTTCTTGCTCAACCAAGAAACCAACCTTTTCCCAAGGAAAAATACACCACCACTTGTACTCTTTCTTTCATCCACATTATCTGCCCAATCAACATCAGTATAAGTCTCCAGAGTAAAATCATCTAATTTTTCATACCACAATCCATATTCTATTATCCCTTTCAAATATCTAAAAATTATTTTCACAGCAGAAAAATGTGTTTCTTTAGGATCTGCCTGATATCTAGCCACAATTCCAACTACATTAGTGATATCTAGTCTGGTGTGAGTTAGATACTGTAGACCACCAATCATAGAGCTATACTTTGTCTGAACAACACTTTGAATCTCATCATTACTAGTTAGTTTGTGTCCAGTCACCATAGGTGTTCCAACAAGTTTACAATCTTCCATTCCAAATTTCTTCAACATTTCCTTAAGATACTTGGTCTGAGATATAAAAATGCCAATCTTACTTTGATTAATTTGCAAACCAAGTAAAAATTTCATTTCACCAATCATTGACATCTCAAATTCATTTTCCATTTATTTAGAGAACTTCTTACTCATCTTGTCATTGCGTCCAAAAATGATATCATCAACAAAAACTTTTATAATCAAGATTCCATCTTCATCAGTTCTTAAATATATATTATTGTTTGCATTACCTTTCCTAAAACCAAGACGAAGTAAGTACTTGTCCAGCCTTGCATACCATGCCCTCAGTGCTTATTTCAGTCCATATAGTACTTTCTTTAGCTTACAAACTATGTTTTCATCATCTGTCAAAGGAAAACCATCAGGTTGCTCAATGTAAACTTCTTCTTCCAGATCACCATTCAAGAATGCTGACTTCACATCTATCTGATAAACTTTAAAGTCTTTATGTGCAGCATAAGCAAGAAATAATCTCACAGCTTCCAATCTAGCAACAGGAGCAAATGTTTCTTCATAGTCTATGCCTTCTTGTTGTGAATAGCCTTTACATACCATTCTAGCCTTGTTTCTTACCACTGTTCCTTCCTCATCCATTTTGTTTCTGAAAGCCCATTTAGTACCAATCAAATTTTTATTCTTAGGTCTTGGAACCAATTCCCAAGTATTATTTTTCTTTATCTGTTCAAGTTCTTCTTCCATAGCTTTAGTCCAAGATTCATCTCTACATGCTTCATCAGTAGTTTTTGGTTCAACTTGAGAAATAAAATAAATTTCTTCTCTAGCTTTAGATCTAGTCATCATGCCCTTACTTACATCACCAATTATTTGATCTTCATGATGGTTCTTCTTTACATACCTCAGTGTCTTAGGAGCCTCAGCAACCTCAATCAGTTCATCTTCAGTCTCATTGTCAACCATCATAGGTTCTTCAGGTTCAATAGCAACTTCTTTCATTTCTATAATCTGACCACAGTCATGTATTCTTTCTTGAATCTGAAACTTTTCATCTATCCTCACATTGGCGCTTTCAATCAACTTCCTCAATCTCATATTGTAACATTTATATGCTTTACTCTTAGTAGAATAACCACAAAAAATTCCTTCACCACTTCTAGCATCAAACTTGCCCATGTCATTGTCTCTCTTGATATAACATTTACTACCAAATATTCTAAAATATTTCATAGTAGGTGTATGATCAAACCATAATTGATAAGTAGTTTTACCTATACCTTCTCTGATCTGAATTTTGTTCAAAGTGTACACAGAAGTACCAACAACTTCTCTCTAATGAACAAGTGATACATTACCTTCCAGTAGCATAGTCCTTGTAGCATCTAATATAGTTATGTTTCTTCGCTCTGCAATGCTATTCTGTTGTGGTGTCCTAGGTGCAGATGTCTGTCTGAATATTCCATGCTCTTCACAGTATTAATTAAATAACTTTGATGTAAACTCATTGCCTTTGTCTGATCTCAAACATTTTATCTTCAACCCAGATTCATTCTCAACTTTTTCTTTAAATAACTTGAACTTGTCAAATGCTTCAGATTTCTCTCTCAAATATGTAACCCACATCCTCCTAGAAAAATCATCAACAAAAAGTATAAAGTACCTTTCACCATAGTATGATCTAGTTCTTGTAGGACCACACAGATCTGTATGCACCAGATCCAACTTCCCTTTTGCTGAATAAGCTTTACTTTTAAAATTGCTTCTAGTTTTCTTCCCCATAACACACTCTCTACACATAGTGTTAGATGGCTTCACAATCTTAGGTAGATCTCTTATTGCTTTTGTCATATTCTCCTTCACAATGTTATCAAAGTTAACATGAAAAAATATTTTGTGCCATAACCAACTATCATCAACCTTCATAATAAAACAAGAAGCTTTAGATGTGTTCAATTCAAATACATTACCTCTATATTTAGTATTAGAAGTGATCAAGTCTCCTGATTTACGACTGATAGAGAATTTACCATCAGTGAATTTCAATCGATAACCCTTTTCCACTAATTGATAACCCTTGTCCACTAATTGTCCATCAAAAAGTAATATATTGTCAATATTAGTCTTCCCATCTAGAGAAATAGATCCTATTCCAATGATAAGCTTAGGATTATTGTCACCAAATCTTACAAAACCACCATCATGTCTTTTCAAACTCACAAACTTATTTTTATCTCCAGTCATATGATGTGAACAACCACTGTCTATAACCCATTCAAATTTCTTTTCAACATAGGATACTAAGGTTTTTTCTTCATGCATATGTTCATCATCTTTAATGGAAATAAATCCAATTTCATCATAGTCATCATCATCATCATCATCATCATCATCATCATCATCATCATCATCAGATACACCTTCACTAGCATAATAACATTCCTTGTCTTTTGAATATTTAGACTTGAAAAACTTAGGTTTTTGCTTCAAAACTCTTGTAGGAAATATAGATGCAAAATGACCAATCTTGTTACATGAAAAACATTTCAAAGGTAATTTTCCTTTAAAAAATTTCCCTTACCTCTCTTTTCTCTTCTAGAAATTAGTGCTACTACTTCATCTAGCTTTCTTTCTTCTTCCTGTATCTGTTCCCATTCATCAACATAGTCTCCAATCTCTTCTCTTAGGTCACCACTGTTGGTGCTCGCATTTCCAGATAAGGTCTTTTTGTTCTTAGGCATGGTTTCCTTGAATGTTGACTCAACCTTAGGTAAAGAATCTCCCGATTCCACGGCCTCAAAATTAGTTAGCTTTCTGATCAACATCTCTCTAGTAAAGTTTGATGTCAGAGGTATAATCTCCTCTATAGCCTATACTTTGGTTTTGTAGATAGGTGTCAAAGATATGAGTATCTTCACAATCACTTCTTCCTCAGTGTAAGTGCCTCCAGAGTTTCTGATGCTAGTAACCACTTCTATAATTCTCTGTTCATATGCCCTAATGTTCTCATCTTCTCTCATCTTCATTGATTCCATTTTTGTCTTCCAGTTCTATAGCTTTGCCTATTTAGTAAACATATCTCCAATATAAAATGCTTATAATCTTGTCCATATCTCATGTGCAGAGTCTAGGTCTTTTACTTCTATGAATTCACCTTAAAAAAGTGCGCTGATCAAGGATTCCCTTGCAACCATATTACATGAAAATAACTTCTTTTCATCTTCATTAGCCTTCTCTAGTTCATCCCGAGACGCTATCTTTTCACTCTTCTTTGTGATCATCCAGTAGTCAATTCCCAAACATAGTAAATATGTTCTCATCTTGTTCTTCCAGCTGTCAAAGTTTTCAGGATCAAATTTTGGACTATCCTTCCTGTAGTAAGTCATCTTCAGGATCACCTCAAGCTGTTAAAATTTCTCTCTAAGGACCATAGCTATGATACCAATTTTTAGGAATAATAGTCCACAAGACAACTGAGAGAGGGGGAGGGGGTGAATCAATTGTAATATAGATAATTAAACTTTAAACTTTATAGACCAAAATTGCAATGCAAATGATAACCATAACACAATACTTGTTGTCAAGGAAACCCTTTTAAAGGTAAAACCCCGGTGGGAATTAGCACCCACAAATAATGTACTGAGAGTATAGTATCCCTGTTAAAATATTTAGCCTTGTTAGGAGCTTATTACAACATTATAGTACATAGTCCCTGTTAGGAGACATACCCTATTAGGAGTCAAGAAAAGTAGTAGGCTCACTGCCTAGGCATACTTCCCAAAGAAGGTTAAAACCACCCTCAAGGATTCACAATCCGAATAAGTGTATATAGAAAATATACAATCCAATGAACTGTTTGATAGCAACTATCTTTTCTTGGTTAGTTCCAATAAAGTATAATAATCAACTATGCTCTACATCCAACAGTCAACAAGCCTCGCAGCTTCCACAATTCTCTGCCTTTTCAATCTCTACCACATCTTTCCAAAAGAAAATATCTCACATATATACCCTCTTACAATAATTCTTTAGGCCGTCCAATTAAGCTTTCCCAATATACAAATAATTGATTAGGTCGGCCAATTAAGGCTTTCCAATATACAAATAAATATATAACCCCTTGCTAAGATACACACGGTACCTCTAACAAGTAAACATCAAATACAATCCATCACATATACTTCTAAATCCACAATCTACGCTCATAATTCATTTTACATGCTACATGTCTGAAGTCAGCCACCAGATAGGTCTCCTCTAGAATATACATCACAACTGACGTCACTAGTAATCACACAACAATCAAACTCAACCCATTATTCCAAAATATGGTGTCTGTCCACCAATAAGCTCGCTTTATCTAAAATATCTTTGCCTAAAAGATATACCCAAAACATAAAGACCTGCTCTGTCCAACATCATAGTTATAGTACAAAAACCAGTCTTCACCAAATCAATTGTAACATCCACAATATGCAACATAAAGCCAAGCAACCTTAGAAATAAGGTCAACACGCATCCTTCTTCATATATCCAACTTCAATAATTCTGAATCATCCGTATAGTGTCCATACACTTCTACTAGTTAAGTAACCAGTCTATCTTCTCCACATAAACATATGTTGACATCAGTGAAAAAACATGAATATCAACAGTATGATCAGTACCAAAAACTGATATCATCCAACACAAAGGTGCATTAATCTACGTTTATTGCTTTCATTTTACTTTCTTCAGTTGTTTTATGTTTTTTGACATATATTTTGATGAACCAATATATGTATTCTTCAGTAATAGGTAATAGATTTCTTGACAAGTAATTCATTGATTTTATTCATGCAAACTGTTCTTTTGATGGAAATACATATATGGAAAAGTAGAATTTTCTCAATCACCATCTATGTTAAACCTCTTAAATATTTGGTATGTATATGTTATCTGCATCTATCCACTTAATACATCATTTAAGTAATGTGTCAATATTTATTTGATTTGGGTGATTGAATAAGATTTGGATTATTACGATTTAAAAGGTAGTATAGGTAGAGTTGGAGAGTAAATAACCAGTGTTAATAAAATTGAAGCTTTCTTTTCTAGATGTTTGGGTGTTTGAAAAATTAAATCTATTCTAGATTTGACTATTGATATTAACAGGAATAGGTAGCTTTTATAAATTATATAAGATCTTTATATATTCCTTCTACAACTGAAAAAACCTTATCATGGGTGATTTCCTTTGCATTCAACATTGTGCAAATTTGAAGCAACATGCAAGTATCAAATAGAATTATATCAAGCAAGTTTTCAGATAAGTGGTCATAGAATTAGGTAATATGTATCTCCTCTCACACAATTATAAATCTTGTAGTTTTGGGATCATGGATATTACCTTAATATATTACGAGAATTGGTTCTCCATTGTAGTTACGAACCGTTGGGTTGGTAACCTTGTAAGGAAACTCAGGTGCAGAAACAACTTCCTACACTAATCTCTATAGGAAAGTATTGTGCAAATTTTTTTAAATCCTTACAATTTCAGATTCGTTAACTACTTTAACAATGATATTGCAGCCACATACCATGCATACAAAAAATAGAGAATGACACAATGATTTACCCTGGGGAAAACCTTTCGGTAAAAAA
>MU223966.1:1179226-1207362 GCA_018584345.1 Thuja plicata | reverse complement strand
GCACCAGATTATACCAACAATACACTCTTTTTCGTATCCTTTTCTGTAACCCTAAAAAATGCTTATATCATGCGCTTTCCTTTTTAGGGCAACTTCCAAAGATAGCCGCATTAGGGTTTTACCATTCCCCGAACCCCACGATTGTGAAGAGTGTAAAGTACTCAACTTTATCATTTGCCACATGTCTTTCATGTCTTCACCTATCATTGAAATCTCCTAGAAATAGCTCTTACGTGTCATAGGAATCCCTCATAATCATTTCAGCCATGATCTCCTTACACACCATTCAAGATGCCGACACATCAAGTGGAGTGACACATCAACATGCCAACTAGACATGTACACTCACACTTAATTACATTATTTTCAAGAAAATTTATTTTACAAAACAAATAATAAGAATAGGAATTATCCAAGGTTGAGACACCTTATTCCTAACAAACCTTATGAGGAGGTCTACGTATAACTTATTTGTAGGTAGAATCTAATTTGGATCTCATCCTTGTTCAACTAAGTGGGTGGCAGTTGATGAATACATTGTCTAGGGACTCTACCCTAGAAAGGGGTTGCGTAACCACTTCTACCATCCTTTAAAACATTGGTTTTAAAGTTAAACCTAAACTATGATGTCTCTACGAGTTACGTAGGCAAGGCCATCTATGATGAGCCCCCGAGGAATTAGGTCTGGCCCTTAGCTCTTGTACTTTTGAGTTATTCCTTGATCTTTCCACCCCTAGTGGATTGTTTGCATTAGTTGATTCTATACAAGACCGACCATCAAAAGACTAAAAATTGCACCCTAAATTCACTTCCTATCTTTGGAGGATGCCCCAAAGATAGGAAGAGAGAAATACAAATGAACATTGTCTATCTCTTCCTATCTTTGGAGCATCTGAAGCTTCAAGTCTATCAAAAGAGGGAGAGTGATGTTGACTACCACATGAAGTTGCGGTATGATATGCAAAGAAAGTGTGTAATTGAATGTAAATGCAGAATACATGGTGTAAAAAATTATGAGGAACTCCCTAACAAAGAAAAGAAAGAGGTTGAAGCTGAAATGCAATCTTATAATAGTGCTAAGAAGGAGGAGGAAACAAGGAATATAATAATATTGCTAAACAAGAGAAAGAAAATTGATCGAAAGGTAATTTGCAATTTTACTCTTAAATCCTATTGTTTGATTAGTTTACTTGTTTTTGTATGCATGCGAATTTGATCTAATGTTCACATTCATGGCATTGTAGAGCGATGGTCAAGAAGGAACTAATGGGAATTAGCAGGGTCTCCAATTTAGAGGTGCAGTAATCTACGTTTATTGCTTTCATTTTACTTTCTTCAACTATTTTATGTTTAACATCTGGTGTACAATATTCTAAATTAAAGTTTGACATGTTTGTATGGATCCAAATTATAAACAAGAAACTTAAATGGGTGATCTTAACTGGTAATATATTTTATTAGTTGGGCTTCCAAATTGGAGCCCTAGTTAAATTACTATGAGATGTTGATAAACTGTTGAAATGGGGTCAAATACCAAATCCAACTGGTTTTGTGTGGCATACTTTAATTCCTACCTCTATTAATTTTTTGAAACTTAAAAAGTCTTTCAATCAATATGTTTTTTGAAACTTAGAAGTTACAACCTAAAGAAAAGATAAGGCAAGAGAGTTTACATCTTCAGACTATGGTTTTTTTTTTTTCTCCATGACTGATTTGCTTCCTCAAAAACAATGATACATGTTCTTCAAGGGTTTTGTGTTCTTTTATTGGCCATAAATTCTCTTCTTTGTACCTTCATATATATCAGTGTCAAATTGTTAGAGCTGACAGTCATTTGTATCTTTTATGTATTTCTTCAAACCCTCATAACTATCCCTTTTCTATGTTTTGATATTTTGACTGCCATATTTGATATTTGTGCTCTTTAAGCTCTTTAATTTTTTTCTCAAGAGTAAGTTTTCTTTCTTCTTTGTTGTCATGTTCAATGAAGGGTCTAAATGACCTTCTCAATTCTCTTTGGTTCTTCTGGATCATGACTATCTTCTATCATTGGACATCTTTTGACTGCTTGGTAAACCAAAAATGCCCTCTTCAATGTTGTAGGATGCAACCATGGTACCCTTGTGTCTATTCTTAATGCATTTTAGATTTCCTTTTTTATGGTTTTCATGTTTAGAGGATTGTTAAAGGCTCACTATTCATCATGTCACTGATGTATTGATACTTTATGATAATTCTTCTAGCTAGGCCCACTATATTTTTATATATGCTCTGCATTCATGACTTCAAGAAAATTTTGTTTGAAGAGAGCGGGTGGAAAGAGCATTGAATATAACCTGATGTATTCATCTTGCAAATACCATTGGTGAAACTCCCACATTTCCCTTTGGATGTTCCAAAACTAGTAAATTTGGTTGACGAGCTGAGTCGTCCAGGTGACGAATTAAAAAAATGCTTAGAAGATTTTTGTACATTTGTACATCTTTTGTACAGATATAAATTGAAATCTTCTACATTGTTACTTTCCAAAAGATTTGTAGTTATTATATCATGCACTGCGAAACCTTTATTTTTTAGAAGTAGGCACATTATATTTTTTTACAGTTTTTGCAATGGTTTGCCATATTTCTTGCACATTTATCTGAACAATAATTTCCTCGATACTCATAGTTTAAAATCTATATTAGTTTAGTCTAGATGATAATATGTAGATTAACATGTCACAAATTCTTAGACCCTACTTTTTTATGTTCCTTCATGTGCTTCAATGAGATAGTCAATGCAGAGTGAAGAATAACTTGCCAAAATAGTATCACTATTCTTAGACAATAAATTTGGATTTTTCTATGGAAGGGTTATTTAAGTTAACAAGACATTTTTAATGTATTATGGTTTTCTCCATTGAAGTTAAGATTGGGTTAATTAAGAGGTATTAAGTGATTTTGTGTTGTAAGGCATGTCGTATATCCTTGGCCTATCATTTCTATGAAATATAGGTCTATCATTTTTTCCAATTTTATGTGATAGGTCTTTTAGAGCATTCATGACTTTGTCAAGATTATCTTCATCCTTAGGTTAATTGTTTTGTGTTTTGGAGTTCTGAAATAAATTGACATCATCTCTTCTCCCAACCTTACTAGAAGCACACCTATTGTTTTTAATATTTTGGGCATCTTTAAATGCTTCTTTCAAAGTAGGAGGATTTTTGTCCCTTAATTCATACCCTATCTTAGGGTCAAAAGAATTAATGTAGAATATCAAGCACATTAGGTCTGTAGGCTTTAGGTGTAGAGGAATTTTGTTAAGAAATTTTGTGAATTTCATATTAAAGCTAGCCATTGATTTATTTGATCCTTTTTTAATGTTTGTGTGTTCATGTAGAGCAAATTTTGGATTTGTGTGATCTCCATATTGTTCAAGGAACATTCTTCTAAATTCAGCTCAATAGCTGATTGAGACATTTGGAAATTTTTTATACCAATCCCTTGTACCCTCTGTGAGGGATTGCATAAATATTTTTATAAAGATATCCTCAAGTTCATCATCAAAATTGTCCATCACATTCTCAAATGCCTTAACATGGATTTCCCCTGTCACATAATTATTTTCAGTGAACTTAGGGATACAATCCCTTTGTTCATTGGTTATGTCATGAGGTTAACCCTATATTCCTATGAAGTTCAACTGTCTGTATCTATCTACATTCATAGGGCCTGTTGCAAATATATTCTGCCTTTGATGTTGTTGATACTACATTTGATGATGTTGACCTTGTGGACCATACTGGTAGTGTTGATAGTTTTGGTTCACACTATCATATTGATAGTTACATGGAGGTATTTGTGTGTGGTATTGCTGGTGTTATACATGAGGAACTTTTCAGTAGCAATAATTATATAAATATGGATTATGTGGGGGGGTTTTACTGATTTTGGTGGCATCCATTTTGCATGATATTCTGATTGTATCAACCATATGGATAATTGCGTTAGTATTGGGGTCCATTAACACTAGAGTAATAAATATGGTTATAATTACCCATCTCTCCTATAGACACATGTGTTGTATATCTAGGTGGTTGAAGCATGTCATTGGATCTGTTTGGCACATTCATTAGGGAAAACACTATTTCATTTTGATTAATATTATGAGAGTTATTTGCATGTAAATGTTGGGGTCTGTTGGTTGTATTTCTAGCTTTGTACTCTACTAGATTGTTTTTTGAAGTTATCAGTCATATCCATGCCTAAAAGTTGAAAATCCTGTCTAGATTTGTTGAAATCCCTCTGCAAACAATGATCTTCAAAGCCAAAATCAAGAAAGAGTGCAAAACCCCTAAGCCCTAGGTCAAATTTCCATGCATATCCAAGAAAAAAACTAGTTCGTTGAAATCCTTTCTATTTTGTTGTTACTTTTCCAGAAAAGTCTGACCACTTAAGTCATGTGTTGTATTTCATATTATTCACTTAAGTCGTGTTGTCTCGTTGTAATTTGAGAATATTTCATTTCTTATCGAGACTTGGCAATTTCCTTTAAGTCGGGTTGTCTCTATGAAAAATGAATATGCTTTCAGTCTTTGTGAGATTGCACATGATCCGTAGATGCAGATCTTGATCCTATGGTTGGCGGAGAATCTCTTTAAAAAATCAGAGTTAAATAATTTCTTTGGCGACTTTGAGTTTACTCAGTCGCGCTGTCTCGAAAGGTGATCAGAGTTGCAAAGTTGAGTTAAGGTTAAGTTTGAAGTTTCATGTAGTCATGTTATCGCAAAGAGAAATGTGGATTAAGTCAAAAGATCTGAGATTTAGCGATAGCCTTTGATCTAAAGTGTAATCCTACAGTGGTCGCAAAGTATCCATGAAAAATCTTGAGTTAAGAAATGTATAAGCGACTTTGAGTTTGCTCAGTCATGGTGTCTCGCAAAGAAACTAAGGTTAAGAAGATGGTTAAAGTCCTTTAGTCACATGATCTCTTTTGAAATCCATGGTTAAGTTAAAGCTAAAGAGATTAAGCGTTTTCCGTCAGATGAGAGATAGATCTTATGGCCAACGTGAAGTCGTGATAGAAAGTCTCAGATAGATGAAAGATAAAGAGATATCACGACTGATGTTTGATTTAAAAAGGATCTAGTGGCTGGTGTTAAATCAGGAAAGAAACCATGAGTTAGTAAAATCTTAAAGTGACAACAAGATTTAATGGGTCGTGATGTCGCGATAAGAACCATAGTTGAAGAAGAATTTAGTTAAGTATAAGTCAGTTTGCAGTGAAAAGATCTGAGCCGTGAAAAGGAGAAGATCATGTGGATGGCATGTAGTTGTTTTAGAAATTCAAAAGGTTAGAGAAGTTCCAGAGATTCAGCGATGATAATCCATATTGAGACACGTGGCTGATTTGAAGACTTGAGTTAGTTAGGAAGTCTCAAAGCAAACCTAAGGTAAATATTTTCCTTCCGCGACATGGAGACTGCTTAAGTCGTGAGGTCGCAAAGTAAACTATAGTTAAGTGAAGAAAATGAGATTATGCGTGATTTTTTATATTAGAAGCAAGATCTATGGTAGTCACGAAGTCTCAGATGAAAATATGAAAGTACATAAAGTAAACGAGATTACATGTGGGTCGTCTGATTAAAAGATGATCGTGTGACAATCACGTAATCTCGATACAAAATTACAGTAAAGGAAATCTTAAAGTGACAAAGAGATAACACAGTCTCGTAGTCTCTAAAGGAAATCCAAGGTATAATATAAGTTATTAAAAGCCTTAGTTGTGCAGTCTCAAAGGGAATAAGAGTTAAGTGATCTCATACAATGATTAAGAGGTAGCCATTGATCTTAGAGATGATCGGGTGGTTGTCATTAAGTATCAATAGAAAACTGGAGTTAAGGATGACTCTTCATGAAAATGAGATCACTTAGTCACTAAAAGAAACCATTGTGAGATCAAGGTAATGTGTGAAGCTTTCTCCTCGCCATGTTAACAGTTGGCAACTAATGAAAATGAAGAATTTATGACAACGTGTTTTAAAAGATTGTTGAGCTGTTCTCAAACAACCAATAAAATCAAATCTTGATCTATTTTTGAATTTAATAAGGCTTTATATAAAAATTCATCATTTGAAATTGATCATCTGTCAGTTGAAATGTCATGGCTAGGAGCTAGAATTGATTTCACAGCACACAGAAGTAAAGGCAGAAAAGACTGAATTGCGAGTTCATGAAAGAGATTGGTGCATTAATAGGCATTACCATTATCATTTCATCTTACCAGTTTTCAAGAATTCAGAGCTCATAATTTGCATCAGTGCTTTGCATTTTCAGTAAGAACAGAGCAATCAAGGTCTATAGAGTAAATAGAGAAGATTTAAGCTCAAAATCCAGAAAGTGATTATCAGTGTTGAAGATTTGAGCTAATTCATAGTTAAAAGTGAGGGTTTTGAGAAGATTTGTTTCAATATCAGTAAAAGAAAGGGAAAGATGATCAGTGAAAATTCACACCAGACATCATGAGCATAGTAGTAAGTGTCGCTTCCACTAGTGGGAAGAGCGGTGATGATGAGGACCTAAAAGGGAAGAGAAATTATTCAGAAGAATTCATCCAGCTGCTCTCGTGCTCTAATCAGGGAAAAAAGGTAAATGATGAATAATTAGGAGATAATTATGCATACATTAGAGATTCCAAGACACCAGATTATTTTGGTTATCATTTATTTAGTTATTTTCATAAAAATAGTGATGACCCTATGCCAATCTCAAACCCCTGGACTAGTGGATTAGCCAAGCTAGTTGAACCTGATGTATTCATTGATGTAGACTTGATTTTAGAGTTGGCCAGTAGGTATGATACTGTCTCAAAGACAATCAAGAAGGATGATGGCACTATTTTTGTAACCCTAGATCGAGCTTCATTCATGAAATATTTTGATATCTACAACCCCTATTCTACAGAAATAAACTTGAAAGCCCTAGCTGCCAGATATACTAGAGAGGTTAGTATTATGTGTAAATTGATCTAGGACCACACACCAAGGGGAATCAGAAACTACAATTCCCCTATTCCAAGTGATCCATCACCATACTTCTACAAAGACCTAGCTCTCTATATGAAGTATATATCTTATGCCCTATGCATATTTTTGGGTGTAGACAGTGGGAGAGAAAGGGTATCATCAGACATACTGATGATAAGCCTAGAGTTGTAGATCCCTTATGTAGGCACTGACTATGATTACATACATTTTGTAATTGACAAGATGCATCAAGGATTCCTTGATATTCAGAACAAGGTAGGAAGCCCTAAGTTCCTATAGTACTCATTGTTGATGCACCTCATCATATTTTACAATTTAAATATTTTGGACCAATCAAATTTACAACTCAGAAGATTCTATCATGGACAATAGAACCCTGTGCAGTTATGGTTGAGGGTATGGAATTACACCTCCAGGGAGAAAGAGTTTTGTGAATTTGAGAATTGGGTAGTCTACCCATTATTGAGCAATTTAGGGGTAGATATGACCAGACTTCCAGTAAAAGTGTTGCAATTATTGAGACCTTGTCAATTTGTTGACAAATAGAATGGTGATCATAACTGGGGTGACTTCTATTGTCACTAGAATTTTACACTAATCAAAGTGTATGGTTGTTCACAACCACCACATATATTTCCCTATAGAGTTCTACCAAGAATTGCATAATGGAGTTTTTATGGCAACTTATGTTAACAGATAGAGAGAACTTGGCATCCCACAAGAAGGGAACCTTAACACCTAGGCAGTTCATTGCCTCAGATTTTACAATTGGAAAGAGGGCCTATGACCCTGTCAATGGATGGTTAAGGCACTACAGGATGAATGTTGCACTATACAGATATATTGACACATAAGGATTTATTGAAAGTGCCAAGAAGCTCTTGACACCTACCATCCCTATCACCAAGAGGCATCAACCCTGTGAAGAAGAAGATTTAATCAGAAACATCCTTGAAGAGGATGTGATTACATCAAGATTATCAAAGTATCATGATTTAATGGATCCAGAGAAGCAATTGAAGAGGAAAGGAATCCCATTTGGTAGATATTTCCCAGGAATGCCCTATTTTCAAAGATTAGAGAAGATTATTGAGAACCATAGCTTGCTCAGTAATCAAATTGAAGATCAAATTGACGAGGAGGAGAGAGGTCCCAACAAGAAATCATCATCAGAGTATAACAGTAGCTATTCTATCCATATTCCACCACCCCAAGATCAGCCACCTCATAATGAGGAGAATATCATTGATTTAATAGAAGCACATGAGGCTAAGGTGGATGTAGAGCCTCCCCAAAAGAAGCAAAGAGTAAAAGCAAGGGATCCCTCTGTAGCTAAGACACACAAGAAGAAAAATGATAGAATTGGTGCCCTATTCACAACATGATCATCAATTGAGGAAATTGATAAGAGAGGGAAAGAAAAAGAGGGAGGACACTGATGACAATGTATAAATTCCCCTTATTTTGTTTCAAGATGAAAGGGAAATACAACAGTAGGAGTTCCTAAAGGATGATGAGTGCATCAAAACTAAGAAGTTTAAAGACTTCCATATATGGGCAAAGAAAGAGCAAGTTGCAGCACAATTGAAATCACAAGGAGGAGATGCAATTACAAGTGAAGCATTACAAGCCCTCCAAGCATATGATCCAGAGTCCAAGAGTTTGACTCCTAATGAAGCTAGGCCACTTTTGAATTCTAGTGGGATGCTCCTAGTAGAAGGATGGGACTTAGCCTCAACCTTTATTATAGATCAGATCAGAATGCAGTCCGATGTCTATATTTCTACAGAGACCCAAATAGGAGAAATGATAAAAGGGTGTGGCTATGATTCTAAATCTCAAGCCCTTGCAATGTGGTCTCTTGCTCCTAAGAACCAAAAGCCATCACTGATAAATTTTCAAGAGAATATGGAAGGAGACAAGATAATATGGTCTGTACACAATATAGGAGACCTTGAAATATCTTAGGCATTGACTCATTTTTCTCACTTAAATGAGACAAAGGTAAAACAAATGTCTAAAAGATATCAAAAACTATTTGATGAAACAAGCCTGATTGCCAAAGATAGAGAACTAGGTCTGATGAAGATCAGTGCAATGGAAAAGATAATTGCAGACCTAATTCAGAAATTACAAGAGATGCTTGAAGTTTCCCTTGTTGTACCTAAAGAAGGAACAGATGCTGAGATTCAAACTGAAGATATAGAGTATGTTGCAGCAAAAAAAGAGCAGGGGATTAAGGAGCATAATGATGTTGTTTTGGGAGCCTTAATGAAAGTTTTGAAACATAGGATAAATGTATTAAAAGATAAAGTGGATGTAGTTTATGGTTCCTATGGTAAATTTCTAGGCCTACAAATTGAAGTTAATAATTTTTTGTCAATTTTGAACCCCTACTATGCAACATGGTCGGTTAGAACCGGGTTATTTGAGAGGTTAGCATCATTGAAACCATTAAGATCAGATCTACCAGAGATTGTAACCCAGGATGGAGAAGAGTTAAAAACAAATTGGGGTGACCTTGTCCTTTTTCAAAGGAAAGGAAAATCAAATTGAGGCCAGGCAAATCAAATTGAGGCCATAATAAATATGTTTGGGCATGACTACAATAGATTTGTGCCATCAATCAGATTAGAGGATAATCAAATCAAGCCACTAGGAGTGTGGAGCACAAAATTTGATACTGTATTACCTAATAAAGAGGTATATATTTCTGAAAATGGAGAATTGGATATGGAAAGATATAATAAGATCTTAGATGAGGCCTTTAAGGAAGAAACATATTCCAAAAAATTCATAACAGATGTCAAGAGCATTACAGATGCTAGGTGGGAAAGGAAGAAGACACAACTGGAGAACATTCAAAGCTTTGATTGGCCAACAGAAGATGATTTCATAGCATGGGATGTCCTTACAAATCCCAAGAAGAAAAATCCTGCCACTTTTGACCTTGATATTATTGATGAAGAATAGAAGAACACCTGGCACCTTCTCTTTGAGCACAGGGAGGTTAGTCATTTTGAAGACTAGTGTAAATTATCCTGTAATGACGGTCACTAGGTCTTGCTACAAATATCAGAGGCTATCCTAAATACATACAGATAAAGGTGCCAGTAATCACAAGAAGACAAGATCCAAATCAGAATTCATTCTTCATTTTTGTCCATCCACCGCTTGGTCTCTTCTTGTCTTTTGTCTTTTCTATGTTTTTAGGGTTAGGTCTTAAACCATCTGAAGCGTGTTGTATACTTCTTAGGATTCCAAGATGGTTTTATACTATATATAGAGCATTTTGTAACTTTTTAAAAGGGGATTGAATATAATTACAAGGTAGACTACTGAAATTTTGTCCGAGCCTCTGTATATTTTGGTCTATTGAATGTATTTTGAACTAGTTAGACATTAATAAAATACATTGCAATCTCTATTTTATATTTTGTGTTGTATCTTTTATCTCTGTTCAAGATTTTATATGTTTATTTGTAAGGCATTTAAATATATCAATTACAAGGTAATTGTGCAGTCATTTGTGAGGTCCTTCAAGGAAGGAGTAATTATTTCAGATGATCCCAGAAAGCTGAATATTGGTATTAAGATCTGATGACAAAGTTGTAGAAGTGAATGGATAGTCTATAAGGTATTCTATCTAGGTTGCATGTATTTTCATTAGTCACCTAATCATGGATTTACATTTGAGATTGACTCTGTTGCCCATAGGATTAGACACTGGTTTATGGTTTTTCCAAGTAATTGTTCATCATCCAATATTGAAAATCAATCAATTACATTTCATTCATAAAGAAAACATATATTTACAAATAATTGTAATAACAGAGTATACAATTCAGTTTGTTGATTCCTTCAAGAGAGAATCAATAGGTTAACCCTCCTAAGTTCAGAGAACTATAAAAGGAAGAAGGATGAGAATCCTTATCACATTACCATTTTCTATTATCAAGATAATAGTTTGGCTTATTAAGTTCTGTATCAGGTTAATCACAGTCATTTGTATAATTTTCTATTTATTGACACAGTAAAGGCATTCAACAAACTAGTAAAAAGACCTAAATCACTATAACTAATACTGCAAAGTAGTAATCTATTAGGTAATACCTGCCCGAGTCTCTGGAGGTCAAAAAATAAGGAGGACATTATCCAATCCTCATCAATTAGGCTTTTCTTGCATATAATAAATTGAAAATATACAAGAGCAAGAATTTATACTATTGTAAAAGGTTCCTACAAGAAAAATCCCTAACAGGGTCTATAAGTTGTATTAGCTTGTTCCATAGACGCATTCATGTTATTATTCATGTGATCCTCTCATGCATTATCTATACCCTAACTTATATATAATATTCAATACTTCCTAGGCTAGTTCTTTATTTTGTTTCATCATTTTTAATATTCTAATTGTAACAAGTAGATCTCGCACCTAGTCTTGTAATTTTTGTTCAATACATCCAATTTGTTGATCTGATTTTGGTGAACTTTTTTGTGTCTCACTTGAGTTTCTCCTTGGCACCCTTGGAAGAATAAAGAAACCAAGAGGAGTATTAAATTCTTTATTTGGGCTATAATTGTACAAGAGAGCTCCTTGACGGTTCTGAAATGTTCTTTCATTATAAGCTTTGGCACCATGAGTTAGTATCATCTCATCCTCTATTACTTTATGATTATCTTGTTCACCTCTTATAGGAAATCCATTTTCACCATTAAAAAACTTGTATTGTCCATCCTCTTGGTCTGGAAATCTCCTTTCTTTCTCTAGTCCCATTTGATTTTGTTTTTCTTGAGGTATTTTACTATTCTACTCTTCTCTATTTCTTTTCTTATTTAACTCCAAAGGTTCAATGAGATGTCCTTGTCTTAGTGACCTTCTACCAAACATACAAGGATGAGACATTGGGAATTGCAATCTCAGACTTCTGTCACTAGTTTTAATTGCAGTGCAAAGTATTTTATTCTCATTCATAAATTTATTTTGTCTTTTTTCAAGTTGTCACCTCTATTTCAAGAGGAATGAGTGATTTTATTCTCTAAGTTCTTTCCACTAGTGGAGTCACTTTTTCTTTCAATCTCCCTAGCAGAGTCACCAATATGTTGGTTCTGAAAACTGCACGTTGTTGAGCTCTAAGAATAGGCCAGGTTCTGTGATCAAGACTAACAATCAGTTTGGCCAACAAATGGAATGAACCTAATTATGGTTATAATTCATTACACTTTAGACTCTACTAGTACCTATGGGTTTACCTTTTATTAGAGGAAAGCAAATTAGTGGAGTATAGCAAATCGGTTGTGTTGTTATCTTTGGCCCTCTAAGTAGTCTATAAATTCCTAATCCTATAACAAAATCAAAAAATGAACTATGAGATATCTAGATGGGATTGGTTCCTTATTACTATTGGGTATAGAGTCAAGTGGTGCTTATCCTATTTATATCATACTTTGTCAGACAACTTTTAAATTCACACCTAATATGAATCTTTTAATTATCTCTTCTTTATTATTCATAACACTTTTCTACCATTTCTGTGATCAATTGAACATATCTTTCCTCAAAATAATTATGCACACAACCAAACACAGATTAAATTAATCCACCCTTGGTGAATAAATCAATACAAATAAAGCACAAAGTTGAACATAAAATGCCTGAGTAAACAATGGCTACTTTAACCATACAACAAGTAAAAAATATAATTTAAAGCATGCACTAATGTTATTTTCATGATAGTAACAAGGGCTTTGTATTTACTAAAATAAAGTACCATAGAAGATATAAAAGCCATAAAAATGTCTTTCTTGTCCCAAAAACTCCAATCTCTCATGATGTCTTTTGAAAATAAAAAAAAACACTTCCTTATATAAGGAAGAACCACCCTACTTGAAACTAGATGTCCCTTGATGAAAATACACATCTTAATTACATTTTTTTTTAATAATAACACATCTTTAACTCCTTAGAAAAAACAAATTAATAGTTCCTATGTGCTCAATATATTCTTATTCTTTGAAGGTATCCATGTTAGTGACAAGGTGTAGCATAGTGTAATCTCTCCTGTAGAATTTATCTGTGATGACCTTCATGTTATGCAGTACATGATTCTCATCATTGATATCATCCAAATCTTGAGGAAGCTCATTTTTTAGCGTGTCTCTCCGTTGTTCCAAAGAAATTAGTGATCCATCATCACTACTCAGAATGAATTGGATTTCCCCCGTGTCTTCCTTATCCAGTCAGTCCATGTCCTCTACAAGATCTTCCTAAAATTCTTGATGCTTCTTGACCAATTTTTTCTCTTTCTTGGAATCATACATGGACATAGAATCTTTTAGCTTCATCCCATCAATTTTTTTCATTAATTATGTCCCCAATTCGAGTATGCACTTTGAGATCTTGAAATTCACCTACATAAGTGTTCCAGAAGTTATCAGAGTATATCATCATTACTTTTAACCCATGTTTAATTAGCTCAGACATAAAATCATATACAACTTCCTTACTATGCTGGCTTCTTTCTTCTGCACAATCCTTAACTAGTAATTATACTAATTGGTTTGTTAAATTAGACTAAAAGATTAATAGATGTTATCATATGCTTTTATTAAATTTATTATACTATATATTGGTAATTTTAGTTTTAAATGTGGTTAGTAACATAGTTTGAGATGTAGATCATTAATTTGTTAAATTTGGAATGGTGATGTTATAAAATTGTGTTTGATTATCTACTGATGAAGAAGTTGTTCTTATGATAGGTTTAGTATCTTGAAAGCTATTAATAATTATGTTAATGATAATTTAATGATGCCATTATTCAAATTTTCTGGCTATTAATCATTAAGATAGCACTATTAATCACTAGTAATTAATTATTATTGTTAGAATTATTAATAGTATTAATCAGTATCAATATCTTCCAAACAGGTATTATGACTAGTTTATTTGTTCAAATTCATTATTATGTTATTCATTTATCATTTTATTGTTAAATAAGTGTAGGTTTAGTTGTATTAACATCTTCATGAAATTGCAAAATACCATATATACATATCAAATTTTAAAAATATACAATTTCCTTACTTGTGCTGACATGTGATACAAAATATTCATTATATTGACACATGTAGATGCAAAATGTTATTTATATACTATAATTTAATGATAGAAAGAACAAAGATAATTTATAGGGCTATGCAATTAGATTTGTACGCATTCTGGAGCGTATTTTGATTCAACTACTACACTTTCAATGAAAAGATTAGTAAAAGGAAATATATTATATATATTAACAGATGATTAATATATATTATTATTATTTTTAAAAAATGAACATGTCGTCGCTATTTCAACGGCCCGAAACTAGATTAATGAACAAATTTGACCGGAATGCCATAGTCTCAACGCATTTTGATGTCTCTATTTCGACAATGATGACAATGATCAACGAACTATTTTGACCGGAATGCCACAGTCTCAACACATCCTAAAGTCGATCGTTCGACGACGATGACAATGATCAACGAACTATTTCCACTGGAATGCCACAGTCTCAACGCATACTGAAGTCAATAGTTCAACGACGATGACAATGACCAATGAACTTTTTCGACCGAAATGCCACAATCTCAACGCATACTAAAGTCGATAGTTTGACAACAATGATAATGATCAACGGACTGTATCGACCAAAATGTTCATAGTCTCAATGCGTTATACAGTTGATCATTCAACCACTATTACTGTTGATAATTCGATACAACATTTTTTGGGTTGCCTAATCGACGAAAAAACTCTGATGACAAGAATGGTCGTTTGGCCGACCAACCGACATCAAAAAATTGACCAACTCGCGTCAAAAATATGGCCAAAATTTACTAGTGAGGGTTTTTTAGCCATGGCGATGCTCTCTCAAGTTGCAGAGAAGTAGATGGATCAACCTGATCTTCTGGGTTGCATTTATGTGGCCGTAGGGTGCCAGAGACACAAATGTTTTGATATCTAGGGATCCATAAATGTTTCTTGGTGGTGACTTAGGGTTTTGATCTAATTTTGAAGATATTGAGACCATTGTTGCTTCCCTGTCTATTTTTCATTGATGTTGGCTTGGTTACTGAGTTATGGTGGTTGTGTTTTAGGGTTTTTCTTTTTCCCTGAGGTGGTATAAACTCGTGGTATCCAATTGGTATAACTAGGGTTTTTAGAGTCTTTTATAATGATGACAATTTTATGCCACAAAAGGATTGTAAGCTTTGCATATTGAATTAAGACTACCAATGGTCCTTTTGGCTATGATTCTATATGTTTTAGTTGTTTTAGCAATAAGATATGTCTATAACCTCCTGTAATTTGTGAAGTCTTATTGAATTGTAATGTCTTTATTTTAGTTTCTTGTATTCATTTGGGTTGGTTGTTAAGGACATTTTAATCCATTACTCTGTAAGGCAGAGGGTCTAATTGGTTTAAGGTTTCTTTCAGAGAGAATTAAACATCCTTAAAGCAGTTTCAGGGAGTAGAGAACTGTAATGAATCAAATAATCACATCTACTTCCAAGAAGTGTGAATTGAGTATGTAAGGCATAGGCAAGTTCAGAGATCATTGGTAGGTTTTATATTTGATGTTTGTTGTTGTTAAGAGTCTATTCATTTAGAGTGACTACATACCCACTGGATAGGGCACTAGTTTGATATATTAGAATTGTGGTTCTTATCAAACTTTATAAAATATGTTACAATTTACATGTTTTATGATTGCATCCACCATACTTTCCTATTTGTGATAATCCTGAATATTGAAGGTAGAAGATAGGTAATACCCACCCGAGTTTGTGGAGCTCAAAGTGCATAAGGTTTTAGGAACTTGTTGAATGTTATTTCTTCTCCTTGTTGAATTAGTGCTTGGGCCTATAGAGGAATATACCCGAGCTGTAGTTATATAAGGGATCAACAAGGAAAAGAACTAACAAATTATGCACAAGAGGAAGGTTTGGACTATGGTGAAATATTTGCACCCATGGCTAGGCTTGAAGGTGTGAGGATTCTACTTGCATATGTTGCTTCTAAAAATTTAAAAGTATATCAAATGGATGTCAAGTTAGCATTTCTAAATGGTGTTCTAGAAGAAGTGTACATTGAACAACTTGAAGGTTTTGCTTCATCTGAAGGAAAGAAGATGTTGTGCAAGGTACATAAAGATTTATATGGATTAAAAAAAGCACCAAGGGAATGGTATGAGAGACTGCATTCATATCTTATCAAGATTGGTTTCATCAGAACAAGTGACAACACCAATGTGTATCCGAAGATAGAGAAGGATGAAAAACTGCTGATTGCTGAAGTCTTTGTGGATGACATCATTTTGGTGCAAATGATGCGTTGAGTATAGCATTTGCAGATGAGATGAAGAAGGACTTTGAGATGTCAGTGATTGGGAAGATCAAATTATTCATTGATTGCAGGTATCAAAACTCAGAGATGGAATCTAAATCAACTAGTCCAAGTATGTGAAAGAAGTATTGAAGATATTTGGGTTAGAAGACTCAAAATTGGTTGTTATTCCTATGATGACATGATGCAATTTGTCAAGGGATGATGAATATAAGGAGGTAGATGCAAATTTGTATAGATTCATGATTGGTAAGTTGTAATATGTTGTGCATAGTAGGCCAGATATTGCACAAGAATTTAGGTTACTGGCTAGGGTTCTTTCTAATCCTAAGGAATGACATATGATAGTGGTGAAAAGGATATTCAGATATTTGAAAGGGACTGAAGATTATGGTCTTTGGTATGCTCACAAGGGTGATTTCTCTTTAAATGTTTTTATTGATGCAGATTGGGCAAGAAATATGGATGATAGGAAGAACACAAGTGGTGGTGCATTCTTTCTAGGAAACAGGCTTGTGTCTTGGACAATTAAAAATTAAAATTGTATATTCCAATCCACAACTGAAGTTGAATATGTTGTTTCTTCTATTAACTGTATACAAGTGGTGTGGATCAAGCATATGCTGGAAGGAATTCAATAAAAGGTAACTAACCTGGTGGCTATCTACTGTGACAATACAAGTGTTATAAACATATATAAGAACCCGATGATGCACTCTAAGACAAAGCACATAGCTATTAAATATCACTTTCTTAAAGAATAGGTACAAGAAAAAGAGGTACGATTGGAGTATATACCAACTAAGGAGAAAGTAGTAGATATTTTCACAAATCCATTACCTAAGGATGTATTTGAGTATCTAAGAGGAAGGTTAGGGGTCATTCCCCTACTTGAATTGAACTATAAGATATGTTGTTGCATCAGTCCATTGTATTCATTGAATATATTATGATTGGATTGATGTTATGGGGCTACTCCTTGGGGGAGCAGTCAGTGTAGTGAAGAGGCAGATGATTTCAAAAACATGGTTAGTCAGATTGATGGACACCTTTGGAATTGTTGTCAAAGGGGAAGAGAGAAAGCAAGGAGAAGAGAACAAGAGGAGAAAGTGAAAGACAAAATGCAGATGTTGGTGATGGAAAGAAGTTTAGTGAAAGGGGGAGAAACTTCACAGATCTTTCGAAGATGCAGATCAGCTGGCAGAAGACATACATAAGTGGAAATTTTTTTGTTTCTGAGGAATATAGCTGATTGAGAAGGTAAGAAGAAGATTTTTGTGTTGCCATGAATGCCAAAGGGGGAGATTGTTAGCATAACTGATGCAGTAGTGATTTGAATGCATGATGATAAGTTATTATGTTGTCATTGATGTCAAGCATTTACTTAGTGGTCCAAGTATGTTGTTGAGTATAAGCATGATTAATAAAGTGTTGCGACGAGTTTCAGTTGTAGTGATCCTCATAAGAGACTTGGGGCTGTCTCAGAATGTCAAATGTATGACCAAATATCTCAGATAAAGGTTGACAATGCAATTGTTAGTACTGTTAGTGAAGGGCGATATGTGATTTGATCAATTTGTCAAATCTATGATGAGGTATATGGTGCAGTTATAGGAGAATGTTGTTGACAATGTGTAGAATCTATGGCTGTGACCGCAACTTATCTGGATGATCAGTGAACAAGTATTGCAGTTATAGAAGTGGTTTTAGGATAAAGATCTTATGTTCTTGTGCTACTAATGGTAGATCTTGTATCAGTGACCAGAATGGAAGGAGCGGTGAATATAGTTGTTTTAGTCACGTTGTGGTGATGTGTACTAATGATTAGAGGTGATGATCTAGCATTTCAGTGCTTGATGCTAGTGTGTCATGAAGATTCTAGAAGAAGGGTTTGTTGGGTCAAAATGTGTTTGACTGTACTTCATGAATTCATAAGTAAATCTAAGTGTGGATCGACGTGGTATATGAAAATTGTTTTGTGCATCGATATTTGTGTATTGGCACATTGTGTTTGAGCGGGAAGTTTGAAAGTAAAATTGTAACATGTTTAGGGCAATATTAAGGTGGTGGAAGGCTCTAGGGTTTGATGGGTAGTATATATGTGATAAAGTTGAAAGAATTGTGTGTTGATCATGGATAGTCGATTCATGTGTGAAGGTGCGATCAAGCCAAGGTAAAGTTGAGTTTGAAGAGAAGAGATTGTGTGCATTACAACATATCTGATCAGACAGAGGTGTTGCTATTAACATATCATTCTACCAATTGTTCCCTAATAGTTGCAACAGTCAAAATCCATTAACCAGGTGGATCCTAACAGGTATTTATTGTAAATCCTTTTAACAAGGTGACACATTAGCTTGTCTTAAGTCCTCTAACAAGGCTACTCCTAACAGGGTAAAGATCCTAACAAAGCTAGAGGTAAATCCCTTCACCAGGTGACACCTAATAACATCTTTGTAAACTCCTAACAGAGTTAAGCTCCTCACATGACGTACTTCAGAAGAGTGCAAATTTTTTTGGGTACTAATTCCCATCGTGGTTTTTCCGTATTGGGTTTCCACGTGAAAAAATAGTGTGTTATGTGTGGATGTCTAATGTTATTTAATTTTATTTCATTACACCAGTTATATGTTTTGTTATTTGGAAGTTGCTACTAAAGTTAATCAGACATGTGGTTGAAATAGTAGGATACTTGTTTGTACTGATTCACCTCCCTCTCGGTACCTCCAAATACCAACAATGCCTATCAAAATAATAGTTAAATATCATCACTTGAGTTAAAAAATACAAACCCTCAGAAACTACATTTAAACAAAGTAATCAAATTATTTAAATTAATTAATTAATAACTTGTAGTGCCCACCCATAAATCTACTTTCAATAATGATGCTAGAATATTTTGGTTATTTTCATGATGATTATGCATATGTTAGGATGATTTTACTTACCACATACTTGCATGTGTATGGTTGGCATATATCTTTTACATTACTGTGTGGTGTGTTTATCTTACATTTTTGTATGATGTGTCTGATATGGTAGAGGACAGAGACATAGTTACTTGCATTGCGTGATCCACATGTTTGACGGATCCCTATCATTGTCTGTTATATATACATTATGTACATGCTTGACTTTGCGATGCAGGTTTGCAGGTATCGAGCATTGACCTCCCTGAATTGTCAGGATGAACGTGCCTTATCATAATATCTCAATGGTAAGAGAGGGGAGATAATAGACAGGTCCAAATCCCATCTTAAGCCATTATTGTCCTTAAATAGTGGACAAGTATCTTATTTTCTACCTTTCGAATTTGTCAAGGTGATGTCATTCGTGAACCCTTCCTTTGTGCTTGTTTGTGGTATTTTGGGTTCAATCGATTTTTTCATCATGTTGTCTAGTCATGTGATTAATGTGATTTCTGTATTAGTTGGTTGAGTGATTTATTAGATTAATTATGTAATTAATAATTAGATCTCATTAAATTTGGAAATATTAAATAATATGTTATTTAATTAATGAAAATTAATTAAATACACGTGTTAATTAAAAAGACTTAATTAAAAGTCTAATTTTGGGAATAGAGGATTTAATCAACTATTAAATTCAAAATTGAGATTTAAAAGCATAATTAATGAATTGATATTTTATTATCAATTTACATGTTATTAATATGCTAAAAATATTATTTGTTAATTAAATAATATTATGCAATTAAAGTTGCACATTCTTTTATTAAAATTAAAATATAAATTTAAAGTAAAAAGCTTAGTTAATTGGTTAAATTGGAAAGTGCATGTAATTATCAATTATTAAAAAAATTAATTCTTTTTACTCAATTTTAAGTTGAGTTCTATTTTTTTTATTTTTTTTATTTTTTCTGATTTCTGATTTGAGTTTTCAGTTGAGTTTTCTTTTAGGGTTGCATGAGTTTTGGAAACCCTAGGCTGATTAGGTTTTCTTTATCAGGTTTCTTTTGACCATTTTTGCACACACCGGTTGCACAAATTTTTGGCTCTGGATTTGAATTGAAAGAAATTGTGAAAGCTTAGGATTTTCAGGGTTTTGGATTGTTCTTCGTGGCTTCTATCAACTGGTGGTTTGAGGTATAGTTTGAATCCTTGATTTCAGTACTCAGATCCCCGTCTTCTATGCGTCTGAGTTTCTGAAATCCCTTGTGTGAAATTCTTTGTCTGCTTCGTGTTTGTCAATCTTAGAATATGGTTATTGGTATTATTTTGTGGTTATGTTTTCTTGTTTGTATGTCAAATCTGTAAACCTCAATGTTCAATTTAGAGGAAACTATGTTTAGGAGAATCTGTTACAACCCTAGACTCTCTTTGAGGAAATTCAGGCAAACATTAGAAAACTTGAAATTGATTCAACTAGAGTTTGATTAAAAAACTTTGTTAAAACCCTTGGTATTAAACCATACAAATTTGATAGAAACCGTTTTAGAATATTTGGTTAAAAATATATGTTTTAGGAAATAAATGAATTTGTTTCTTAGAATTAAAATAAAAATAATTATATTTTTTCATCTTGTTCGAATGTTCCTTCTGTTAAAAAAATTAATAATAAAAAATCAATACAACAAATAATTATCTGTTATATATTTATTTATAAAAATGATCTCTTTATTGAATTAAAAAGAAAACAAATTTTTTTTTGAATATATGATAATTGATATCTTTTAAAGATATATTAAAAAAAAGGAGGGTTGTATTTATATTATTTATTTATTTTAAAATAAATAAATTAATATAAAAAAGATAATATTTATTTCTAAAAAACAAATAAAACAATTATCTTTATTTTAAAGAAAGAAAAACAAAAAAAGAAAAAAAACAAAAAGAAAATCAGAGTGGGGGCCACGTAACCCCATTACTAAGATTTACTTTTATTATTTATTGAAAATTAAGGTTAAGTTGAAAATGAGTTTGTCTATCTTATTTATTATTTATTTAAAATTTACTTTTATATTAGTTTATTTATAAATGTTTATATTCAATATTTATTGATTACTAATGTAGATTAATTTATAATCTTTGGTTTAGAAATTAATTTATATTACTTTTGTTAAATGTTATATTTTTAAATTATATTTGATTAATATTTTGTTTAATTAAGTATAATCTTTAGGTTATAATATAAATCGTTAAGGACTTATATTTTGGATTATATATTACTTTTAAATTAAATTTATATTTAAATTTAAGAGTTTGATTATGAGAAAGGGATTTAGAATATATTTATAAGATCCTAAGTTAACAATAATGGATTGGGGATTATGGATAATTTAATTAACTCATAATTAATTTGGGGTACGACTTAATGTTAATTATATTATTTGATCAGAAGATAGTTTATATATAGATATGTTACTTTAATTGGAGTTTTATTTTGTCTTTGTTGTGGTTAATTATCGTTATGGGTAGAGTGATGCCCTAGGAGGGATTTTGTCTTCTGGGACTTGAATTATTTTATGATTTTATCTCTTTACTACTTGGATTTATACGGTGGATATTTATAACCATTCTTATATCATCAATTGGTTCTTGTATACATCAGTTGCTTATGTTGTGTGTTCTCCGAGTCTCCGATCATTATGTTATTTAACCACGAAAAGGTGATGACCACTTTTTTGTTGAGTCCTAATTATCTTGGTCACCTTGTTTTTACTATTATGGTGGTTCTGTGTTCTGAATGATTATCTTGTGGATTATGTTTGTTTTTTTATCGGTAATAGTGAGATATTTTATTGAATACATAATATAATATTTACATTTCAAGTGTGAGTGCCCTGTTTTGCACAGGCATGCTACTAGTCATAGACCATTACAATCTAATCAAAACAACAAAGAAAAACACAGAATGGATGCTGAGTCTTTTCATCCGGCATATCTGTGCCTCCTTCCATGGATTCTACACTTGCTCTCGATTACAGAGCTTTTCCTTTTAATTATGCCATTCCATATATACTGGAGGTGCATCAAAAATCCACATTATGGTTGGATATAGACATAATCGTCCAAAGGTGGTGTTATGGCCCATTCAAAATTGGAGTGTCATTCTCGGTTGTGCTCCATATTATATAAACTACCTAAAAAAGTATATATTTGTTTCTTTATGGCGAGTATCACTTACATTCTTACTTGGTTTCTTCAAACTTGGGGTGCTCGACATGCGTTCCGCACAGTCAGTCTTCTACGGGGGACTTGCAGGTTCAGAGCCAAGTCTCTGTCAGCCGGTGATGGGGGTCGTTCCCTTATTGCTATTTTGATGGTCTCCCACCCAATGAATCTATCCATGCGGTAAATGTCTTTGTTGATTCCCCATGGCCATTGCACAAACAGGATGATGCCTTGCACTCTTTCCCGGTCTTCATCAGCAATTCCTTCGGTGATATTGAAACCCACTCCTGACCATGCCCATTCAAGGAAAGAGTCCATGCCATCCAGGAGATCCATGTTGAACAACTCCACCATGACCTCCCGCACCTCCTCGTGTTCCACTTCCAGTTCTAAGGCCCATGCCAGCAGCATCGAGGGAATGCCCACATTCAGGTGGCCTCTGTGGGTGGCCTCAATGAACTTTGGGCCCAGAGTGTCCATAACCGCATCCTCTAGATCCTTAGAGGACCACTTCATCAGCTTTTAGACGTGGTTGGCTTTGATTTTTCCAAAGAATCCTTTTTGCTGCTTGTTCCTCCCTGGTTTGAGTGTGAATGTCGCCGCCATCTCTGCAATCTCCAAGACCTGTGCTCAAAAAACTTGCAATTTTATCAGTTCCATAGAAAATGAAGAATGACTAAACGCATTTAAAGAGTGTGAGGAGGGTGTGAGCATTTATGCAGATCCCAACATACTGATTTGAAATTAATCATAGCTTTTTGTGGTTGATAATTCCATCCCATCGACGTCCCATCTTCATCAAAATCTTGTCCTTTCACCTGCCTTTAGTCCTTCTGATGATTAAGTTGGCACATACCAGAGTTGTAAACTCGCATGACATTATTGTGCTTTTTTTCCCAAGTGTCTATGTGACATCATTTCGGCATTTATGAGGGGATGAAGTGTAAATTCCCTTAATCACCGCCACTGCCAGACAATGATGTTTTGAAGTGAATTGAGATACTGTCAGGTCCTTTCACTCCCTCATTTAGAATTTCATGTCCCATCAGTCTAAAATGAAATTGTAGTCGCATAGTTCCCTAAGACTGCATTTCTGTCATTTCTTGTGACGATGGCTAAACCCTGTGTAGAACAGCTGGCATCTGTCACTTTTCATCTTCCATGATAATATTAGTGAATATTTCAAATTTTTTATTCCCCACCACATTAAAATTGGCAGCCCAATTTGACAGGCAATCAACCTCAATATTACCTGCTCTTCTAACATGTGATATTTTGAATTTCTCATAGCCGTTGAGTAGTTTGGATATGTGTTTGATATAGGATTGAAGGTGCCATGCCTAGATGTGACCTTTTTGGATGGCCCCGATGATGACAACCGAATCCCCTTCTAGGTGGAGATTTTTAATTTCTAGCTTAAGCCCCATTTTGACCCCAAGCAATGCTGCTTGCACTTCAGCCATGTTATTTGTTCCTTCATTTATCCTTTCTGCTTCCAATGCAACCAAGTTGCCTTCCTAATCTCTCACAATGGCACCAATGCCGGAGACCCCGGGGTTGCCTCTTGAGGCCCCATCAAAATTTATTTTAATCCAGTCCTTGTCAGGTGGTTCCCACTTGACACCTTCCTTCCTGGTGTGAGTTGTGTTTCAAGCCATTCCCCCATGAGCGAATTTTTATGCCTAGCCATCTATTTTGAATCTTTGAGTCCCAATGAGTGAATGAGCATTTCCTGGGTTTGTTGTTAGCTGATGTGGTCATAATTTCCTCAATTGAGTTGTTTATTCTTCTCATGAGCATGGTTAGAGTCTCTTTTTGGTCTCTTGTGGATTATGTTACTTCATGTTTGGACATGGGTTTTTGTGATGTTTTGGTGATCATTGATCTTGTGATGTGATACGTGAATTTGCATTGTTCTGTTGAGATGTCCAGTATGTGATGGATAGTTTGGATCCTTGTATAGGATGATATGTTATTTGTTATGCTGGACAACATTTTCCTTGGTGATTATCTTAATTTATGATTTATGAGAAGTCCTTATGGTTTTGTTTTTGCTTTCTTTTGGTTCTTTTGGTTGGAGCATTAGAGTAGGTTATCTAACCATGTAGTAGGGGGTGGCTTGCAATAAGTGTCGGGGCCCACAAGTGGCAGCCAAGATCGCTTATTGTAAGTTTTTTTAATCAAGTGATAATATAATACATAATTGGAGGGTTTAAAATTAATTAATAAGATATGGTACTTCACCCATGCTTGAGCGCTGGTATAGGTTAAGATGGAGGATGAGATGATGCTTGCCGCCCTGTGAGGTATGGTTCTGGCATATAATGACCTTGTCTGGTTGAGGAGTCATTGATGCCGTATATGGTCACTTAAGTGCCAGGGTCTAGAGAGACTACCAGGACGAGACTTAAGGGTTAGACGTATATGATGACACCTTCCTATACATAGTCTAAGTTTCCTACATGTGTCAGTTGCCCTTGAGTTAGAGAGCTATCAGGATCCCCTTGCTTAGTTGTTACTGTCTTCTTTGGTTCTGTTATCCGAGTGGGGTCTATTGTTATCTCCTCAGCACGGTGGGAGTGGACCTTTGGTTCCACGCAATCGGGTGGTAGTGATTCTTATTACCGTTGAGATCCAAAGTTGACGACTTTAGCTTTGATGATCCTTGATGTTGTTGTACCTTCTTGTTCTTCATTGTTGAAAACTTTCTATTATCTTTTTTATCTTATATTCTTGTATCATTCTATCAGTTGTGATATTTTGGGATATTGTATTGTATTATTTATTGAGTTTTGTTACATACCCTGTGACTTGTGAAGTGGATGTTGGTTCATTATGATATCACTTGTATCTAGGTTTCATTTATGGTACGATGTTATTGTTATTCATTTGCATTATATTAGATGTTATATTGTTTAATTACTTTTAGTAGATTAGTTAACTTATGTAATTCTACGTCATAGATTCCTTGTGATTTGTAATTTGTAAATGAGTTGCATTTACGAGTATGTATGTCTTATGTTTTATTGCTTCCACATTGTTCTTTTCAATTGTAACTCGTTAAAAAAAATGTTCTGCAAACTTAGTAACATGTTTTAGGTTAATCTCTCTTGAGTTCGCTGGCGGGGCATTACATAACTTTAATGTATTTGACATAACCTTTATAATTTACACTATATTTATCAAAATTAGAAAAATAATATTTAATGAAAAAATTACAAATTTCAAACTACTTTAAAAATTAGCTTTTACAAATTGGTTTAATTCACACTAAATGAAAGTTTGAAGAATAAGAAAATCACTAAATGAATAAAGCTTTTCAACCAAAACAAATATTAATTTGTACAATATAACTAGATGCAATACTTTCAAGATACACATTCATAAACAAAGCAAATTAACCAAATCTTTACAACTTTTTCTCTTGCATTTATTAGTATGCTCAACAAAATATTAAATATGTTGTCATTATAGGTAAAGATACACATTTAGAAACAAAACAAATTAACCAAATGTTTACAACTTTTTCTCTAATATTTAATATTTTTTTATTATAGGTAAAAATCGTTTTACAAAATGTTTAAAGGATTTTCCAACTCAACAAGATTTATGTGACTTATTAATTCAATTAATTGATCAAATCAAAGAATGGAATGATATTTTTTAAATGAAAAAGAAAAAAAAAACTTTTATTATTCTAAATGTAAATGATAATAAAATGCATTCATTTAAATGTTTATTTATTTGGAAAAGATATTTTACTAAACAAAGTAGTATTTAAAGGTTTTTATTACGCTAATTATAAATAATAGAATGCATTCTTATTTAACTATTTACTAAACAAATATTTTAAGTTGTATCTAACATTCTCTACACTTAAGCCAAAATCCCTGGGCCTTGAAACAAGGTGTGGACATCCTTCAAATCATAATAAAGATAGATGCAATTGGTTTGGCGCACATGCATGCAAAATATGGAGCCATAAATACAATTCCATAATACCATAAAAAGATGTCATTATTATACACTAATAAAAAGTATATACATTTATAAAAAATTATACAATGAATCACAATAATTTAAAAATCAAATTGGTAATATTCAATTTTAAGAAGCAACTTATCTCAACTTTACATAGTAATAAATTAGATGTTGAATTTTTGTTTTTCTGATTTTGATTGTGTATGAATTTTTTTGTTGAATCTTCTAGTGGGAGACGGCTATGTACTTGTTATATATATTATTTTGTTTAATTAAAAGTTAAAAATAGTAGAATTTTTTATTTTTTAATTTTATAAAATTACTCAATAAGTCTAATCTTTCATATAAAAAAAAAGTTAAAAATAAAAAACCAAAATGTTGGCTCAAAAACTATCGAAATAAAAAAATGGTTGTAAAAATCTATTAACACTTAATTTTAAAGTGTACGTATCTCATTGAATTAATGAATTAATCCAAATTGCTTTACCTTTAACATCTTATTGAATAAAGTTGGATTAATTGCTGGAGAAAAAAATGGGGTGGCCAAGCTTAAAGATGGAGAAGGTAGGAAATAGGAATGCATTATATAGATATCAACATCCTTATTTTTTTGAATTAATAAATTACAATTTTATAAATAAACATATAATCTGAATTGCCGTTTTCTGCATTTAAAGGTGGAGAATGGATAATGATACCAACATAATATGAGGCCGTAGGTTTGACTGAAATAATTTGGAGAAAAAGACAAATAAAATGATTCCTATTTTATCTGATGGCGGAAAGAACGGCATCTAACTTTCATGGTGATGTGATTAGGTGTGTATTGCATTTTTACCGTTTAAAGCTGCCGATTTAAGGACACGTTTTAGTTGCCTGTCCATTCTACAACTTTATGACTTACTTTCTACAACGCCTGTTTGGTGAAGTGTCCCTTCCAAGTTTTTAAAAACAGCTATAACTGATTTAAAAAATTGGTGGGTGTTAATTGATTAGCACTTGTAATAATTACCCCATATCAAGATATACTTTGTTTAATAAATTTAAGGTTTTTAGGATTGTCTTGTGAAATATATTTATAGCGTATAATTATGAATTGTATAAATCAGCTAAGAAAGGAGAAAATCGACGATACAGTTTTGCAGTGTACACCGAGAGTAAATCGAAGATGATAAAGAGGAACCCAATAGTGGAACCCGATGAGCAGATACAGTGCAAACCGAGAGAACAGACAAAGAGCAACCAGGATAACTATTTCAGGATAACCGAGATACAGGCCGCTCTTTCAGCACCAGGATCAAAGAGCATTGTGCTGACATCAGACATGATAGGGTCCAAAAATCTGCCCTAGCTGAACACTCATCATCCACCAAACATCATATCTGTCTTGAGAACACCCAAATCTTAGCCAAGGAGGATAACTATTTCAAGAGGAAGCTGAAGGAAGCCATAGAAATCAACTACCACCCCGTTAACCTAAACCGGGATGATGGTTGGGCCTTAAGCCTTTCGTGGAAACCTCTTTTGGCTTCGGTGGATAACCACCACCATCCTTGACCTTGTCCTGATTCCCAACTCCTTTCCTTCCGTTCCTTCCTTCAGG
>MU223966.1:1142345-1168123 GCA_018584345.1 Thuja plicata | reverse complement strand
TGTTTGACAAGTGGGAGAATGTTAGGAATAAGGTGTCTCAACCTTGTATATTTCCTTACATTTGATATTTTCCAAATGTCGGCACTTTGGACAATGTGTAAGGTAATCATGACTGAAACAGTTATGACAGATTCCTATGCCAGTCATTAAAATTTGTAAGAGCTAATTGTGAAAGATTCGATGATGGGTGAAGACATGCAAGACATGTGGCAACTGATCATGTTGAGTACTATACACTCTTCTGATCATGTTGAGTACTATACACTTTTCTCGGAGAATGGTAAAACCCTAATATGACTGTCTTTGGAAGTTGTCCTAAAAAGGGAAGCGCATGATATAAGCATTTTTTAGGGTTACAAATCTGAGTGAGAAGTTAGTGTATTGTTGGAACATTTTTATGCTTCCGAATTTGTCTTCAAGTGTCGATTATCTCCTGAAAGAACTTGCATTGCAAGTGTATTGTAAACATTAATAGTTTTGATTAATACATTGTGCAGGTTTTGGAGTGCTGGGGTTTTTTACCAAAAGGTTTTCCCTAGGGTAAATCATTGTGTCATTCTCATTTTTCTATGTATGCATGTTATTGTATTATCATTTTGTAATTGCTAAGGGTTAAATTTGAATTTGCACGATCCTCTTCTTGGGAGTTTAGCGTAGGGAACTATTTTCCGCACACTTAGTTTCCTTTCAAATGTGACCCAACAACATTATACTTTGAATCTCTCCAAGAATATGGAGAAATCTACCAAAGGAAAGCTTTGCAAGAAAAGCTAAAGAAGTAGCACCGAGATTCATTGGTACTTGAGAACACAAGGGGCATCTTGAGTCAGATTGTTCCCAAAATAGATGTTGATCACAATGCCCCCATACTAGATCAAATTTCCGTCCTCACCGAAGCAATCACAATGCAAAATGTTGATGTAGAAAAGGCAATTAAGGAGTGAGTAGAGCAGAAATTTCAATACAAACTGACAGAAAAGATCAGCCAAGAAGTGGCAGAGAGTAAGGTAAAGCTTTCAGAATTATCAGATTAATTATATCTAATCATAACCGAAGCTATTTCCTTAGTACAAAAGTTATGCACTTTAGAAAAGTTTACAAAGGATAACAATGACAAGATAACAAAGATTGAATCCGATCTAATTGCAAGTGCACAAAGTCTAACCACTAATGAGAATGCTATCAAATTGCATTATGAGAAGAACGTTGAGATAAAAAGGTTAAGACAGGAACTTTGGGAAGCAGAAACACAATTCAGAGAGGAGGTTATCGAGATTCAGTCCATACTGTTACCAAACCTCACACTTCTGCAGACACCCCTAAGTTCAGCTAGGCAACTTATTGCCACCCCTGAGATGTCTGTAGCAGACAACATCTATGACATGCATGCATAGTTTACATTGGATCATATGGCTCTAGAAAATCTAAAGGAGAAATGGGAGAAGATGATGGAGGAAATGAAGTCCTCTCGCTCTCATATTTTTGATAAGCTATAGGTATACACCTTTGCCCTTACTATCAAAAAAGGGGGAAACAAAAATATGTACAGAGACAGAGCATATAGTACTGATAAGGGGGAAAAGTGAAATAGTATGTACAAAGAAGAAAAAAGGGGAAAAGGATAATATAGCACGAAGGAGAAAAGGAAAAGATAGTATAAATACAAAGTGTACATACACACTATACTATAATGACATATGCATAGGGGGAGTCATGAAATGACTAAGGTATATACATGGTGTTCATACTAAAAATTTTGGTAGTATTCTGCACATATCAATTTTTGATACTAATGTCAAAGGGGGAGATTGATAAACATAAAGTTTTGCCATTAGTATGCAATGAGAAAACAAGTTGTTTAAACCATCGGTTACACTTCACCGAAAGTCAGGTTTTCAATTCAAACCAAAAATGCTAAGCAAGGAGAAAATTGATGACATAGTTTTAACAATGTACACCGAGAGTACAAACTGAAGATGATAAAGAGGAACCCGAAAGTGGAACCCGACAAGCAGATACAATGCAAATTGAGAGAACAAACAAAGAGAAACCTGACAGACAGTTCAACTAGTAACACTGAAAGACAATCAAACTAACTTTAGAGAAAACCAAGCATTAGACACCGAAAGTTAGTTACATCCTGAAAAAGTGGATCTGACTTCCACGTCAGATAAAACAATTGTATTCTATTTATAGAGTCTTGATTTGTTGTAAAACCATTACTTAAGGGACAAGCAACATTATTGTAATTGTTTTAATCAGTCTAACTGATTAAAAACATCCAGACTAGGAGATCAAGGTCAAGTTGTAAACCTTTGATCATATAGTTAGTTTTGTTATACGTGAAACTACATTAGGTCAATTTATCTTATAAATAGATGTTGTAATCATTCTAAAGATGATGAAATGATGAATGTAGCCAACAAGCACATCTATGGATCCGACTGAAAGTTTCAACAATCAAAACAACAAAAGATAAAATTGGTTATCAAGAACCAAGAATAGATGCTACCGAGCAACATAGGTATTAATCAATCACAATAGGTGATACATTTATACATGTGATTGTAATGTATCTGTAATCAACAATTTTTAGATTGCATACACTCAGGTCAATGAGTATTTTTGTTTGCATTCTAACAAGTGTAGCAAATAGAAGAAATCCTTTCAAGGAAGGTGGATTTAACAATCCTATTGTAAATCTCTTAACCGAGTGCACACTAAACAATGTTGCTAAAGCTCTTAATAGAGTAGACCTTAACAAGTCTCCATAGATATTCATATCAGGGTAGATCATCAGAAGTGATCAAATTGTAAGCCTTAACCGACCCCTTCCAATCTGCAGATAGTGAAGTTTTTATGGGTGCCATCCCCTCCGCAGTTTTTACCTTCTAACAAGTGTTTTCTGCATTACCATATCTTGTGTTATGAGTCAATTACTTTCATGAATGTTTACATGTTTGATTAAGTTAAAAAATTATTATATCTTACACAAAGATAGTATAGAACAAATGGTTGGTTATGCAATTGATTACACAATGGATTAAGCTTAAAAAGAGATAAAAGTTTTAGAGGTACTGATTCACCCCTCCCCTCTCAGTACAAACTTCCCATTATTTCCAACAGTACAACATTAGTTTTGTATCAAAGTTAGTTTTCACTCAGAAGAGTGTTGGGGAATTGTTGTTGACGTGATTGAGGAAATTGAGATAAAAATAAGGAGTATCATATGAGTGTCATCCAATAATTATAATGCTAGATAGGTGTGTTAGTTTCCTTTGCAATGGAACACGTGTAGAGGGGTTTTGAGTTTACATCTTCCAAAATCTTTGTTGGGTAGAAGACATATACAAGAAGTTGTGGACTTTAATGACTGTACACGTGAATTCATTATTTTGAGTTAATATTTTTGAGACTTGTGTTTGTAAGAGGTTTCCTTTTGTGGGTATGGTTTTGAGAAAGATGACATGAATGGACTCAAGGAGGTTTGTTACAATTTTTATTAATAAAAGATAATTAGATGAGAGAAGGTGGAATGAGATGGAGAGACATCTAGATTGCTAGAGGATGTAAAAGAGAGGAGATAAGATTGGTCAAATAGAAGAAAATGAAAAGATGAGAGGTTTATTTGTAGAAAAACAAGGAGATGAATTCACGTCACAAATTGCAACAATAGAGAGTGTTTAAAGATAGTTCAAAAAATTGCTAGCAATAAGGAAAGAGGAGAAAAATAATCTAGATGATAGAAAAAAAGACTCATAAAAGAAAAAAGTTAAAACATAGAACTAATCAAGTAAGTGGCATTGAAGAGGGAAATGAATAAAATTGTAGCAAGAGCATGCAATTTGGAAGACATGGAGAAGATGAAGAATATGGTGGAAGAAGAATAAATGTTAGAGCTGCAATCAAAGAAAATATGGATAAGGAAATGAAGTTATGGCATGTTGGAGATGTGATAGTGAGTAGAGAAAGCGTTGTAAAATTGATAAAGAGAACATAGAGGTATTGATAGATGTGATCCAACTAAGTACAAAAGAGGATGATGAGAATGTTCCAAAGATTGTATTTAAGGTGTTTGCAAAAGAGAAATTGAGGGAAATGGGGACATAACAATTTTTTAGATTTTTATAATCTTGTATATGTTAATTTATACACTTGTTTTGTAGAGAGATTATTTTTGAGTCGTTTGGTTGAATGCAAAGAGAATGAAGTGTGAGGGGGAGGTGGTGAGTTTAGAGTAATAACAAATGAAGAAGACTAGAGACAATTGAATCATTTTTGTGATTTTCACATGTATATTTTAAAACAACAGAGGATGGAAAAGAAGAGAAGAAAAATAGTTTCTCTAAAATATATCACGCGATTGTGAGTTGTGATGCTAAAATCCATCATTTTAAGGATATGTAGATATTAATCAGTATGGAGAATGTGCAAAATAACAGAGAAATTTTTTTGGCAGTGGAACCAAAGTTGTTGAAAATTCTTGATTTTAAGGAAGAAGTTTAAAAAAAGAAGTTTTTTTTTGTGATTTTCATATTGTTACGATGAAGAAGTGTTGTAGGTATATAAACGAGGAAGTAACTATTTTTTGATAAAATCTTTGGTGTTTTGAATCCATGAAAATAGGGAGAAGAATGAAGATGCTTTATGGTGGATGCAAGTTCATGAGAGGACTAAAAGATGAACAAATTTGGTGAAAGTAAACTTTAGTTTAGCTAAGTATTGGAAGGGAAGCATTATGTTTTTTGTGGTGTTTGATTCAATTTTTTTTTTAAGAATGTGCAATTTTATAACTATTGTTAATTTGTGGACTATGTTAATATATTTCTTACCCAACAAATTTGATGTAGGAACATAAAATGATTATAAAGATCCTTGTTTAAAATGTTTGTAATGATATGGTGCTAACATAGTTAATTAACTCTACCACAAAATCACGGAATAATGAATGAGCTTATTCAAATCTTGGCTATCACTTTTCTTTTGGCACATAATATTTTTTAATATGGGCTATTCCAAAGACAACTCCAACTTGACTATCATTAGTGGTTACTTTTGTCCAAAATAATATTGATAAAATAAGACAATTGATTATTATAATATAAATTGACATACAACATAGGAATTTATTCAATATAAATTAACATAATAATATAAATAATTATTCAATAAGAATTTATTACATCCTACTATCCACCAACAACCACAAAACAACAAAGTGGATTGATAATGATAATCTACAATTAAAATAACTATTGCATTAATCTTAGACTACATCACATTTTCAACAATGAAGGAGCTTGAAGACATGGAAGTTTATTCTAATTTTGGCTATTACTTTTCCTTTGACACACTAATTTTTATATGAAGGATTCTAAAGGCAACTCCACCTTGACTATCATTAATAATTACTTTTGTCCATAATAATATTGATATAATAAGATAGTTGATCATTATAATATATATTAAAATAAAATATTAGAATCTACAAAATATAAATTAATATTACATCCTATTATCCACCAACAACTACAAAACAACAAAATGGATTAATAATAAGAATCTACAATTAAAATAACTATAATAGTGAGAATCTACAATTCAAACCTTTAACTTTGTAAAGTGAGGTTTTAAATTGAATCCATTTCTTCCTTATAGACTGATACACAAATCTTTCAAATTCCATCCCCATTATATCATATAATATATGAAAAAACAAACCATGATTATTTTATTTCATCCACAATCAATCAAGGAGAATTGACATTACATCAGCAACTTGCATTTGACTTATGTAGACAGTGCATGACTAGGTGTTATAATTAGCTATCAATAATTTGAGCAAAGGAGAATGAACCTAGATGAGCTAAATTCACTTCTTAAAAAATAGATGAGCTAAATTCACTTCTTAAAAAATAGATTTGACCGGAGGAGAATGAACCTGCAAACACGAGGAAGAGATTGAAAAGAACAAATTGTAGGTGGTAAAATCAATGACGTTCAAATGAGCACACAATGTTTAATTCTGCTTTCATGGAGGTCACTTCTGCTGTTCATTTTTTTTGATACATTAACAAATTCATAAAACTTGGAACTAAACATCTTTATTCTATATATCTAATTTCTAAACATTGATTTTAACAGCATAATCAATTTCATTTCTTTGTGGTAAATTAAATTATTTATTTATAATAATTTAATAAAATAATTAAGATATTTATATTTAGTGTGTTATTTTGTCCTAAAGTAAACTATTTATTATCTAATTAGTAATGTTTTTGAATTTAACTATGTGAAATTCTTTTGTGTCAACATCTCACACACTCATTAGTCCATCCTTTCCTTCAGCTCTCTTTTTCATCTTGTTATGTAACATCACACAATTGAATCTAGCAATATCATTTACTATCAACATAAACTGTGAAAAATTACTGTCTCTTACTTACCATCTAACTTAATTCCATGCTTTTTTAAAAGATGCTGTTAGATATTTATTAAGAAATGAATTACAACCAGATCCTGCATAAAGCATCCCACAGTTAACAACTCTGCAGAAAACAGCCATTTCAGAAATACAGTAAGCTGCACAAATCATCCCACAATTAACAACTCTGTGAAACAGCAGCCATTACCAGAATACAGTAACATGCTACACAAATCATTCCACAATTAACAACTCTGTGAAACAGCAGCTAATATGTTGCATAAAGCAGCCCACAATTAACAAGTCTGTGAAACAGCAGCAATATGCTGCATAAAGTTGCCCACACTACAAAATACAGTAGTCAACAGTTATACAATATAGTTAGCAGATATACTGTAATTAAGTACCTATAAACCATTTCTTTTCAATCCACAATATACAAGAGCGCTGAAAAGGCCTTAAAGATGTAAAGAATACATATAATGTACTTCTAAAAATCACAATAAATAAATTTTACATATATCTTTTTTAATATACAATTTACTGGATTTTTTATAAGCCCTTTTTCTTCAAATTGCACATTACTGGAAAGCAGTGCTCTGTGGCCACCAATATAGTATAGAGGGCACTATACTGCAAGTAATCCATCCACATAAATAAATCTGAACTCTGCACGAATTGCAATCAAAGCTCTGCAGCTGTTTAAAAGGACATAAGAGAGGCAATAAGTGTGCAGTATATGGTAAGATCAACGTTACATGGTTCTGGAATTTGTACAATATTCATAATGTGCCTATGTTTCTGTCAAAGCGGGGAATAAAAATTTGGGATGAAAATCCAAATTTTACAATGTGGGGGAGTAAAAATTCCTACATGGTTAAGGCCTTAGTTAATATAATATCAGACGCCCTTTCATTCGCTGATGTCTGGTGTAGTGCTTGTGCTCCTCCACTTTTCCTGAACAGAAGTGGGCGAACCAGTGTACATATGGCTGAGCAATTTCTTTGTCTCCAGGGCACCATTAAATGAATTATATGAATTGATATTCTTTTGAATGAACCCATCATATCCCAACCGTTTAATTTCCTGAAGCTGATCAGTCACTTCCATCATATTAGGCCTGTCATCCTTTTCAGCAGCAAGGCATCTGAAAGCCAATTCAGCCATCCTCCACACCATGTCTTTAACCAGAGGCTTGACATTGATCTCCAACTTTGGATCCACAAGCTCATGCAGAGCCCCACTTTGAATCTTGCACACAACCAAATTAGCAAGTGAAATTTCCCTCTTATCCCTGGTTAAATCCACAGCCTTTTCGGCAGAAATCAGCTCTGCTAAAACCACTCCAAAACTGTACACATCACTTTTGTCTGTAAGGCGATAGCAATGGTGATAATCAGGGTCAACATAACCAGGGGTACCCTGAGGGCCTGTAGAAATGTGGGAGGCTTCTATTGGTACCAGCCTAGAAAGCCCAAAATCTGCTACCTTGGCTCTGAAATTATGGTCTAGAAGAATGTTTGAAGACTTGACATCTCTGTGTAGAATTGGTGGCTTTGTGCAGAAATGAAGATATTCCAAGGCTTGGGCAGTTCCTAGGGCTATGTTTAAACGGGTTTCCCATTCCAAGCTTTTTCCTTTCGTTTCTCCGTGTAGATGGTCTGCTAAGGTTCCATTTGAGACATATTCATAAACCAGAAGTAATTCGCTGCGGTCCTGGCAATACCCAATTAAAAGCACAAGGTTGGGATGGTTTAAAGAAGAGAGGATCTGTATTTCATTGGAAAACTGCTCCACCCTTCTAGAGTTGTCATGGAAAAGTTTTTTCACTGCAACTAATCGGCCATCCCATAGCTTCCCCAAATACACGGACGCAAACCCTCCATCACCTAATTCTCTCTTTGCATCAAAGTTATCGGTCGCATGTTCAAGTTCCTGGTAGCTGAAAATCAAAAGAGAGCCCCTCTTGCTTTCAAAAATGTCCAGTTGGATGTTCTGGGTCTTAAAACTCTTCTCAAGCTTCGGTTTGGCCAGAGGATCCTTTTTGCAACACACAAGAAATACAGCCATACTTGCAGCGCTTATCAATAATACCAATCCAACACACGAACCTGAACTCCCAAGCAATCAAAACAAAGTCAAATTCAATGAAAGGAAAGGAAAACTAAAAATTGAAACGAAACCTAAAGTATTAGTTAATGCTGAGAAAGAACTCTGTTGAATCAGAGATGAGAAAATCATCAATCCGGAATCAAAATTAGCGATTTGTTTACAGACGTTCAGCTTCAGAGGTATCTAAAATCCTATTCCTAATGTTTGCTGTACAAATATATCTCTAACAAAATTTACTCTAAAATGAAATGTTCTGTTTTGCTGGTTGACAAGCTGTGGCATCTATGGCACACTGATTTTTTCCATTTCAGTTGTAGTTCCCTTAACAGCACATGTGTAAAATTGTTCTAAATCTATATATTTGTGATATTGCTATCAGGATTTAACTGTGTAGTTTTTTGAGTCAAACTAATTGACCTATATTTGATGAGTAGTAATTCACATAAACCCATCTCTCATAAGAATGAATGGAACACTTAACACTAGTTGCATCAAATCTTTATACTTATTCGCTTGTTCAAAAACAAGCACAAAAGCTATAAATCATTCAAATCTCAAATGCCCTTTTGTGTGCTTCTGCACTGAACACCGTAGAGAATTGTATGCTTTTCCTTAAAAACATTGTTTATATAAACAAAGTAATCTAAACAGACTTCTAGGCCTATAGTTTTCCGTTTTTTTTACAGGGACTTTTGACGAGTGAGGGTATAAGCTGAGTTCAGTTACTTCAGTAACGATTGCATATAAATTTCGTTTCAAAATATTCTGTTTTGAAATGAGAACAATTTCACTGTCATGGAATTTCATTTTCTCGCAACCATGATGGGATAACTTCTTCATTACCTTCTTCTGTAGCAAATTATTGTGGAAGAAAAACTACCTCTTCTAGGCTATGATACGTTATGTAACATACACTGCTTCTTACATAATAGTAGTTTCAAATTTCAATGAAACTGGAAATGTGGAATTTGTGGGATTTACCTATTATCATTCCTGTGTAAGATTTATCTTTGCGACGGACATCGGTTGGGTACGAACTGGCCACTGGTTCTGAGCTAGGGCTAGCAGCAGCAACTTTAGGTGGATCTGCAAGCAGTTTCACATGCTTACAAAACAGAAAAATAGCATGTTCTCACAAAAATTCAACAAAGAACCTGATTATGAATAAAAAATTTCAAATCCTTACAAAACAGAACCAATACCCATCAGAATACCAATTTGTCAAAAATTCTAACAAACTCGTTGAAACTAATAAATCATTCAAATCCTCAGAACACAAAGAACCGACACCCATCTGGCAAAAGAATCTATCAGATCAGCTGAAACTAAGAAATCTATATGTTGAATGTCATACCAGGGGAGCTGCCACTGATTGTGGAATTGGGATTTTTTGGGACAGAACAGACAAATACTCCCGAGACGGTGAAGTTGAACCCACAAATCCCCTTCCTTTTTTCGCAGTCTCTACATTTACTGAACATTTGACCAGTTTCATCCCACAATATCTCAAACCCCTGAAGAACCTTATTAATAATATCTACTACAGATTGGGGAACCCGTATGGGTATTTGAATCACCGTGCAATCACCGTTTAAGACTGGAGGCGGCTGTGTATAGTTCCAATCATACCGCAAATCAACATTGCAACCCACATCCAGGAACGGTAGTGGAAGAAATGAGCACCCCGAGAAGAGGGTTAGATTTGTATTATACAGAGGAGCCACCATAAAAGGAGAGGCTGTCAGATTAACAGTTCCATGTGGAAAGGGGCATAGTGGATTTGAAAAAACTCCATCATTAACAACTGTTATTGTGTTGTTTTTGTGATCTAAAACTCTGTAGTTTACACCATTGATTGTGAGATGCGGTTTGCCAGAGAGACAGTGAATCTGAAAAGCCGGGTGACCGCATCCTGAATTTGCTAAGCCGAAAGGATACGACATATTAGCAAAGATGGTGCCGCAGGAAGCATTTGGGCAATCAGAAATATTTTGGCAGAAGCAGCCATTGCAGAGAAGAAGAACAGCAAAGGAAAAAACAATATTCAGAGAACTTCCAAAGTGCGAAGAATTTGCCATTCTACAGAGAACAGTACACCATCCGTTCAAAGGCTCAACCGCAGGTAATCCAAATATCCGTTGGTTTGGGAATAAATGGATTAATGGAGCGTGTCACACCTAAACCCCATCTAATCTATGTACAGTTATCTCGATTCCCGATTTCGTTGAGTTGTTTTAATAAAGCCAAATTGAATTTGATTTGCAAATGCCTTTGCTCAGAGTCTAGTGGGCGTGGGACAAATCTGTGGACATTATATGGAGTTCGTACAAACACTGTCGTAATCTTCTGCAGAAAATTGAATTAATTGGAGCTGTCTACCCACCACGTCAGAAAGAGTCATACAAATCATCGTTGGAATTTGAGCCAGTGAAAAGTGATAGGAGTCAAAAATGGAAGATCCGTAGAAATTCTTCTTGCCTGAGCTTTCAGTCATTTTCCCAGTAATCTTTTCTTAGTGACCACATAGGATGCATATTTTGAATGTAAGTAAAAACATGTTATTTTTAAATTAATCAATAAATAAAATTAAGGGCATTATATATAAATTGTTTAATACAATTGAATAGTATTTTAACAGTAATGTTTCATATTTATATTAATTATAAGAACTAGAAATAGTGATTACGAACTTTTTAATATAATTGTAATATTTTGATATTAATGTTTTATATTATAAATTAATTATATTTTAATATTGAAAGTTGAAGTAAAACTAGAAGATAAATAGAATGTTTTTTTAAGTAATATTTATTTATCTGATTTTAAAATTTTTAAAAAGGTGAAAAATAAGAATAAATAGTTTTATCTTTGTGGTATTTAAAGTATCAAATCAAATTTTGTACTAAAAATTTGGATAATTTTTTAATGTTATTGTGTGGTATCAATCCTTTTTTTTTTTTGTTAATAGCAAAAGTGGTCATAGCCACTAAAATATTTTTATTATTTATATATTATCCTCCACATCATCGCCCGTAAAGAAACAAAACGCAGCCAGATAGACCTTATAAAGTAGGCCAAACCTGGATAACCTTATAAAGGAGGCCAAACCTAGATAGCCTAAACACTACCAGATACAAAAGTGGCCATGGCACATAATGCCAATTACAACAATGACCACGTAAATTCCCCACCCATGCCTAAAGAGTAACCATAGGTTATCCACAGTATGAACCACCAAGAGAGATAGAAGAGAAGGAGAAGGAAGCTAATCCAACACGATGGAACTTAGAAAAGATGTTATCACTTGAAGTAAGACAAGTAAATACATTCCTTTGAAGTCCATGAAAGAAGAACATGTACTAACCAATCCAGAGACCTGCATATACTCCTTAACAACCAACTGACAAGATCAATTAGTAGTAGTGTAACACTCAAATATAACCAAAATTAGCCATAAACAACATAAGAGATCAGAATAGAATTGCAAAACCGCCTCTGATTATACCTTGTAAAATAACAGTAAGAGACAGAGGCCCAAAAGTGTAGCCTTTAAACTTAACTTTAGATGTTCCATTGTGTAGTATGAAGAGCTTTGGGCAAAAAACCTCCGACCATGAAGTTCCATAGGAGAAAAAGGAACAACAATTGTTGTATGCATCACGACTGAATTGAATAGTTTTGATGTTTATGTTGCAAATAAGTAGATTATGAGTTCAGATTTTTATATTGCCAACTTAATTATGCCTTTCAATTTAGACTGATACTTCACCAATCACGGAAAGATGAATTTTCTAATTCATGAATACACACCAATAAGCATATAGCACATAACTCGAGGTAAACAGGTTGCCCAAGCAGCAAGAGAGCATTGTGCATGCAGTAAACATACTTAATCATACAGCTAACCATATAGCATATGTCAATCCCAATGATTCCCAATTGAGGAGCACCTTATCAAACATATTCATGTATATAAATAAAAACACATAACCATGTTCCTCTTGTATAAATGAATATATGGGATAAGAATGAACATTAATTTCCCCATAAAAAAAGTATGTGAAATGAGAATACAAACTCCGAGAAATAATTCATTGAAATTAATACCTATGAGAGCAAGGGAAGGCACCAATGATATGAACATACCCATATTCAACTCAAATCCTAGGAATGAGGATGACATTAAATCACATATGCTCTCAAAATATATTTAATGAACTTGTGTAATATTTTTAGTATCAATATTTTGTAATTATAAGTTCTAGTTTATTATTAGGATGAGATTATTTTTAGGTTATATTTATTAATTGTAGAGGAGAAAAGTGTATATACTTCATATTTTTGTTCTTTCATTTTGTGTTATCTTATAGAGGTTATAGCTATATAAATTTAAAAGATAATTTGGTTTAGTGATACATGAAAATTCTTTTTATCTAAAATATTACAATGACCACATAGGATGCACATTTGATCTTATTTGTTAATTGACTGAAAATAAACATATTTTTATATATTAATTAATTAATACATAAAGTTGAAGACATTATATTTTTAGTATCATTTTTTACAAAAGAGATCAAGAAATTATTTAACATAATTGAATAGTATTTTTAAAAAATGTTTTCATATTATATAAATTAATTATAGTTTAATATGAAAAGAATAAGTAAAAATATTTGTAATAGTGATTAAGAATTTTTTTTTAATATAATTGAATAGTATTTTAATAGCAATGTGTCATATTATAAACTAATTATATTTTAATATCAAAAGTAGAAGTAAAAAATAAAAGATAAATATAAACTCTTTTTGCCTAAGCTTTTAGATCTTTTTCTATTCGATCTCAAAAATTCTTGAAAGTAAAAAATAAGAGAAAATATTTTTACTTGTGCCTTATTTTTAGTGTCAAATTTGGTAATTCTGATAGAGTATTTTTTTGAATGTAGTTGTGTGGTATCAATATTTCTTCAATGAAATTGTGTAGTAGTGTTGTAATGGATGTTTTATAATATAAGTTTAATTTATTATTACAATGAGATTTTATAGGTTATACTTATTCATTGAGAGAAGAGAAGTGTATAAACTTGATATTTTTCTTCTTTCATTTTGTGTTATCTTTCAAGTGTTATAGATATAGAATTTTAAAAAATATTAGGGTTTACTGATACAAATTAATCTCAAACTGAAATTTAATACTCTTTTATGCATATTCTGTAGTTTAAAATATTCTTGACTTAATTTCTAAGATTTTTGCCTTTTTGAAATAGAGCACGCCTATGATTCTACTCTTTGTGGTCTGGTCCCCTAGTACCCGAATTACGATGGGTTAATATATATGTTCAATGATGATTTGATGGTCCAATACATGACACATATGAATGCTCATTTCTTGGTACAACATTTTGAAAGGAAGCTATGGTGCGAACAATGCTTCCTAATACTAATCTAGTAGAGGAGATAGTGCAAATTTCCTTCACAATTTTTAACTATTACAAAATAAGCACATTCACAAGGAGATAATAAATATGCATAAATATATACAATATAACACAAGATATATTGTGGGGAAGACCCTTTTAGGAGAAAAAATGATGCGTAGATATCCAATCCACGTGGAGGAAGAAAAAAATTAGTTTTGAAATTTCAAATTTTCTTCTTGTAGGTGTTAGATTCTGTGTATTTACGTCTTTTGACTGGTCTACCATCTTGAAAAGTGGGCACTTAATTTGTGCTCATTTTGGGACCATTTTGAGCCTACTTTAGTGTGTTTCTTATGGTAAGACCTAATATTGCACTTAAATGCAATATTCAATTCAAATATAGTGTTAGAGTAAAAATGTATTTTTACTTATTAATTAAATCATTATTGATTTAATTATTAAGACACCTTATTCACTTATTAATTAAATCATTATTGATTTAATTATTAAGTCACATTTTTATCTCTTGTTTACTTAAGCTAAACTTTAGACATCTTATAATTAATTCTTTTATTAATTATTCATGCAACCTAGGTTTCTCCACCTTTTGGTGTTCGATCTCCTTTATAAGGATTGATCTCTTTGTATTTTTCAATTCCATTCCATTATTATTGAATCAATTGAGGATGTTTCCTCTTTCACAGATCTGTTGTTTCTAGCCTCCATAGCTTTTGCTTCTATCTTTCTGTGACAGGTGTTTGCATGCAGGTGAATCTTGGGAGCTGTAGGGTTGATAGCTTTTTATCAACTCCAATATGGTATCAGAGCTCCAGATCTTCATGCCCCAATTCTCTTCATGAGATATTTGACCTTGTTCTTCAAATTTGTGTTTTTGAGAGGTTTTTGTCTCAGATTTTGGTGGATTTGGGAATGAGCTATTTTTTGAATCACTTTGGGAAAAACATGACATCATGGTTGAGTCCGGAAGGCCCAAAAACCCCTATTTGCATATAAGGCACGTCCAATTTGGACACGGTTGAATTTTGGGCCCTCCTTTTTGCATGCAAGGCCTTGGAACACTTTTCAAGGCAAAAATGCCTCGGTTTTTACATTGCCTTAGTTTCCGTGCCACCTTGAAATTCATGCCACCATTTTTTGGGGAAAAAAAAGAAAAAAATAAAATTTTGCATGAAAAATTTAGGGGTTTCTTGGGTTCTTCTTGTTTTGGAGAAGTCTTCAGTTTTTTGCTTGTATCTTGAGCAAACAGAGGCATTTTTTTTCCAAACTAGATATCGTCGGTAAACTAGTTCTGAGCCTGACCTAATTTTCTAGCTTTGGATATTTGCTTTTTCTGTCTTGCAACCTTTTTTTCCAGTCAAAGTCAGGGTTCCTTTATGCACCCCAGGAGCCATGTATTGTTCATCTGGACTCCATTTTTTGACTTCCGCATGGTGTTGGAAAGTCGATTCAGTGCTCTATCTTATTTTATGGGTCTCATACCTAGATTCTGCTCCAGGTAATTTTTATTTATCTTTTTGCATTTTTGCAATCTAGTGGATATCTTGGATGTTTCAGGTCCTCAGATCATTTTTCGTGCATGGGATAACTTATTTTTAGTTGTTATTCATGTTTCTATAACTTTTTGTCATTCGTGGATATTATAGACATGTATTTTTGTCGCATTTCATTTTTTTCAAACACACTGGGATAATGTGTCATCTGATGCGTGCTTGGGATCTTAGACATTTTTGTGTCTATTTGTACTCGCACTATATTATAAAGTGTCATGGGGGGTTTATTTTACCTTTTTCAAGTGAGTGTTCCTTCCACGACATTAGCCTCATGATGTGTCTCAAGAAAGTGATCCTTCCGTGACACCATCCTTTATATGTGTTTGTACTTTCTATGTTCTTGGTTCTTCATCATGTAGTTATTCTTGGTAGTCTGGGTCAGTGTACCTATCGTACCTCTTCATGCTCAACATTATGGGGGGGTATCTCCTATTGGTTCTAATGCTTCCTTGGTTTGATGGAGTGATTTATGCATTCAGTATTTGTTCCTATGTACTAGGCAAATGTAGTGGCTGGGTACCTATGCATTTCGGTGAGATGGATCATTTACCATATGGACACTCTTTCATTCCTATTTTGGAGGCATCCTTCTATCTTTGATTGATCAACTCTTTAGGCTTTGTTTATAGTCTTCTCTACCTGATCATGTTTTATTACAGTGGAGGTTCCAACAGTTATTCTTCGACAGTGTTTGCAGCTTCATGCTTCAGAGGTGTTTTACATGTTCTTCCTTTGTTCCTATTCTTCTAGGATATTCTCTAGTTGGAGGCTTCTTCAGTCCTTCACTAGTCTTCATCTCTTTTTGGAGAGGGTTTTTTCCCACTAGGTTTTCTCCTCTTTATAGATATTTTTTGTACTTGGGTACCTGATCAGGCCTTGTTGTTGGGACCCATTTCCTGCCTTTAGTAGTTATTTCTAGATTTTTAGCTTCTCCCTAAGTTTATCTTAAGGGGGGCATTAGAGTAAAAATGTATTTTCACTTATTAATTAAATCATTATTGATTTAATTATTAAGACACCTTATTCACTTATTAATTAAATCATTATTGATTTAATTACTAAGTCACCTTTTTATCTCTAGTTTACTTAAGCTAAACTTTAGGTATGTTACAATTAATTCTTTTATTAATTATTCATGTAACCTAGGTTTTTCCACCTTTTGGTGTTCGATCTCCTTTATAAGGATTGATCTCTTTGTATTTTTCAGTTCCATTCCATTATTATTGAATCAATTGAGGATGTTTACTCTTTCACGGATCTGTTGTTTCTGGCCTCCATAGCTTTTGCTTCTCTCTTTCTGTGACAGGTGTTTGCATGCAGGTGATTCTTGGGAGCTGTAGGGCTGATAGTTTTTCATCAACTCCAATATGGTATCAGAGCTCCAGATCTTCATGCCCCTGTTCTCTTCATGAGATATTTGACCTTGTTCTTCAGATCTGTGTTTTTGAGAGGTTTTTATCTCATATTTTGGTGGATTTGGGCGGGAGCTATTTTTATGAGCACTTTGGAAAAAAAAAGAAATCACGGTTGAGTCCCGAAGGCCCAAAAACCCCTATTTTCATATAAGACACGTCCAATTTGGACATAGTTAAATTTTGGGCCCTCTTTTTTGCATGCACGACCTTGGCACACTCTTTGAGGCAAAAATGCCTTGGTTTTCACACTGCCTCAGTTTCCATGCCACCTCTAAATTCATGCCACCATTTTTTGGGGAAAAAAAAGAAAAAATTAAAATTTTGCATGAAAAATTTAGCGGTTCTCTGGTTCTTCTTGCTTTGGAGCAGTCTTCAATTTTTTGCTTGTATCTTGAGCAAGCGGAGGCATTTTTTGCCAAACTAGATATCGTAAAAAAACTGGTTCCAAGCCCGATCTGATTTTCTAGCTTTGGATTTTTTATTTTTCTGTCTTACAACCTATTTTTCCAGTCAAAGTTAGGGTTCCTTTTTGCACTCTGGGGGCCATATATTATTCATCTGAACTCCTTTTTTTGACTTTCGTATGGCGTTGGAAAGTTGGTTCAGTGATCTATCTTATTTTATGGGTCTCATACCTAGATTCTGCTTTAGGTAATTTTTATTCATCTTTTTGCATTTTTGCAATCTAGTGGATATCTTGGATGTTTCAGGTCCTAGGATCATTTTCCAAGCATGGGATAACTTATTTTTAGCTATTATTCATGTTTCTACAGCTTTCTATCATTCTTGGATATTGTAGACATATATTTCTGTTGCATTTCTTTTTTTTGCAAATGCACTGGGATAAAGTGCCATCTGATGCATGCTTGGGATCTTAGACTTTTTTGTGTCTGTTTGTACTCGCAATATATTATAAAGTCTCATGGGGGGGGTTGTTTTAACTTTTTCAAGTGAGTGTTCCTTCCACGACATTAGCCTCATTATGTGTCTCAAGAGAGTGATCCTTCCGTGACACCATTCTTTATATGTGTGTGTACTTTCTTTTGCACTTTCTATGTTCCTGGTTCTTCATCATGCAGTTATTCTTGGTAGTTTGGTTCAGTGTACCTGTCATACCTCTTCATGATCAACATTATGGGGGGATATCTCCTATTGGTTCTAATGCTTCCTTGTTTCGATGGAGTGATCTATGCATTCAGTATTTGTTCCTACGTAATAGGCGAATGCAATGGCTGGGTACTTATGCATTTTGGTGAGATGGATCATTTACCATATGGACACTCTTTCATCCCTATTTTGGAGGCATCCTTCTATCTTCGATTGATCAGCTCTTCAGGCTTTGTTTATAGTCTTCTCTACCTGGTCATGTTCTATTACAGTAGAGGTTCCAACAGTTATTATTCAACAGTGTTTGCAGCTTCATGCTTCAGAGGTGTTTTACATGTTCTTCCTGTTGACCTTATGGAAAAACATGTTGTCAATTAGTGCCAAAAAACTTGGTCATTTATATGATTACAGTGTTGACCGAGCCAACAACTTGAAGTGTAACCCAAGTAGTTGGAGTGCCGACCGAGCAGTTAGTTCAAAATAGTATCACCAGAGTCACAAGTGTTACCAGAGTTGCCAATTCACTGTGTCGCCTGAGTACCCAGTGTTAATCGAGTGCCAGAGTTGCCAATTCACTGTGTCGCCTGAGTGTCAGTATATCACCCGAGTGGATTACTGGACCTGGGTATCAGCATTGGGCCGAATTAGTTCATATTGTTTGATACTAATTAAATATGTTAAGTAGCCGACTTATGAAGGTAATTGATTTGGAGAAGATATATATGTAAGGTACTTTGTTATCCAAATTGTGCAGTAGCAATAGCAGAAGTAAGAGCATGGATATGCGAATATGAAGTAGAAGATTTATTAGAAGGCTACAACCGTATAAAGGAACAACAAAATCTCATCTATCAAATTCGGGTGATCAGTATTATTTCAAAGGATCTTATTCAAAAAATCAGAGTTGCATAGAAGATCATTCACTGGTTCATCCTAACAGGTGTATTAGCAAAATCCTTTAACTGGGTAGACTTAACAACCCTTATCAAATCTCCTAATAGAGTGCATACTTTATTGTATTGTATAAATCCTTTCAAAAGGTAGACCTAAGAGTCCTTATTTCTCCTAACAGGGAAGACCATCAGAAGTGGTCAATTATAAGCCTTAACTGACCAAATTTATTACTGCAGTACTAAATCTTGTGGGTACCATCCCCACCCTAGTTTTACTTTCTATTTGGAAGGTTTCTGGGTAACCAAATATTGTGTCAAGTGTTATGAGTGTTTATTGCTTTTTTGTTCCATGCATGCAATTAGATTAGACAATCTAATAAAGGATAAAAGAGAATAAGTTTTATTGGTTCCTGATTCACCCCGTCCCCCACCCTCTCAGTCACCTAGCCTCAATATATTTCCAACAATTGGCATCAGAGAAAATGTTCTCTTATCAGAATTTTAACATCTTGAGCAAAGATCAGGGGTAATGGAAATATACAGACTAGAGAAAGCCATTGAAAATGAAAAGATAGATATGTTGATCTCTAAGTTTTGTTGATCATTAGTGTCCCACACTAAGTCATTTATCTAGGAAGGTTAATCGGTCATCACTGTGATCGAGCTATCCAGTATAGGCCAAGCAGTAGTTATTGCCGAGCAGATAGTAGTTTCTGAGTTACATAGAAGCCAAGTAAAGTTGATCAGTCCATGTCAAGTGCCAGAGTCTTCATATGTCGAGAAAGATAGTTTTGTCATACATATCTAGGATGGCACAAACTTGAAGGTAAACTATTTTGGGTCGACTTGTTTGAGTATCTAATGTTTTCAACGGAGTTAATTACACATTAAATCATTGATCCCAATGCGTGGCATGGAACCAATCAAAAAATTGGAATGCCCAAGCGGCATAAGTATTTGATCTTGATGGTTGATCTAGATCTAGATGCCAGATCCATAAGGTATATAAGATTACTTCTTACCCTAATTTTGTAAGTAGTGTGTGCGTACATGAGAGATGTGCGAAGGGTTATTTTTGAGTGAAGAAGCATAGATCTAGCATAGTAAAAGAGCAGTGAGAAGCAGAGCAAAGTTCTATCAGATTATTGGATCAGAGAAGGTATTGGAAAGAGGAGATCCATCATCAGCATCTAAGTGCATATCAAAGGATCAGATCTTGAGACATTCTAACAGGTGTATTAGGTGAAATCTCTTAACAGAGTGGTTCTAACAGACCTTTCTAAATCTCTTAGCCGAGTACTTACTTTGTTGTAAGTTTAAATCCTTTCACAAGGTAGATTGTAATGATATGTAGCTCTTAACCAGGTAGACTTTTAGCTAGGTAGATCATCAAGTGTGATCAAATTTTGTAGCCTTAACAAGTGTGTGCTAAAAATTAGTCACACTTCTATGAGTCATTATATTCAAGATTTCTCAAGAATGAGGTCTCAAATGGTGACTCATAGCTCCCTATTCATGGAGTGCAAGGGTTTGTAATGGAGGCCCTCAGTTTAGACCTAGTTATGCCCATGCAAGTACACTATGAAATGAGAGATTCAAAGAGGAAGAGAAAGAATGCTAGTCTCCATGATCATCATATATGCATTGCAAATGAAAATGAAAACTACTCTATATGATAACAATGCATTAAGAAAATTAATCTATATGATAAAAATTCATGAAAGGAAATATGCAAACTAATCTATATGATAACAATGCATGAAAGGAAATATGCAAACTAATCTATGAAGGACATATGCATCTAAATTAACATGAATCTACTCTAAATGGATTACCATTGATGCATGAGAGAAGAAGACAAGAAGAAGAGAAGTTGCATAGTTCAAACTTAAATGCTCAAACTCTCCTCCAAAGTTTCTCTCCAAACCTGCAGCATAACAATAACAAAAAAATTCTATATCTGATCTCTAAATGAGAAGGAGAAGGCTCCTTATAAAGGAAAGTGTGGAGAAGAATGCATCCTGAAGAGCAATGTGAGATAAATCTCTAAAAAGGCAAGTAAGAGGAAAAAGCCCACCACTTAGGAATATCTGTGGAAAAAAAGAGTTTTATTTATTTTTATTTGATTTATTTCCTTTTCTTCATCAAAAAGAGAGCTTTAAGTGGGGATTTTATTTATTTAATTAGAAGAGGGATTTTTTAAAATTAAATAAGATTATTTTATTTAATTAAAATGGGTGTTTTCTTTTAATTAAATAAGATTATGGATACAATGATCAAACCTTAGGAAATATTGAAATAATTGAATTAATTATGATTTGATCAAGGAAATTGATTTGAATTGAAAATATTGCAAGGCATTGATTCAGAAAATTGATAAATTGATTTCGTCATTTGATAAATTGAAGAATGGGGGCCCATAGTCTAGGCGACTATTTTAGGGTGCATACATTTGCCCCACTTTGACTAATGTGTGATCTTTATGGGAACACATGTAGTCAAAGAATGTAGTTGAAGTGTGAGATTGATTTGGGATCACAAAACAACCCAGACGCGTGATCGACGGATGAGAACAAATCATGACAAAGATAAGCTATTTGAAAAAGACAAGGCCAACACCCCTGTAAATAGGTAATTGACATGTGCAAGATAAGAATCTCAAGCAAGGTTGCCCCAAGCGGAGCAATTGATAGGATTGATAAAGCTGAATCAAGGATTGAAGTTTGATAGGTACTGCCCCCTCGTGATCGAGATCGAATGAGATAGAGGAGAAATAGAAAATTGATAAATTTGATCAAATCGAACTAATGATAAGGTTCTTGATGTAAGATGAAAGATATAAGGATCAGAGAACCAAGGTAGATCATCAAGCATGAAATATTATGCCCCGAGGTTGAATTAGAAGAAAAGAAGTGGGGTGAAAGTGAATGGAAGATAGAAGTTTGGAAGACGTGGAAAGAAATGGAGAGAAGAAAGATAATCTACCTTAAGAAAGAGAATGCCCCAAAATCAATCAACTGTTTAAGATAGAAAATTTTGATTGAGATCATGAAAGAAGATAAGGAAATGAAGATCAAAACATGACCACAGTTGATTAAAAGTCCACAAGAAAGATGAAGGAAACCCTCTCAAACTCATAATGCATCCTAAAAATGCAAATTAACATGAATTCTAACAATGCAAGATACATGAAAATGCAAAGGTGTACTTGCAATAGAGAAACCATAACATAGGACTTTGTGTTCATCATTCATTAGAGAATGTTAAGGAACTTATTTTCATCATTGGGTCATTATTAACAGACATCGAAAAATCACACAATCATCACTAGTCACAAGCGCAACTATGAAGATATGAATGTGATTTATATCAGAGTGGAATGTGGAAATATTCTAACATAAGCATTAAAGACATAAAGGTCAAGATGACTTCGATGTTAGCTTACCCAATTTAATGTAGCAAAACCATGCTCGCATCAAGGCATAGATGCCAGGATGACTAGAAGAACGATTGTGCAAATATAGTCAAGGATGATGCATCAAATCTCCTAAGTGTGTCAAGGGAACAACAAAATACACTCAAGAGTTTCAAGACCACACCCACAAGCAGAAAGCAAATAAAAACATGCCCCATGCTCCAAGTCCTCTAGCTATGCATCCCAGAGAGACTTATTAGACAAGGACACTCAACGAAAATCAATAACAGTCAACACACAAAGAAAAGATCATGACATAGTTCAAGCATTAAGTGTTGTGTTTAAAAATTTAAGTGTGTTAACTAATTCTGAGTTCTGAGGATAAGGATCGAATGCTTGCAAGTAGGTAAGATCACATGACAAAACTGGGTAAGACCAAACTGATAAGTGTTGAAAACCACCCGATGGCAGCAATTGTGTTGAAAAACACCGTTTGTGAGGTTTCCTAAAGACTAACACATCCAAGAGACCAAAGCTAACACAGTTATGCCTCCTAGACAAAGACAAAGACCAATTCCAGACCGAGGCAACAAGGACAAGACATGATGGAGAAAGGCTAAGTGTCGAGGACTCGTGCTAAGAAACATGGGTGCAAAGTCCTCAAGAAGCGCCCGTTTCTAGGTTTTCACCACTTGGATTTTATTGCAATTTTTTGCTACCAAGGCGCCTGTTTCCAGGTTTTCACCAAGGCACTTTTTTTTTTTTTTTTTTGAATTTTTGAATTTTTTGATTTTTGGAATATATAATTTTTTTTGGAGATACATCAAAGCGCCAATTGCTAGGTTTTCACTAAGATGATCATTTTTTCAGGACATTTTCTGATTTTTAGCATTTTTGACAATATATCATTTTTTTTGGATTTTTTTAGGATCAATAATTATGTACAAAGGGTGCCCCCAGACAAAATGGGCATCATGGATAGAACTTATTCAGGTGCAAGACATTGATAGGATTAGGGAGCTGCTCTCCCTCTTCTGTAGACAGTAAATAAGCACCTAACCCAAAAGCTTTTGTAATGATGTAAGGTCCAAGCCAATTAGGTTCAAATTTGCCCTTTTGATCTCTATGTTGTTGATTCTTTAGATTTTCACGTAGGACAAGATCTCCTACTTGGAATTATCTAGGGAGAAATTTTTTGTTGAAGGCTTTGGACATGCGCTTTTGATAAACCCTCATATGGTCAAATGGTGTTTGGCATTTTTCATCTAGAAGTTCTAACTCTTGAAGTCTCATGGCGCGGTAGTCTTCATTTGTAACTAGACGTTTGAGGGAAACTCTAAGTGAAGGAATATCAACCTCCAAAGGTAACACTGCTTCAAATTTATATGAAAGGGTAAAAGGAGTGGCCCCAGTAGGAGTACAAATACTCATTCTATAGGCCCACAAAGCCAGATTTATCTGTAAGTGCCAATCTCTACCATTCTTACAGATTGTTCTATGTAAGATTTTAGGAATGGTTTTGTTTGATGCCTCTGCTTGACCATTTCCTTGTGAGAAGTAAATGGAGGACCAATGTTGTTTAATCTTGAATTTCTTGTAGAGTTGTTTAAGGTCCTTATTTTTTATCTGGCCTCCGTTGTCAGTGATAATCTCGGAAGGAACTCCATATCGACAGATGATATGGTTCAGAATGAATAGAGAGACTGTATTTCCTGAGGCAACAGAAAGTGGGACAACTTCTACCCATTTAATGAAGTAATCAGTAGCAGTGATAATAAACTTGTGTCTACCTGATGAGTTGGGATGAATCTGCCCAACAAGATCAAATGCCCAGTGCTGAAATGGCCAATGAGATATAGAAGGCATGAGCTCCCTGCCTAGAGCATGTATCAGGTTACCATGTTTTTTACACTTTTCACATGACTTTGCAAAAGCTACTGCGTCAATCTGCATCGTAGGCCAATAGTACACTTCCCTAAGCAACCTTTGGGCCATGGAAAGACCATTGGAATGTCCCCCACATATGCCCTCGTGGATATCAGCTAACGCTTGGTTAGATTCTTCCTTTTCTAAGCATCTAAGAAGTGTTCCATCTAGACCCCTCCTATACAAATCACCAGAGATAAGGGAATGGGGAGAGGCATTTAGGGTAAGGTTTCTACATTCAGATCGGTTAAAGGTTTCAAGTATAATGCCATCATGAAGGTATGAGTAAATGGTACCATAACAAGATGACTCATGACCAACAAGGGTACAAATGACATGACTTTATTGGGAGTCATAGATAGGGTGATGTAGTTCTTCCACCAGGAATTCAAATCTGGATTCATGTTGCTCTAACTGAAGAAGTGAAGCAAGTGTAGCCATAGCATCAGCTGCTTTATTTTCTACTCCAGGGATTTGCTGAAACATGACAAAGGTGAAGTATCATTTCAAGGAATCAACCATTTTCTTGTAAGGTACCAGTTTCTAATTTTTTATTTGATATTCATCATTAACTTGGTTGATTATCAGCTGTGAATCCCCATAGATGTGTAACTCTATGATTCTCCATTCTATGGCCATCTTAAGTCCATTTGTTAAAGCTTCGTACTCATCAATGTTGTTTGTACATGGGAACAATAACTTGTAAGACTTAGGAATCGTGTACCCATGAGGAGAAACAAAAAACACACTAGCTCCTAAACCGTTTTGCATAAAGGATCCATCAAAGAACATCTTCCATGTTCTTTCAGTCATATACACGAGGTGCTCATCTGGGAAGTCAACTTGAATAGGTGCAGTTTCTTGCAATGGGAAATCAACTAATTGATCTTCTATGGCTTTTCCTTTGATTTCTTTACGCACAATGTACTCTATGTCAAATTTTGAAAGTATCATCATCCATTTAGCAAGTCTACCTGTGAGGCCAGCCTTACCTAGAAAATACTTGAGTGGATCTATTTTTGCTATGAGGTGTATAGTGTGCACAAGCATGTAATGTCACAACTTTTGGGAAGCAAACACAACTGCAAGGCAAGCTTTCTCAATGCTGGTGTAGTTAACCTCATATGAAACAAGAGTGTGACTAATGTAGTATATTGTTCTTTCTTTCCCATGTTCATCAAGTTGAGCTAGTAATGCCCCCAAGGAAGATTCTATTGCTGAAATGTATAGAATAAGTGGTTTTCCTGGGATAGGAGGCATTAAAATAGGAGGATTTGCCAAGTATTTCTTGATTTGATCTATGCACTTTTGACAATCATCATTCCAAACACATTTGAATCTCTTGTGTAAGTTCTTGTTGAAGGGTTAAGCTCTATCTACCAACTGTGAAATGAATCTCCTTATGGATTGAAGACATCCTTGAAGACTCCTCATTTGACTAATGTTTCTAGGAGGTGGCATATCTATGATTTCTTGGAATTTTTTAGGGTCTACC
>MU223966.1:1101777-1131865 GCA_018584345.1 Thuja plicata | reverse complement strand
TTTTCATAATCTCATATAGCTTAATTTCAATTTGCAAAGTAGAATAACTTCAATTTATAGATTAAAATTGCATTGAAATCATGTAGAATTCATGTTTAGGTGATATTGCATATTTCAATTCATTAGTCTAATCTTTGCATTGCATTGTTCATCATGATTAAAATCCTTCGTTCTTAGATGGTCCATAGTTGTGAGGCCCTCATCCTGAGAGAAAATTTCAAAACTCCATCTAGATAGAAGGCAACAGGTCGAATCACGCAGACAGTCAGGATGAATAACTCATATTCAGTCTTGGCTGTACCTGGTGAAGAAGGACTATGTTGAAGTGTGTGGTTGATTTAGAAGGCCAAAATTAACTCATACAGAGGCCCTCAGTTTATACCTAGTTATGCCCATGCAAGTACACCATGAAAGGAGAGATTCAAAGAGGAAGAGCAAGAATGCTGGTCTCCATGATAATCAAATATGCATTGCAAATGAAAATGAAAACTACTCGATATGATAACAATGCATTAAGAAAATTAATCTATATGATAACAATGCATGAAAGGAAATATGCAAACTAATCTATATGATAACAATGCATGAAAGGAAATATGCAAACTAATATATGAAGGACATATGCATCTAAATTAACATGAATCTACTCTAAATGGATTGCCATTGATGCATGAGAGAAGAAGACAATAAGAAGAGAAGTTGCATAGTTCAAGCTCAAATGCTCAAACTCTCCTCCAAAGTTGCTCTCCAAACCTACAACATAACAATAACATAAAAATTCTATATCTGATCTCTAAATGAGAAGGAGAGGGCTCCTTATAAAGGAAAGTGTGGAAAGGAATGCATCCTCAAGAGCAATGTGGGATAAATCCCTAAAAAGGGAAGTAAGAGGAAAAAGCCCACCACTTAGGAATATGTGTGGTAAAAGGAGTTTTATTTATTTTTTATTTGATTTATTTCCTTTTTTTTCATCAAAAAAAGAGCTTTAAGTGGGGATTTTATTTATTTAATTAGAAGAGGGATTTTTCTTTTAATTAAATAAGATTATTTTATTTAATTAAAATGGGTGTTTTCTTTTAATTAAATAAGATTATGGATAAAATGATCAAACCTTAGGAAATATTGAAATAATTGAATTAATTACAATTTGATCAAGGAAATTGATTTGAATTGAAAATATTGCAAGAGATTGATTCAGGAAATTGATAAATTGATTTCGTCATTTGATAAATTGAAGAATGGGGGCCCATAGTCTAGGCGGCCATTTTAGGGTGCATACAACAGGCACACTTTTTTGTTGCAGTAGTGAAGATTTTGTGGGTGTCATCCCCACCCCAGTTTTACCTTCTTCAGTTTTTGGGTTACCAAAATTTTGTGTCTTGAGTTATTTATTTTCTGTTATGGATGCTACTAGTTGATATATCAATTATATTTATGCATGGTTGTGAATTAGTTTGTTTTAAGTGGTAAAAGTTATAAGATCTGATTCACCCCCCTCTCAGTATCTTGCTTTCCCATTTTGTATTTTCAACAATTGGTATTAGAGCGCAGTTCTCCTATAAAAAGGCTTTAATTAGCTTGAGAGTACAGATCTTGAGATGGAGGTTTACAAATTGGGAAAATTCATTGAGAATCAAAAGATTGATATTCAACTAGCATTACATTAGCTTGAAACAACAAGACAGGAACTGAAGAAGTCCTTACAGGCAAGGAAATATTTGGCCAAATAAATGAATGACACTTATTATCAGGAAGAAGACACTGCAAATCTATTTTAGAATGGAAGCTCTATTGAGAGCGATGCAACAAGTTCAGATCTACTGGAAAGGAACAATACATTGTGTGAAGAAGTCAGAAACCTGAAAAAGAGAACAATAAATGCAAACAGTAAGACTATGTGAAGTAGTGGAATAGAAGAAGAAAGCTGAAGATGACAATGCTATGGCTGATGAAGACAAAAGAGTGATGACTATTAGAATTAATGAAAGACACATGATGTACAAATAATGACAAACAATCAGGTTGACATGGTGAATCAACTGCTACTTGTGAATCAGGAGATCAACATGAAAGACAAGGAAATTGTGAATCTGAGATCTGAGAATAGTCAATTGAAAGATGAAGTGAGTTCTGAGAAAGAACTTAATGATAGATTGAATATACCAAATGAAGCTTTGAATCATTTTGAAAATATGATGGAAGCATCAAGAAGATCTAAGGATTCTTCTGGATTAGGTCATACCGAACAACAAACATCTACTGAGAAAGGAGAATCATCTAAGACTGGTGAAAAGAGGAATGCAAAGACAAAGAACAACAAGCCTGTATGCTACCACTGTGGAAAACTAGGACACACAACAAATATATGCCAAAGCATGAATGGTAAGACCAATCCTAAACCTAAGTTTAATGGTCATTTCTTTAACTGTAAGAAGTTTGGACATCAGGCACATGAATTTTGGGCAAAGGGAAACAATGCACCTCCCACACCTAGATTCAATGGGTATTGTTACAACTGTCAAAAATTTGGACATAGAGCACAAGATTGTAGAGCTAATGCTAAAAAACAATGGAAATCAAAGACATAAGCAAAAGCACCAAGGAAAGGTAACACTTATAATTGGGATTATAACACATGGCATAGTTGTCATTACAGTGGTGAGTATGGGCATGTTCCAGAAAACTACATAAAGACCCATTTTAGAGGAAAATATAAGAGTTGGATGAATGGAAGCCTAATTTGTTATAATTGTCTGAAAATTGGTCATACTAGGAGAGAATTCAAGACAAGGTTACCTGATCCTACTGTTGAGAAGATTAGAGCACAGATGAACCAAACATGGACAAGGAAAGCACAACCATGCAGTAGTGAAGCTACTGCAACCGAGGTCACCCAATCCAATGGATTAGGTGATCACACCATCACCAACTAAGCAAAAGAGGTATGTGAGGAACTGAATTTATATTTCATATCTTTCATCAGTTCCTAACATATAAAAATACAAAAGTCCATATCTGCATATGTTAAGATGCATCAGGACATATTTTGAGACATGTACCGAGCAAAGTCAATATGCACTATAGGTGCCGAGAAACAGTATTATTATGCACTAAGACCAATTTTCCTAGTGTATGCCAAGTTGAAATGATTGACCGAGTAATTTTTGTTTGATGATTGAGTATGGGTTGTAGGCGAGTTTTGTGAGTCGGCCGAGGACAGCTGTTTGGCACTCACTCAATGGAAAGAACATTTAATGCTAACCTAATTTTTAACCATTGGAACCTATATAAAGGACAGAGTCATTCATTATAATTCTCACCATACGATTAAGAAATTCACAGAGTGATTGAGCATTTGCAAACTTGATAACAACAAAGTCTTTCAAAGATTTCTACAGTGTGCCGTCGACAACCTCTTTAGTGGAAAGTGTGAGTTTTGATATCTGCTGAGGTATTCTGTTTGTAATCTTTGGAACCCTATTTTCAAAGATAATGGCCGCAAGTTCTTTTGCACCAGCTAAGAAAATGGAGGAGTTGCTAAAAGTTCAATTGGTTAGGAGCATCACCTGTGCGCCTCCTAATTTCTGGGCAGTTCCTGAAAGTGCTATCCAAGGTGATCTGACTAGAGACCTATCATCAATTCCACCAAAGGTTCTTATGATTCATGATATTAGATCATGTTATATGTGCAAAGTGAGCAAAATTGGGGATTATGAGCTAAGACAATCCTATGGCAAATTATGTATAAACGGAGCCCTAAAAGTTGAGCATAAACATCTAGCTGAGAAAGGGTTAACTTGTGCCCTAGATTTTCTGAGAGATTTCAAAATAGAATGGATTAAGATTGTTCTTATCCTTGTACACAATATGAACATTTGGCTGGATAATGGACCAGTTAAGATCATAAAGGAAATCATCAATCAAGTAACTGGTTATCCAACTGTTAACGGAAAAAGAACCATGATATGTCAGAGTAAGGAGGATATAGAAGCAAACACCAGGGTTGTTTGGAACAAAAGAGGGATGAAAATCTCTACTATCATGGATTTGGAGATTGATTTTGCAGTAAGGGTCATAGCTCACAAATTTTATCAGTTGAGCTGAATGGACAGTGTCCCATGTATTGTAGTCAACCAGGCATGGAAGATTGTGAAGGAGGACCATACTTATGACCTTGCCAAGCTTAAGATGACGTAGCTGGCTGAGAACCTTTCCTCAATTTGAAAGGCAAAGAACACCATGTGTACATTCATTTCTCTGCTAGTTTGCATATTTTTCTATATACATAATACTTTTCCTACTTTTGGAGATATTGTGTGGAAGACAGACCGGCCAATTACACAAAAAATCAATGTACTTATTCAGTAGTTAGGTAGTACTTTTAACAATATAATAGGAACATATTTTGTTGAATTTAAGAAAAAGATGAGTTTGAGAAGCAGAATTCCCAGGTCACTAGTTGAGAAACACTATGAGGACATTTTTTTCCTAGTGGATACATATTTTACCTATGTTCAGGTAGTAGTACAGAGGGTATCATGGCTAAGGCCATTACCTTATGAGGTGAACATTAATGAGACATCTACAACTATAACAACTCTACTGGAAGAGGAGATTGATGGTTCAGCCAGACGTTTTGGCAATTATGAGGAAGCTAAGGCCAAAATCTCTATGGATTTGAAGGCTGGAACTATGGAGAGAAAAAGGAAAAAGATTGCCAAAGGGTTGAAGAAGATGATTGGAATTGAGGGTGATGAAGAAATAGAGGATGCACCTTTAGGTTTTTCAATAGGTCAAGGAGAGGATATGACTAGTGGAGATGAGGAGAGTGAACATAAAGAAGATGTCACTAAGAATGCTGGAGAGAGAAGCTCAGGTAAAAGAAAACAAGTTGAAACAAAGCTTGTGCTAAGCCAACCTGAGAAAAGATCAAGGAGGAAGCTGATCTTGCAGCATGAAGATGATGAGGAGAAGATAGATATAGATGAAGCCAAAAACATACCTATAACATCAAATAAACCATCGACCAATATTGATGAGGTATCTAAGAACATTAGAAGTACAACTAGATTAGCTGGATTCAAATTTATTAATTATGAGAAGCAAAGTATAGAAGAAAAGTATAAGATTCAGGAGGCACTAATAGACATGATGGGAACATTTAAGATGACACCTGTAGAGATAGGAGACCTTGTCCATACAGAACTATATGATATTTTATCACAAAAATGGAAATATGCATTGATGACTGAAAGACAAATAAGGGAAGGGACATTAGCTATGGTCATTCTTGGATTAAAAAAGAAATAGATAGGCAAACTTATTAAACAATATCAAAGGAAGTTTATTCCCAAACTTAGAGCCTATGCAATTTTGAAAAATGATGTTGAAGGATTAGTCCAACAGAGCACTTAAATCTGGAAGGAGACTTTTGGGTTATTAACTAAGAAGGAAAACAAGACAGGTGAAGGCACCTCACAACAGATGGAATTGGAAGGACAAATTTCTACTGGACAAGTAGAGACAGATAAAATAGACAAAGTGACAACTATAGATCTGACACTGGATAGTCCCATTGTCACTACACTTGAAGATAATATCAATTTGGATGCCGAGGATCAGAATGAGCTGGCAGATACAGAAAGGCAATGGCCTATTCAAGCAACAGAGGCTGAGACAGACAAAGAAGAAGAAAAGGAGGTGGTAAATGATAATCCACCTATTTTAGAGGTTGTGCAAACATTTTTAGATGGTAGTGACAGTAAGATGGAAGAAATAATAAATAAGACTACAAAACAAGAGGCTATACAAGTGTTGGTGGAGTTGCCACACTCTATACCATCTACTCCCACTGGACCCAAAATTGTTAATATACCTGATCAACAGGTGATCATTACTCAATTGAAGATAGCAATTGAAATTAGCACTGATAAGGAAAAAGATAATGAAGAACCTAAGCCGAGTATCATCTCACCAGAGTTCAAAAAGAAGAAGTCAAATAAGAAAAAAGTCACCAAGCCTAAATGTCACATTGGATGAAGTTATTGTGATTCCTAAGTGGGATCCAGAGAACTTGGCATATGAGTAGATTCAAACTCTACAAGACCTATTGAAGAGGAAGAAGAAACAAGAGGAAATGAAGAGGGAGCATCAGCAGAAGCAAGTTCTACATGAAATAAAGGATATTTTTGTTAATGCTTTTGATATGGAAGATATAAATGAGCAAACACCAATTTTGGAACAGTTAGTTCACATTGTGCAAAAAGTTATTGATGAAAATTTTGAGGCAAATGAAAAGTTGTTACAATGGTCTGAAAGAAAATTTGAGAACAAAGTTTTGGAGAAGATATCAACAGAGATTACTATTAAACAGGTTGAACTTTCTTCTCTTATTGATATTCTTGTGGAAGTTGCAAATAATGTTTATTCTTTGTACAAAAAGTTATGTGATGTAGAATTCTTTACAAAGGATAATCAACAGCTTGTGGAGAAGTTGCAATTAGATTTGAAGTCAACAAGTAGTTCATTGAGCATGGATGCTAGTTCCAGCTCCATACATTTTGATAAGTTGACTCATACTCAGAGGAGATTAGCTGAGCTTATGGCTGAAGATGGAAGAATCAGGGAAAAGTTAATAATTATTCAGACTACCTTGATACCTCATCTGGAGGTTATTTAGAAGGAACTTACATCTGCACAAGAATTAGTCAAGAGAGATTCTCATCTCTCTATTGCAGATAGTTTGGTAAGTCTAGTTGCCGAGCTAGAAATTAAGTTACATGTTATGAAGTTTGTTAAGGAAAGTTGGGATACAACACTTGCATTGACATTACAACTTCATAAGCCATTTTTGGATAAGTATAACTTAACCCCTACAACTATCAGTGACAAAAACAAGAGGGAAATAGAAAAGGAAACATAAAAAGATGTGCAAAAATAGACATAAATATTTTTTTTAAGGCATGTATAATATGAAAATATTGTATGAAGTCTGAAGTATAATCTTAGGGGGAGTATTTTGTGTACTTAGGCAAATTTTGTTGACCTAAAGAAATGATAAGTGTTTTTGCCACTAATATCAAAGGGGGAGATTGTTGATCTCTAAGTTTTGTTGATCATTTGTGTCCCACACTTAGTCATTTATCTAGGTAGGTTAGTCGGTCATCAGTGTGAATGAGCTATCTAGTATAGGATGAGCAGTAGTCATTGCTAAGAAGATAGTAGTTGCCGAGTTACAAAGAAGTCGAGCGAAGTTGATAAGTCCATCCTGAGTGCCAGAGTCTTCATATGCCGAGCAAAACAGTTTTGTCATACATATCTGGGATGACACAAACTTGAAGGTAAATTGTTTTGGGCCGACTTGTTTGAGTATTTAATGTTTTCAACTGAGTTAATTACACATTAAATCATTGATCCCAATGCGTGGCATGGAACCAATCAGAAAATTGGAATGCCCAAGCGGCATAAGTATTTGATCATGATCGTTGATCTAGATCTAGATGCCAGATCCATAAGGTATATAAGATTGTTTATTACCCTAGTTTTGTAAGTAGTGTGTGTGTACATGAGAGATGTATGAAGGGCTATTTTTGAGTGAAGAAGCATAGATCTAGCATAGTAAAAGAGCAGTGAGCAGAAGAGAAAAGTTATATCAGATTATTAGATTAGAGAAGGTATTGGAAAGAGGAGATCTGTCATCAGCATCTAAGTGCATATCGAAGGATTAGATCTTGAGACATTCTAACAGGTGTATCAAGTGAAATCTCTTAACAAAGTGGTTCTAATAGACCTTTCTAAATCTCTTAGCTGAGTGCTTACTTTTTTGTAAGTTTAAATCCTTTCACAGGGTAGATTGTAATGATCTGTAGCTCTTAACCAGGTAGACCTTTAACCAGGTAGATCATCAAGTGTTATCAAATTTTGTAGCCTTAACAGGCACACTTTATTGTTGCAGTAGTGAATATTTTATGGGTGTCATCCCCACCCCAATTTTATCTTCTTGGGTTTCTGGGTTACCAAAATTATGTGTCTTGAGTTATTTTTTTTTTGTTATGGATGCTACTAGTTGATAGATCAATTATATTTATGCATGGTTTTGGATCAGTTTGTTTTAAGTGGTAAAAGTTATAAGATCTGATTCACCCCCCCTCTCAATATATTGCTTTCCCATCTTATATTTCCAACAAGATCTACAAGTGGCCATGGATCAAATCAAAAAAATCAATGAGTAGCTCTCTCATTCCCTGAAAAGAAGAAAATATTTAGCAGTGCAAATGAATGATAAAAATTACATAGAAGAAAGAATTGAAGATTTATGCAAAGAAAGAAGTTCTAAAGAAGCTGATGCAGTCATTGAAGACCTACTTTCAAATAGTCTCAATTTACATGAAGAAGTTAGAAAGTTGAAGAGAGAACAAGAAATTCATTCAGTAAAAATATGTGAAATCGTGGAACAAAAGAACCAAGAAGAAAATGACAGAGAAATGACACAAGAAGATAAAATATTGCTAAGTACAAGATTAGAGGGAAAAGAAAATTAAATCCATCATTTGTCACTTCAGCATGTAGATATGATAAATCAACTCAATAGTACAAATCAAGAAGTCATCAATCTAAGGCCTACAAATGAAAGACTCCAAAATGATCTCAATACTGAAAGGAAAACCAATGAGAGTATGATGAATTCACAAGTAAGAATGGATTAGTAGATAGAGAAAACTCAATTCAGACACCATGGACAGACTGGATTAGGTTATACTAAACAAGGTGAATCCTCACAACAGGGATCTCAAAAGAACAAGAAACCTACATGTAATCATTGTGGTAAGTTAGGGCATACATCAAATAAGTGTTGGAGAAATGGAAATTCAAATTTTAATGGTAATGCTACAGGTGCAAAAAACATGGACATAGGGCAAGTGAATGCACTGAGAAACCTAAGTTTGAAGGAAAAATTTTCAATTGTAATAAACAAGGTCATAAGTCTTCCAAGTGCAGAACTAAGAAATGGAACCCTATTGAACAAATAGCTAAAGCAATTTTTGGTTGGGATTACAACACATGGAGAAGATGTTTTCATTGTGCAAATTGTGCAAAGACTCATCTCAGAAAAGGGAATCCTACTAAGATATTTTATGTGTGTAAACAACTCAGTCATCTAAGCAAGAATTGCATGAACAGAGAAAAAGTGGATACTAGTTTTGAGAAAGGAAAAACAAAAGTTTTTGAAATCAGAACTCAGATGAGTCAGTAGTGGGTAAGGAAGTCCCCTAAGAATTTAGACCAAAATAATGAAGGATCAGATGGCACCCAAAATAGTGAATTGGGTGGATCCACCATCTCCGAATAAATATGCAAGGAGACAACCAGAACTATGCATACAAGTCATCATACATCAGTTCCAGATATGCTAGCATGTCCAAATCTGCATATTGATGCACTAGGACACATTATTGTTCTAACTAAGTCAATATCTCAGTTACAACCAAGTTACTCAGGCTTAACCGAGTTAAGTCGGGTTGAATGGTTTCAAAGATTAGTTTTTGCCGAGATTCTGAGTAAGTGTGGGAGAAATAACCAAGTTGTGATAGCTACCATGTACGAAGCATTTAATGAAAAATGTATGATGAAACTTCTCATAAATGATGAAATCAAAGGGTTATTGTTTACAATTTACAGAGTGATTAAGAGCTTATAGTAATTTCAGAGCGAATTTGTGTTTGAAAGCTTTAGTTGTAGCGAAGTTTCATCAATCCTCCAAGTGATTATGGCATCTTCATCCAACAGTAAGGTTAAGAAGGGATCCGAGATGTTAGTAAGGAATGTTGTCTGTGAACCGCCAAAGTTTAAACTTCATCCAAGGATTGCAGAGGGGATAGATCCGATGGGAGCTCATTCCCAAATTCCTCCTAAGGTACTATTGATTCATGAAATTCAAAGTTTCTATCATTGCAACATTCAACAACTAGGCACATTGGAGTTGAACAAAGCATATGAGACACTTTGTGTAGATGGGAATCTGAAGCTGGAACACAAGCACCTCGAAGTCAAGGGTTTAACCCACATTTTTCATATGTCAAAGAAATTTTAGATAAAGTGGATTAGGTTTGTTCTGAGTCATTTTCATGACATGCATCTCTGGTTGCAGCAACTAGTGAAGATCACTAAGTTGATGGTACACTGAGTGACAGGTTACCCAAAGCTTGAAAAACCTAAGGCAACCAAAACCCTACCTTGAGATGAACTAGCCAAGAAGACTCTTTCTGAGTGGGATAGAAGATGTATGAAGTTGAATGGAGTCACTGACATGGAACTTAAGTTCAGAATTCATATGATTGCACATAAGATATACCATTCTAGTCGGCCAAACAGTGTACCATGTGAGGCTATGGACTTGGCATACAAAGTGGTCAATAACAACCTGTCATTCGACCTTGTTGAGTTGCAACTCATCCAACTGAGAAAAAACATGGAGAGCATTCGGGCATCCAAGACCAATCCATGTAAGTTTGGTTCACTCTTGGTCTGCATATTATTTTATGTTCATAATTTTTTCCCTTCAAAAGGCACAGTTGTATGGAAAAAGGACAGACCTATAGTCTATCAGATAAATGAATTTATAATAGAATTGGGAGATAATTTTGAAAGCATCATGGATGCTTACTTTGAAAGCTTCAGAGAGAAAATGAAGAATAGATACAGAATTCCAAAACAATTGGTAGAGGACTATAAGGATTATATTTGATTTCTAGTTGACTGTGACAAAGTATACATTCAAGAAGTCAAGCCTAGGGTTACATGGGTGAAACCTCTTGCATATGAGGTTAACATTGATGAGACAATAAACATTATTGAAGCTCTTGTAAATGAGCCTGTTGACCCTAAAGCACCATATTTTTGTACTGATGAAGAAGCTAAGGGAAGAATATCATTGGAGATTGAGATTCTAAAATATTCAAGAGAGGAAGGAAGAGAATTGAGAAGTTTGAAAAGAAATATGGAAAATCATCTGACTCTCCTCCTTCTATCACTGAAAGCAAAGGAGATGACATAAAGATAAAAGAAGATGAACCTGAGAAGGAAGAAGAAGAGGTAAAAGAAGAGCCTCCTAAGAAGAAGAGGCTAGCCCCCAAGAAAACACCAAAGATCTCTACCCTTGTCTTCACTACAAGCAAACCTAGAAGATCTAGAAGAAAATTGACAATGCCTAAAGAAGATGATGAAGAAGATACAATCACATTCAAGAAGCCACCACCTACATTTGAGCAGAAGATTGAAGAATTGAAAGGAGGTAGTGGTATTGGATCTCTCAAACCATTGAAGTATGCTTCCAAAACCAAAGATGAGTAGAAGATGATTGAGGATGCATTAGTAGAGAAAATGGAAAGATGGAAGTATGATCCATCTGAATTGCAAATCCATATGATTGGAGACCTTCTCAAGGAAGTCACCATTCACTGGCACAATACAGTTCAGATTGAAAAGGACATTAGAAAGAAAAACTTGAAGAAATTCATGCCTAATATGACTGATAAAGAGGTAAAATATGCTATGACTAAGTATGAGAGTAATCACACTCCAAGGTTTAGGACTTTTCAAAAATTGAGAAAGAAAATAGAGGATGTTGTGCAGTCTACAAAAAAGATATGGAAGTCATTTTTTGTTGACAAGGGAGATGATAAGACATAGGAATAGAGCATAGACCCTCATGTACAAGTCAAAGATGAAGAGTTACCTGAGGTTCAGACCATTGAAGAATCTAATTCTGAACAGATAGCAGTAGAAGTGATGGCATCCCTACCCCAATCACCTATTTAGAAAATATTATCTCCGAGCAAAGAAAAAGTCAAAGAGTCTACATCAGGAATAGTAGGAACTGAGCATCAAGCTCTACCTACTATTGGGCCAAGTCAAACCAAGTCACAGAAGGACACTATGAATGTTTCTATAGTTAGCACTGATTCTGCAGTTGGTGCATTAAAATTTATTGACTTACTCCAACTAAACACTGAGGACAAGGATGAGGTTGGAAAAGGTAAGGAAATCATTCCTTCACCTAATCCTAAGGTCAAGGGTAAAGAAAAGGAAAAAATAACTGATGTTGTTGAACTTGAGGAAGCTATTGTGACTCCAAATTGGGATCTTTCCAACCTGACAGCCGAGCAGATGGACATCCTCGGGAAGCTATGGAAGAAAAGAGAAAAACAATAGAAGCTCCAAGCAAAGAAGAAAAGGAACAGAGTTCTACAGGACGTCAAAGGTATTTTCTTGGATTCACTAGAGATTGAAGTCAATGAGGATGATTCTATAATGGACCAAATTGTTGACATAGTCCACAAGTTTAATCATGATCTTAGTGGATAGGAGAAATTACTACAAAAGGCAGAAAGAAAATTTGAAAATAAGGTTCTAGAGAATGTTGCAGGAAAGATTGCAATAGATCAGGTGACGCTAACCACCATCATTATCTCTCTAGAAACCACTGTGAATAATGTTATGGAATTATTTGTAAAGTTGAGTGACACCTCTAAATTTTCCATGGAAATAAAGAACAAGCTAACAAAGGTTGATAATTATTTGAAGGCAAGTGCAAGCCAGTTGGCACTTGATCCAAGTTCAAGTTTAGCACATTTTGTAAAGATCAAGTATATGACTGATTTGCAGGCAGAGCTACTAAGGTAAGAAGCAAGAACAAGGGAATCCCTAACAGTTATACAGAGCCAACTCCTTCCTCATATGGATGTCATGCAGAAACATATTGCTTATGCAAAGACACTCATCCATGATAACAAATTTTCAGTTGCAGAGCTTATGATGGAGTTGTCTGCAGAAATTCATATTGAGTTGCACATCCTGAAGGTGTTGCAAAACAATTGGGACAAGAATTTGTCTCAAATTTTGAAGGTACATTGTGATTTCCTTTCATATTTTGGAATTACCTTGTAGATATGCTTTTTGGCATTTGTGTCAAAAACAAGGGGGAAAGTTAGAAATTATATACAAGGGGGAAAGATAGAAATTGTATAAGGAAACACATGTTAAGAGAAGAAGATATATATATATATATATATATATAATAATATATAATATATATATATATATATATAGTACAGAGTTACAAAAATAGTTTTGAAAAATAAAAAATAGAGTCAGTTGTAACCGAGTTGTAGAGCAGCAGTCAAACCTGAGAAAATACCCAAGCACATGGTAAGGGGGAGTTTTGAATTAGCAGTTTGATCAGAATTTTTTTTTGGTATGATAAGTGTTTTTGTCACTAATGCCAAAGGGGGAGATTGTTGACCTTATGGAAAGACATGTTTTCAATTAGTGCCAAAACACTTAGTTATTTATATGATTACAATATTGACCAAGCCAGCAGCTTGAAGTGTAACCCGAGTAGTTGCAGTGTCGACCGAGCAGTTACTTCAAAACAGTATCACCCGAGTCACCAGTGTTACCCAAGTTACCATCTTCGAGTGATCAATGTGGCCCGAGCACCCAGTGTTAATCGAGTGCCAGAGTTGCCAATTCATGGTATCACCCGAGTGTCAGTATATCACCTGAGTGGATTACTGGACCCGAGTATCAGCATTGGGTCAACTTAGTTCATATTTTTTGATACTAATTAAATATGTTAAGTAGCCAACTTAAGAAGGTAATTTTGACCTTATGGTAAGACTTGTTGTTAATTAGTGCCAAAACACTTAGTCATTATAGTGTTGACCGAGCCAGCAGGTTGAAGTGCAACCCCAACAATGGCAGTGTTGACTGAGAAGAAAGTGATCAGTGTGTCCTGAGTACACAGTGTAGCCCGAGTGCCAGAGATTGATAGTTTACTATGTCATCTGAGTGTCAGCATATTGCCTGACTGCTATTATATCACCTGAGTGGATTACTGGACCCGAGTATCAATATTGGGCCGACGTAGTTGTTATTGTTGAATATTAATTTATCTTATGGAATTTGGCTTGTAGAGGTATTTGATTTGGATAAGATATATATGTAAGATACCGTGTTTATCAAAATATGTGTAAAAATAAGTATATATGCGAATATGAAGTGACAAACTTATTAAGAAGGCTACAACAGAGACTCATCTATCACATTCAGGTGATCAGTATTATATCATTGGATCTCATTCAGCAAATCAAAGTTTCAAAGTAGATCAACAATTGGTTCATCCTTATAGGTGAATCAATAAAACCCTTTAACTGGGTGGACTTAACAATCCTTTTCAAATCTCCTAAAAGAGTTGCATACTTAATTGTATTGTACAAATAATTCACAAGGTGGACCTAAAAATATGTATTTCTCCTAATAGGGTAGACCATCAGAAGTGGTCAATTGTAAGCTTTAATAGGCTAATTTATACTGCAGTACTAAATCTTGTGTGTATCATCCCCACCCCAGTATTGCTTTCTATTTGGAAGGTTTTTGGGTAACCAAATATTGTGTCAAGTGTTGTTGATGTTTATTACTTTTATGTTTCATGCATGCAATTAGATTAGACAATCTAATAAAGGATAAGAGAGAATAAGTTTTATTGGTTCTTGATTCATCCCCCCCCCTCTCATTCACCTAGCCTCAATATATTTCCAACAATTGGTATCAGAGCTAAAGGTTCTCTTGTCATAAGTTTAACAACTTGAGAAAAGATCAGAGGCAATAGAAATAAACAAATTGGAGAAAGCCAGTTAAAATGAAAAGCTAGATCTAAAAGTGGCCATGGATCAAATAAGAAAACTCAAGGAGAAGCTCTCTCATTCACTAAAAAGAAGAAAAGATTTAGCAGTGCAGATTAATGATAAAAACTACATATAAGAAAGAATTGAAGACTTATGCAAAGAAAGAAGTTCTGAAGAAGTTGATGTAGCCATTGAAGACCTACTTGCAAAGAATCTCAATTTACATGAAGAAGTCAGAAAGTTGAAGAGAGAACAAGAAATTCATTCAGTCATAATATGTGAAGTCATGGAACAAAAGAATCAAGCATAAAATGACATAGAAATGGCACAAGAAGATAAAATATTGCTAAGTACAATATTAGAGGAAAAAGAAAAATAAATCCATCATTTATCACTTCAGCAAGCAGATATGATAAATCAACTCAATAGTTCAAATCAAGAAGTTATCAATCCAAGGACTGAAAATGAAAGACTGCAGAATGATCTCAATACTAAAATGAAGACCAATGAGATTATGATGAATTCATAGGTAATCATGGATCATTTGACAGAGCAGAATCAATTCAGACATAATGGATAGAATGGATTAGGTTATACTGAACAAGGTGAATCGTCACAACAAAGAGCTTAAAAGAACAACAAACCTACTTGTAATCATTGTGGCAAGTTAGGGCACACAAAAAATAAGTGTTGGAGAAATGGAAAGTCAAAGTTTAATGGTAAATGCTACAGATGCAAAAAACATGGATATAGGGCAAGTGAATGTACTGAGCAACCTAAGTTTGAAGGAAAATGTTTCAATTGTAACAAACAAGGTCACAAGTCTTCCGAGTGCAGAACTAAGAAATGGAACCCTATTGAACAACTAGCTAGAGCAATTTTTAGTTGGGATTACAACACATGGAGAAGATGTTGTCACTGTGGTGAGTTTGGGCACATTGGTGCAAACTGTGCAAAGACTCATCTCAGAAAAAAGAATCCTACTAAGAGATGTTATGTGTAAACAACTCAGTCATCTAAGAAAGAATTTCATAAACAGATAAAAAGTGGATACTGGTTTTGAGAAAGGGAAAGAAAAAGTTTCTGAAATCAGAACATAGATGAGTCAGTAGTGGGTAAGGAAGTCTCCTGAGATTTCAGACCAAAACAATGAAGGATCCAATGACACCAAAAATAGTGATTTGGGTGGATCCACCATCTCTAAATAAATATGCAAGGAGACAACTGGAACTGTGCATACAATCCATCATACATCAGTTCCAAATATGCTAGCAAGTCCAAATCTGCATATTGATGCACTAGGACACATTAAGGTTCTAACCGAGTCAGGATCTCAGTTACATCCGAGTTACACAGGCTTAATCGAGTTAAGTCGGGTTGTATGGTTTCAAAGATGTAGTGGTTATTTTTTCCAAGCTTCCGAGAAAGTCTGGGAGAACTACCCAATTTGTCACAACTACCAAGTACAGAGCATTTAATGAAAATCTATGATGATATTTCTCATAAATGGTGAAGTTGAAGGGTTAATGTTTACAGTTTACAAAGTAATTAAGAGCTTACAACGATTGTAGAGTGAATTTGTTTGAAATATTTAGTTATAGAAAATTTTTATCAAACCTCCAATTGTTATGGCGTCTTCATCCAGCTGTAAGGTTAAGAAAGGATCTGAGATATTGGTGAGGAATGTTGTCTGCGAACTGCCAAAGTTTAAACTTTATCTTGCGATTGCAAAAGAGACAGATCCAATATGAGCCCATTCGCAAATTCCTCTAAAGGTACTATTGATCAACGACATCTGAGATTTCTATCACTGTACCATTTAGCAGCTGGGGACACTGGAGATGAATCAAGCATATGAGAAGCTTTGTGAGCACAAGAATCTAAATCCAGAACATAAACACCTTAAATTTAAGGGTTTGACTCATATCATGCATGTGCCACAGAAATTTTAGATAAAGTGGATTAGGTTTGTTCTGAGCTGTGTTCATGACATGCATCTCTGGTTGGAGAAACTAGTGAAGATCACCAAGACAATGGTACATCATGTGATAGGGTACCCAATGCTTGACAAACCAAAAGCTACCAAATTCGTACCCCAGGATGACGTAGCAAAGAAGACTCTTGCCTATTGGGATGGAAGAGGCATGAGATTGAATGGAGTCATATACATGGAATTGAATTTTGATATTCATGTAATTGTGCATAAAATATATAGTTCTAGCCAACCAAACAGTGTAACATGCGAGGTTGTGGACTTGGAATACAAAGTGGTCAAGAACAATCTTTCATTCGACCTTTCTGAGTTGCAGCTTATTCAATTGAGAAAAAACATGGAGAGCATCTGGGCATCCAAGACTAATCCGTGTAATTTTGGTTCACTCTTGGTATGCATATTCTTTTATGTTAAGAAGTTTTTCCCTTCCACAGGCACAATTGTATGGAAAAAGGACAGACCCACAATTTATCAGATAAATGAATTCATAGCAAAATTAGGAGATAATTTTGAGAGCATCATGGATGCATACTTTGAGAATTTCAGACAGAAGATGCAGAATAGGTTCATAATTCCTAAACAATTGGTAGAGGACTATAAACATGATGTTTATTTCCTAGTTGACTATGACAAAGTGTACATTCAAACAGTCAAGCCTGGGGTTGCATAGGTGAAACCTCTTGCATATGAGGTTAACATAGATGAAACCAAAGACATCATTGAAGCTCTTGTGAATGATCCTGTTGATCCTAAAAAACCATACTTTAATACCTATGAAGAAGAAAAGGGTATAATTTCATTAGAGATTAAAATTCCTAAGATCTTGAAGAGAGGAAGGAAGAGAATTGAGAAGATTGGAAAGAAATATGACAAGTCTTCTGACTCTCCTCCTTCAATCACTAAAGAAAAGGAGATGACATAAAGATAGAAGATGATGAATCTAAGAAAGAAGAAGAAGAGGCTAGCCCCCAAGAAAAAACCTAAGGCCTCTACCCCTGCTTTCACTAGATCCAGAAGAAAGCTGAAATTGCCTAAGGAAGATGAAGAAGATGTAGTCATATTTAAGAAGCCACCACCTACCTTTGAGAAGAGGATTGAAGATTTGAAAGGAGACAGTGGTTTGGGATCTCTTAAATCATTGAAGTATGCAACCAGAACTAAAAATGAGCAGAAGATGATTGAGGATGCAATAGTAGAGAAAATGACAAGATGGAAGTATGATCCATCTGAGTTGAAAAGCCATATGATTGAAGACCTTCTCAAGGCAGTCATCATTCACTGGCACAATGCAGTATAGACTGAAAAGGACATCATAATGAAAACCTTGAAGCAAGTCATGCCTACTATAACTAGTAAAAAGTCAAAATATGCTATGACTCAGTATGAAAGTAATCACACTCCAAGGTTTAGGACATTTCAAATCTTAAACAAGAAAATAGAGGATGTTGTGTAGGCCACAACAAAGATATGGAAGACAAATTTTGAAATCAAGGAAGAAGATAAGGTAGAAAAATAGAGTCTATACCCTCTTGTGCAAGATAAAGAGGAAGAGTTACCTGAGGTTCAAACCATTGAAAGATCAAATGCTGAATAGATTGCAGTAGAGGTGATGACATACCTGCCCCTATCACCTATTCAAAAAATCATATCTCTGAGCAAGGAAAAGACTACAGAATTTACATCAAGTCAAGTAGGAACCGAGCACCAGGCTCCACCTACTAATGGGCCAAGATAAACTAAGTCACAGAAGGATATTGTGAATGTCTCTACAGTTGATATATATTTTACAGTTGGTGCAAATAATGTCAATGACCTATTCCAACTGAATACTGAGGAGAACACTGAGGTTGGAATGGATAAGGATGATGATGGTAAAGGTAAAGAAATAATTTCTTCCAAGGTCAAGGGTAAAAAAACAATCACTGATGAAATTGATCTTGAGGAAGACATTGTGATTCCTAATTGGGATCTTTCTAACCTGACAACCAAGCAAATGGATATACTTGGTGAGTTGTGGAAGAAAAGAGCAAGGCAACAGAAGCTCTATTGAGAATGAGTCTATTATGGACCAACTTGTTGACATAGTCCACAAGTTCAACACATATCTTAATGGTCAAGATAAATTACTGCAGAAGGCATAAAGGAAATTTGAGAATAAGGTTCTAGAGAAAGTTGCAAGTAAGAATGAAGTAGATCAAGTGAAGCTAACAACTATCATTAGCTCTCTAGAAACCAGTGTAAATAATGTTGTATCATTATTTGTAAAGTTGAGTGACACTTCCAACTTTACCATAGGAATAAAAGACAAGCTGACTATAATTGATACGGATTTGAAGGTAAGTGCAAATCAGTTGGCACTTGACCCTAGTTCAAGTTTAGCACATTTTGTGAAGATCAAGTATCTGATAGATATGCAGGCATAGTTACTAAGGGAAGAAAGTATAACAAAGGAATCCCTTATAGCTATACCGAGCCAACTCCTTCCACACATGGATATCATGCCATATTGCTCATGCAAAGACACTCATACATGACAACAACTTTTTAGTTGTAGAGCTTATGATAGAGTTGTCAGTAGAGATTCAGATTGAGTTGCACATCCTGAAGGTGCTGCAAGACAATTGGGACAACACTTTGTCTCAAATTTTGAAGGTACATAGTGATTTCCTTTCCTACTTTGGTATTACCCTGTAGATTTAATTTTGGCATTTTTGTCAAAAACAAGGGGGAAATTTATTGTATACAGAGGAAAAGATAGAATATATATATATATGAGTATATGAGGAAATACATGTACAGAGTAGAGGAAGATATGCATAGCACAGAATCAAAATAGTTTTGAAAAATAAAAAATAGAGTCAATTGCAACCAAGTTTTAGAGGATTTGTTAAAACCTGAGAAAGTACCCAAGCATATGGTAAGGGGGAGTTTTGACTCAGAATTTTGAGTAGTTTTTGGTATGATAAGTGTTTTTGGTCACTAATGCCAAAGAGGGAGATTGTTGACCTTATGGCAAGAATTGTTGTCAATTAGTGCCAAAACACTTAGTCATTATAGTGTTGACTGAGCCAGCTGCTTAAAGTACAACCCGAGCAGTGGCAGTGTCAACCAAGCAGACAGTGATCAATGTGACCCGATTACATAGTCTAGCCTGAGTGCCAGGGATTGGCAGTTTACTATGTCACCTGAGTATCGGCATATTGCCCGAGTGCAAGTATATCACCCGAGTGGATTACTGGACCCAAGTATCAGTATTGGGATGAATTAGTTGTTATTGTTGGATATTAATTTATCTTATGGAATCCAATTTACGAAGGTATTTGATTTGGATAAGATATATATGTAAGATACTGTGTTTATCCAAATATGTGTAAAAATAAGTATATATGCGAATATGAAGTGGAAAACTGATTAAGAAGGCTATAGTAGAGTAAAGGAACAATAGAGACTCATCTATCACATCCAGGTGATCAGTTTTATATCATTGGATCTCATTCAACAAATTACAATTGCAAAGCAGATCAACCACTGGTTCATCCTAACATGTGCATCAACAAAATCCTTTAATCGGGTGGAAATAATAGTCCTTTTCAAATCTCCTAACAGAGTTGCATACTTAATTGTATTGTAAAAATCCTTTCACAAGGTGGACCTAACAGCCCTTATTTCTCCTAAGAGGGAAGGCCATCAAAAGTGGTCAATTGTAAGCTTTAACAGGCTAAATTTATACTACAGTACTAGATCTTGTGGGTATCATCCCCACCTCGGTTTTACTTTCTATTTGGAAGGTTTCTAGGTAACCAAATATTATGTCAAGTGTTGTGGATGTTTATTGCTTTTTTGTTTCATGCATGCAATTAGATTAGAGAATCTAATAAAGGATAACAGGGAATAATTTTTATTGGTTCCCGATTCACCCCCCCTAAGTCACCTAGCCTCAATATATTTCCAGCAAGTAATTGATTTGGATAAGATATATACGTAAGGTACTTTGTTATCCAAATTGTGCAGTAGCAATAGTCGAATTAAGAGCATGGATATGCGAATATGAAGTAACATATTGATTATAAGGATACAACCGTATAAAGGAACAACAGAGACTCATCCACACATTCATGTGATCAGTATTATTTCAAAGGATCTTATTCAAAAAATCAGAGTTGCATAGCAGATCATTCACTGGTTCATCCTAACATGTGTATCAGCAAAATCCTTTAATAGGGTGGACTTAACATTCCTTATCAAATCTCCTAAAAGAGTGCATACTTTATTGTATTCTATAAATCCTTTCACAAGGTGGACCTAACAGTCCTTATTGCTCCTAACAGGGTAGGCCATCAGAAGTGGTCAATTGTAAGCCTTAACCGACCAAATTTATTACTGCAGCACTAAATCTTGTGGGTACCATCCCCACCCCAGTTTTACTTTCTATTTGGAAGGTTTCTGGGTAACCAAATATTGTGTCAAGTGTTATGAGTGTTTATTGCTTTATTTTTTTTCCTGCATGCAATTAGATTAGACAATATAATAAAGGATAAAATAGAATATGTTTTATTGGTTCCTGATTCACCGCCCCTCTCAGTCACCTAGCCTCAATATATTTCCAACACTTCTTTTGTTCCTATTCTTCTAGGACATTCTCTAGTTGGAGGCTTCTTCAATCCTTCAATAGTCTTCATCTCTTTTTGGAGAGGGGTTTTCCCACTAGGTTTTCTCTATTTTCTCCTCTTTATAGAGATTTTTTGTACTTGGGTACCTGATTAGGCCTTGTTTCTAGGACCCATTTCCTGCTTTCAGTAGTTGTTTCTAGGTTTTTAGCTTCTCCCTAAGTTTATCTTAAGGGGGGGTGTTAGAGTAAAAAGGTATTTTCACTTATTAATTAAATCATTATTGATTTAATTATTAAGACACCTTATTCACTCATTAATTAAATCATTATTGATTTAATTATTAAGTCACATTTTTATCTCTAGTTTACTTAAGCTAAACTTTAAGCATGTTATAATTAATTCTTTTATTAATTATTCATGCAACTTAGGTTTCTCCACCTTTTGGTGTTCGATCCTTTATAATAATTGATCTCTTTGTATTTTTCAATTACATTCCATTATTATTGAATCAATTGAGGGTGTTTCCTCTTTCACAGATCTGTTGTTTCTGGCCTCCATAAATTTTGCTTCTCTCTTTTTGTGACAGGTGTTTGCATGTAGGTGATTCTTGGGAGCTATAGGGTTGATATCTTTTCATCAACTCCAATATGGTATTAGAGCTCCAGATCTTCATGCCCATGTTCTCTTCATGAGATATTTGACCTTGTTCTTCATATCTATGTTTTTGAGAGGTTTTTGTCTCAGATTTTGGTGGATTTGAGAGGGATCTATTTTTTGGATCACTTTGGGAAACAAATGACATCACGGTTGAGTCTGGAAGACCCAAAAACCCCTATTTTCATATAAGGCACGTCCAATTTGGACACAGTTGAATTTTGGGCCCTCTTTTTTGCATGCACAACCTTAGCACACTCTTTGAGGCAAAAATGCCTTGCTTTTCACACTGCCTCAATTTCCATGCCACCTCAAAATTCACGCCACCATTTTTTGGTGAAAATAAAAGAAAAAAAATAAAATTTTGCATGAAAAATTTAGGGGTTTCTCTGGTTCTTCTTGTTTTGGAGCAGTCTTCAATTTTTCGCTTGTATCTTGAGCAAACATAGGTATTTTTTGCCAAACTAGATATCGTCAGAAAACTGGTTCTAAGCCTGACCTAATTTTCCAGCTTTGGATTTTTGATTCTCCTTTCTTGCAACCTTTTTGCCAGTCAAAGTCAGGGTTCATTTTTGCACTCCGGGAGCCATATATTGTTCATCCGGACTCTATTTTTTAACTTGTGCATGGCGTTGGAAAGCTAGTTTAGTGCTCTATCTTATTTTATGGGTCTCATACCAAGATTCTTCTCCATGTAATTTTTATTCATCATTTTGCATTTTTGCAATCTGGTGGATATCTTGGATGTTTCAGGTCCTGGGATCATTTTCTGTGCATGGGATAACTTATTTTTAGCTGTTATTCATGTTTATATAGCGTCCTGTAATTCTTGGATATTGTAGACATATATTTATGTCACATTTGTTTTTTTGAAAACACACTGGGATAAAGTGTCTTCTGATGAATGCTTGGGATCTTTGACTTTTTTGTTTCTGTTTGTACTTGCATTATATTATAAAGTGTCACGGGGGAGTTTGTTTTATATTTTTCAAGTGAGTGTTCCTTCCACAATGTTAGCCTCATGATGTGTCTCAAGAGAGTGATCCTTTTGTGACACCATCCTTTATATGTGTTTGTACTTTATTTTGCACTTTCTATGTTCCTGGTTCTTCATTATGCAGTTATTCCTGGCAATCTGGTTCAGTGTACCTGTCATACCTCTTCATGATCAACATTATGGGGGGATATCTTATGTCCATTCTAATGCTTCCTTGGTTAGATGGATTGATCTATGCATTTAGTATTTGTTCCTACGTACTAGGCGAATTGAGTGTCTAGGTACCTATGCATTTCAATGAGATGGATCATTTACCATATGAACACTCTTTGATTCCTATTTTGGAGGCATCCTTCTATCTTTGATTGATAAGATCTTTGGGATGTTTTTATAGTCTTCTCTACTTGATCATGTTCTATTATAGTGGAGGTTCCAACAGTTATTCTTCTAGGACATTCTCTAGTTGGAGGCTTCTTCAATCCTTCACTAGTCTTCATCTCTTTTCAGAGAGGGGTTTTTCCCACTGGGTGTTTTCCTTTTTCTCCTCTTTATAGATATTTTTTGTACTTGGGTACCTGATCAAGCCTTGTTGCTGGGACCCATTTACTGCTTTCAGTAGTTGTTTCTAGGTTTTTATCTTCAACCTAAGTTTATCTTAAGGGGAGGTGTCCAGTAAATAGGTATTTTCACTTATTAATTAAATCATTATTTATTTAATTATTAAGACACCTTATTCACTTATTAATTAAATCATTATTGATTTAATTATTAAGTCACCTTTTTATCTCTAGTTTACTTAAGCTAAACTTTAGGCATGTTATAATTAATTCTTTTATTAATTATTCATGCAACCTAGGTTTCTCCACCTTTTGGTGTTTGATCTCCTTTATAAGGATTGATCTCTTTTTATTTTGCAATTCCATTCCATTATTATTGAATCAATTGAGGATGTTTTCTCTTTCATAGAGCTGTTATTTCTGGCCTCCATAGCTTTTGCTTCTCTCTTTTTGTGATAGGTGTTTGCATGTAGGTGATTATTGTGATTTTTAAGGTTGATAAATTTTCATTAACTCCAATATATAGGTCCTCCTCCTTCCTTTAGCTTAAGGTTGGCTCTAACTTCTATGCACGTTCACCACCGCTTTCTAGACTGTGGCTTTCACCACCCCTTTCGTGCATGTTCCCTTAAGTCCTTGGAAAATTTTTATTTTCCTAGAAAAGGCCATCCAGGTCAGCCTTATCTTGGACTAGGTCCTCCAGGTCAGCCTTGTCCTAGGGCTTTGTGCTTTGGTGGGCTATGGGCCCGATGTAGGGGATTTTCTTTTAGATCTTTAATTGAGGTCAAATTGTGATCTCTGAGCCCCATAATGTGTATAAAAGGAGACCTCTTTCTCTCATTTTTACATCTATAATACATCCACAATATGTTACATGCATGCAAGTTATCATACATTCATTGTGCATTCAAGATATCCAAGTGCAAGAAAGCATCCATTATCAAACACTCAGGCCCATCAAGAATTCAAGTGTAAGGAATTCATCAAGAGTCTTTAAGCATTCAAATATTTATCTCCATCATGCATTCAAGGCACCATCTTCCATAGATCTAGCTTCTTTCCTCATTGGAGCCAAGCAAAGGAGTTTGACATCAAGGAAGGAGATCTACATTCATCTATCAAGTCTTCTTCTTCTCTAATCCAACATTGTGGTGAATTACAACATCTACTACATGAGGGTTTGTCTTACATGATTTCCTTTTAGTTTTTGTGTTGGGTCAAATCTATTGCATCAACATTCTTGATACATATTTAGAGACAATTGCATCTACATGGTATGACATATTCCATTGTTTAGATCTAATCTCCACTACATGACAAAATTCCTTTCAATTAAATTTATTTCATTTGAAGGTTGATTCCTAAACAAGGGTTTGACTGAGGCAAACCCCTCCATTCAAAATTTTTCCCATTATTTTCTGTGTGCAGGAGCAGGTAACAAAGTTTCATTTCCAATTCAAGAATATTAGTCATAGTTACAGAAACCCTGAAACTTTCATCAAAATTGGAGTTGAAAGGACCAGGTCAAAATTTTGGAGCATCATCTAGGACTAGGTCATCTAGGTTGACTTCGTCCTTTGGGACTGAGATTTTTACACAGAGCATTTACAGGCATCATAAGCCTAGATATGGAGTTTTACCAGAATTTGACACCTCTACAAAAGTCAAAATCAGATCTAAAGGTCCACTTGCTTCTTCTCTCTTCAAGGTAAGTTCATTTCTCCTATTTTCATCTTGCACTTACTTTCATAGATCATATTTACATCTCATATTACATATCAGATTTATATTTCCTTACCATTCCTATCATAAAGGGATCCAAAACCCTGCATGGTATATATCTCGCATTGACACGCTTACTTTGTTAGTTGTGCTAATCAGATTCACCTTGTTGGAGGTTTTGTATTCCAATGTATTTTATAATTTGGTGAGTGATCTACATCCTATCATTTCTCACTATTTTATATTGTACATTTTGGTGAACCTAAATCATTACATCTCTATTCTAATTTTGGTGTTAGATTCCCTCGGCATGCTTATAGGTTCACCATTTTATATTGTACATTTTGGTGAACCCGAATCATTACATCTCTATTCTGATTTTGGTGTTAGAATCCCTTTTCCTTCTTATAGGTTCACCAATTTATAGTTTATATTTTGGTGAACCCGACATATTACATCCCTATTCTGATTTGGTGTCTAGATCTCCTTGTTTGTATTCATAGATTTACCAGATTCCCATTCTGATTTTGGTGTTAGATTGCATTCCTATTTTGAGATCTAGTTGTATGTTATTTAATATGGAACTCTATAAATTGGATTGGTGTGCAATTACTTGTGTCATTATATTCCTTCTTACCTCTCTTATCAAACACATGAAGTGAATCATAGCTTATTTCATTTCATTATGTTTTTATTCCTTCATGGTATTCTTTCATATGCCATAATGAGGTTAAATAATATATCTCTTCCTTAAAAGACATATTTCAAGACCATTATCAATGTTTCATGTGTGTTTCTTCTTAAAATTTTAATAAAATGATGAAATATATAGATAAAATAAGTGTCTTTGATAATGAGCCTAATGCTAATCATAATCTTCCTAATCCTCTTCCTAAAAATCAAGCTCCTAGTGATCATGTCATGAATACTTCCTATCAAAAATTTCAAAACTTTATCCATGATCTGAATGTTAGACATTTCCTAGATGATTTCTCTTCTTCACCTCCTAAAAAGGATGAGCATGATGATCTCCCAAACAAAATATTCCTACCTTTATTCCTCATAAAACACACACTCACAAATCTCAAGATGAATCACCGTCTCCTTCTACATTAAAGGCTACCTACAACATGGGCTATGATATTACCACTTGACAAGGATACAAATGTTCATAGCTTTCTATTAATGAATAAGACATCAAGAATCCTATTAACCCTCCTCAACAAGATCATAGAGGTGGTTTAGGTTTCATAACTCATTTTATCCTTTACCATCCCCATCTCAACCAAAAACTCCTCTTGATATTCTTTTGCCAACTCCATCTAATGATATATCACCTTTTGATGACCACTTAGCTTTGGCCAAAATAATCTACTGGAGTATCAAATATAATTCTAAAATAAGATTCCCTTATAGGAACTTTCCAAAAAACCAAAAACCTATCAATGGTGAATTTTTGTGTTTCTTTCATCGTAGCAATAAGCATTCTCTTTAGGATTGTGTTGAGTTTAGAGTTTTTTTTTTTCAATATTTGGTTGATAGATGTCTTCTTCATTTAAATCAAAATATTTTACATTTCTTCTATGTTAAAGAAATACCTTAGCATTTTATTTTCCTAGTATTTTTCTCTCCCTTATGTAAACCCCTTTGCATAATTAGCTTGATGGCATCATAATAGGAAATCCTTTTTTATTTCTCAACCGGTGGGTAAGAGGTCATCATTTCTTCCTTCTTTTAGGGATCTATTTTCTCCCTTTGTTGAAACATTTCTAGATATCCTTTCCAACATTCATTAGTCATTCTACATAAGGATATTGACATACTAAGTTGCAAACTTATGCTTTCTTGAGAGCACATATTTCATAAGAAACCACTTCAGGAGCTTAATATGTTTTCCCTTTTCTCTTTCAAATCCATAAAATATCCCCTGTGCCCTTTCATCTTTTATAGTATGATGCATTGTCTTGAAGGAATTTTTTTCCTTGACACCTTATGCTTGGAAGTGTTCGTCTATTAGAAAAGATCTAACACTTAAATGTGGGTATTGGGTTTTTTTTCTATGTCCTCCTTTCATAGGATCCATTATCTCTTTGTTGATCATTTTTGTGTACTATGATGTCCTCCCATGTATGAACTTGTTGTTTCAAATATTTATCCTTAATGCGTTTAGTATCCTCCTTACAATTTCTTCCTTTCTTGGAAGAGTATATCTCTTATAATTGGGTTGTCCATTAGGTATGCATAACGTGGGATCCTTTTTCCTCCTCTTATTCCTATGTGGATTTTTATTATATATTGATGGTACATCCTTTTTGGCATGAGATACTTTTTTTCACGCGAGATCCTAACATCTTTTCTTAACAATATTTTTCATGCCTCAAAGGGCATGTCTATTATTTAATAACTATTCATACCATTCTCATTCCTAGTGACTTTATTAATTTATAATGTGGTATCTTTTTGCAAATATTTTTATTTTACATTAGGAGTTCTCTCTATTTTGAAACTTATTTATCTTTAAATTGTATATCTATTATGAAGTAACTACCATTAGGGATGTATCATATTTTGTCTTTCCTTCACACTTTCAAGGTAAGGTTTCCCGTAGATTATTTTTCTCTCTCTTATCTAAGGCTCTAATTTCCTTAGTACAGTGGAATTTGTTTATCATGTGGCATTATTTTCTATAAATAATTGTTCATTTTGATTCGGTATTCTCTCTTATGCAAGATGTGTGCATCCTTGATCACAACCTCTTCTTTATTTGCAAAACTATGTTCATTATAAAAAAAATTCTTTAATATGTTTCAAAGTCTATCATCCTTCATCAAGAATCCCTTTTCACCTAGCAATAGGGGGCTAAATGGGTGCATTCTTTTTCTCTTCCCCCTCTTTGTCTTGAAGATTCTATATTTGTTCAATAACTCCTCTTGAAGGTAAATTTCTTGTGGCCAATATCTCTTCCTTTCAAGGGTCTCTTTCCATAAGTGGGATATCCTTTCACGCTTATCTATTTTCTTAGCTCATAAGAGTCATCTCTCTTAGCTGAGTTTATGGCATACATTGTTTCTTTAGGGATATCTTCTTATTGTTGGACGTAGGTATACTTGATTATCTTCCTTATGATGTCTCCTAATTTTCCATCATAAGGAGGGGGCATACATATGACCTCCCTTGTACTATATGTTTTTTTTTTTAATTGGATCCACATGGAGATAATTCTTTCCATAAGCCTGATCCCCTAAGCCACCCATGTGTGCAAAACAATTTCAGTCTGCCCCTATGCGCTAAACATTTTCAAGCCACCCTTGTACGCAAAACATTTTTCAAAGCCGCCCCTGTGCAAAAAATATTTTTCAATCTACCCTTGTGCGCATATTTCTCAAGGTAGAGTTGACTAGCGTAACACAATTTTCTAGACCATCAATTTTCCTTCCTCTCTTATCTCCCTAGGAATCACCTAACATAACATAATTTTATAGCTTGTTGGATTCTCTCTCTCTCTCTCTCTCTCTCTCTCTCATGAGCATGAGTTTGTCTCATAAACCTGCTAAAGTGGGGGCTAAAGGTACCATCCTAAAAAGTAAGCACTTAATTTGTGCTCATTCTGGGACCATTTTGAGCGTACTTTAGTGTATTTCTTATGGTAGGACCTCATATTGCACTTAAATGCATATTCAATTCAAATATAGGTCTTCCTTCTTTTTTAAGATCAAGGTTGGCTCTAACTTCTATGCATGATTTCTCATTTTTCATCCCATCATATAATTCATTTCCCACCTAGGTCCTATACATTCATTTCTAGATTTCGGGATTTGCCCTGAGTTCCTTGCAGATTGTGGCTTTCACCACCCCCTTTTACCACATTTCCTTTGTTACTCAAATGATGGAGATGGTGATGAAGACCAAGGTCAGAGGTATCCATGATATTAGAAAGAATTAGATCAGTTTTTTGTTTTGTCAATGATGTCAAGCAACTGGTTTATGGTTCATATTGAATTGCCATATCTTTCAGAGTTGATATAATTGGGCAATAGATAAAGGTCAGACAATGATAAGATCATCTTGAGATAATTGGTTTCTACTTTATTAATTCAGTAAGACTAAAGAGTTAAGTTACCAAGTAGAGAGAGTTTTTCGGTAAAGGGTTATGAAAGTTAGTCAGGACACGGAGACATTGAAGCACCGAGCAATGCATGTTAGTCACCGAACTGAGAGTTAGTCACCAAACATAACATATGTGAGAAACAAGGATAAGAATGCATTTAATGCAATGCTACAACGATCTAGAGGATTTCAAGAATGCAAAGGAAGTTGGTTACTGTGTGTGTATTTTGTGGATCTGTTAGCTACAACACAACACTTCAATAAGCCATTGCATTAGTGAAATAACATGAAAAATAAGAGTTAGAATGCATATTGATCACTAAACTCGACCTATTGCTCCCTATCTAAGAATAGTTTGAAGAATGCTATAATTTTCACTCAGATTATGCATTAATCAGTGACATATTCATGCTTAGAATGGAAGATTTAAATGATTTAATCTAAAATGCTCAAGAAAAGTTCATTTTAAAGCTCCAAATGAAAGATTATGACAATATCTAAGAAAGTTGAGCTAAAATGCAATAGAAATCTATGAGAATATGAGCAGCATAAGTTTACAAATGAATTCTAAAATTAGGGGCAGCATAAGGATGCTTTAAAGTTCTAAGATTATGGGCCCATTGAGCTCAACATTCAATCCATTTATAGAAGAATTTGAGGAATGAGAGGTTAGGATTGAAAGTTGAAGAGAGGTGGAGATTGAATCTTTGGTGATCCATGTGAGGTGATCCAAGTGATTTAACTCTTATTGGCTAGGGAATTGA